>OY720204.1:25999790-26043608 GCA_963082605.1 Rhodophaea formosa
CTCCCCCGTGTCGTTCACGTCTTCTGACGTGACGACAAGCGAGAGCAGGGTTCCTCGCCCGGTCGGTCGCGCCTTGGCTGGGCGGGCCACGGCGTCAGCGTACGTCACAGGGCCTACGTTTATGCTCGGAGGGGCCACGCAGACGCCAGTCAGCATCTGCTTGATCTCCCCGAGCATCTCCGTGTTTTCTCTCAGCCGCCCCGCCTGCTCCTCCACCTTAGTGGTGAGAGCAAGCACGGCGGCCGAGTCCAGGTCAGTGTTGCCCGCCTGGGTCGGAGTCGGAGCCGTGCCCCCGTCTTTGGAAGCCGCATCGCCAGCTTCCACCAACCTGAACAATGCCTCGATCGCCCCGATGACTCCAAACTTGATTTCAGTTTTCAAATTTCTGGAGCCATCGAGGAGCTTCCTGGCCCTGGACAGATGGATTTCCGCCTCTGCAGTGCGGCTGCCATAAACCGGAGCTGGTGTCGGGTCCGGGCTATACTGGTCCCTGTGTGCTATATCCTGCTCAGAGGGCGGGGAGAAGCATAAGGCTCTCTTCGCCCTCTTAGCAGGCCTTTCCCGTTCTACGCGGAAGGTTCGGTCGTCCAAGACTACCGCTTCCTCCCGTGCGTCCTCCCAGTCCACCAGGCAAATTGGCGGACTACTCCGTGGCATGTCTTATTTGGGGGGTTGCGTCACTATTTAAAATAAATGTCAATTTGTAAAATTAAAAACGGTCAAGTTAAAAAAATATAAAATGGTACGACTCGGCCCTGTAAAAGGGGGCCGGTTTTCAGTCAAAACTTGTCATGAAATATTTAAAATGTCTAACGGTCGTTAGATAAAAACAACGTACCTTATATAATCGTACCTATGTAATGTTGCGTTGCGTTCCGTATGTGCCACGTGCTAATTAAAAATCCACGTGGTAATTTTCGGGTCGTGCCCCGGGTACCGAATCAGGTACCACAACTCGTGAATACGGTTCACAGACCCGGGTCGATCCGGAAATCACCACGGGCGCCCGGTTTAATAAAAATAGGCAACGGTCGACGCCCGCGAGGGGTTCGGGCACCTCGTCCTTTTCGAGGAAAATTGGCGTCGAGCCGTTATTCACGCACTAAACACGTAACCAACGCACTTTTACTTATGATAGCACTATTTTCCACCGCACCAAGCCCGCGTCAACACAATACACTATTACATATCACAATTTAAAACACTTTTCTAGCAATAAGAATAATAATTACTAAAAATATCAAAATAAAATGCGGAGCGCACTGTGGACGCGTGTGCTCGGCACGGCGGACGGAACGCAACTGGTTAGGTTAGGTTAGGTTAGGTTAGGTTAGGTTAGGTTAGGTTAGGTTAGGTTAGGTTAGGTTGGGGTGCTAAGGGCAGGAAACCTCCTCGAGTGCCTGGTCTCTTGAAGGCTTTGTTTCTCACATTTGATCTTTGATCCGGTGTGAGCGACGGGCCGACAAGGGATTCGGGACGGTGCACCCTGGGCGGCAGCCAATAACTCTCCGATATGCGGGGTCTTATTGGTTGTTGTCTGATATCCTGCCGAGTCCACTCTCACAGGTCTGCTTTCAGACCCTGTGTAGATGTGCGTATGGGGGGAAAGCGGGGTCCTCAATGGACCTCCGCTCGTTTTGTGGGGTCTGTCGGCTGTTTTCAGCTGGCAGCTGTAGGTGACTGGCCCAGGAAACTGGGCAAACAGTCGAAATCGTAATCCCAGTGGGTTTTCCTATGGGACCGAGGGGCTTGGCTTAACCACCCGGCCCGCGAGGAAGACAACCTCTATAAAAAATTACCCTCAATCCTAAGCATTGGAAGCGCCGCGATGGGATGCATGGTTGAGAGGTAGGTCAACCTTTAGCGTTTCCCCCGCCGAGGCACCGGCCGACCCCTCGGTGGGTTACCCCATAGGCTTGCCCGGGTACAGGGGGCACTGCCCGGGTCGACCGTTTATTTCCCCCATACTCGTGGGAATCATATGGATTTGAACACAAATAAAAACTCTTTTTTAAGTCTGGAGGTGGACTGCGAAGGTCCGGAAAGTGTGGGCCGAGAAGGCCACAAGGAGTCGGGACGTGATAACCAACGGTTATTGAGAGGTAGCCCAGGGAGCTCCCGCAACGAATCTCCCAAATTATTTGAAAGTGCAGAGGAAGTCTCTGACCCTGAGTCGGAAGGGTCTCTGGTGGATGTGGCCCTAGATGGGAAACAAATGGCACGGCTGTGGGCCCAAAAGAAGCGCACTTGGGAAGCGTCGCTGGATGACACTGACCTGGTGGATGAAATGATCTCTGTCTCCAAGGTGTCTACGGCGAAACGAGGCAGGGCTCGCCCTTCAGTTAGTAAGCAGCCAAATCTTCCCCGCCCAGATGCGGAGTACCGTAAGGTACAACGCGAATCGGCTGTTGTGGAGGCTGAAGCCGAGGTTGCTGAATTGGCGCGACAGGCTGAGGCCAAACGAGTCACTAGTGGGGCTGACTCTGGTGAGACTGAGAAATCGGCTATGGACTTGCGAGAACAAGTTATGTCCAGCCTGGCGGTGGTAAGGACGGTCGCCGCTAAATCTGGCCATCTCAAAGGCACTTTTGTGAGGAGTCTGAAAGACGCCTCCAAAAACATTGAGGAGGCTGTCTGTGCTCTGCAAAGCAGGTCCATAGCAGAGGAGACGGAGCTGTTGCAGGCCAGCAACAAAAGCCTGCAGAATAAAGTATCGGCACTCGAAAGGGAAATGGCTGAGTTGCGGGCCCAAATAAGCAAGACTCAGGCCCCGTCACATTCTTCGGCGATCTCAGCCACCCCGGAAGAGCACGAAGCACTGGCGGCTATAATAATGCGTACCGTTGGACCGATGATCAATGCACGGTTCGACGGTATCCAGAGCAGGCTCTTGCCAGAGCCCAGAATGAGACCACCTTTGGCGGCGGATAGAGCACAGCCACCACCGTCCTGCGCGCCAAGTACGGACGAGACGGCGGCTGCATCGTCCCAGACCCGTGGCCTGCAACCTGACCCTAAGGGGAAAGGAAAAGGAAGGGGGAAAAGTAAGGTTACTAAAGCTGTAACCTCTGGAGTGGCGGCACCAGTAACAGCGTCGGCATCACGCCCGCTGCCCCCCGCCCCTCCAACCATGACTGAGACTTGGTCCACAGTGGCCAAAAAAGGACGAAAGAAGAAGGCAGCTACCTTAAAAAAGAGCACAGGTCCCACCGCACCTCACGTACGGCCGGCCCAACAAAAAGTGCAGCAGCGGGCTCAACAGCCTAAGCTACGGCCACCTCGCTCGGCTGCGGTCCAGCTCAAAATCAACCCAGATGCAGAAAAGCGAGGCATCTCTTATGCCTGGGTCCTAAAGCAGGCCCAGGAGAGTGTGGACCCCAATGCATTGGGCATTCCTAGCCTAAGGATAAAAAAGGCAGCAACAGGGGCTCGCATCCTTGAAGTCTCTGGCGCTGACAGAGACCAAAAGGCGGACTCGCTTGCCGAGAAGTTGAGGGAGGCACTGGACCCTGAAATCATAAATGTGTCCAGGCCCCAAAAGTGTGCGGAATTGCGTGTACTGGGGCTTTGTGACTCGGCAACATCCGGCGATGTCTGCACAGCTGTCGCACGCGTGGGCCAGTGTGCTGAAAGTGACATAAAAACAGGCGAAATAAAAGAGGATCACTCCGGCACTAGAGGAGTATGGGTGCGGTGCCCTGTCGCGGCAGCCAAAAGGCTCACATCTAGTGGCGCGCGGCTACTGGTCGGTTGGGTGTCGGCGCAGGTCAAACTGCTGCCGACCAAAACCCAGTATTGTTACCGGTGCTTGGAAGTAGGGCACGTCAGCCTGACGTGCACCTCTGAGACCGACCGTAGCCAGCTGTGCTACCGATGCGGAGTCCCAGGCCATAAAGCTGCCACCTGCAATGCCTCGCCCAACTGCGTTCTTTGTGCAGAAAGTGGCAAACCGGCAGGCCACAGAGTCGGGAGCAAGGCTTGTCCATCATCCCGGCCTGGTAAAAAGAGAAGGCGTGTTGCGGCTGTGGCTACGGCTCAGGCGCAACCTGCCCAACCGGCGTCACATATTGACGCCGATACGATGGAAACGGGGCCGATCCAGGATTGATATGGCCCTAAAAGTGCTCGAGGCGAACATCAACCACTGTGCCAGAGCACAGGATCTTCTCTGCCAAAGCGTGGCACAGTGGTTGATTGATGTTACGGTGGTGGTGGAGCCGTACTTCGTTCCACCCAGAGAAAACTGGGTGTCGGATCTGGAGGGCCATGTGGCAATCATGTCTTCGGCGAACACTTCGCCTCCGTCAGGTTGTTTTCGCGGTCATGGATTTGTCTCAGCTCTGCTTGGTGGCATAGTTGTGGTTGGGGTGTATTTCTCTCCCAACCGGCCACTTTGCGAGTTTGAGGCATTCCTAGCCGAAGTCGAGGCGCTCGTGCTCAGGAGCCATCCTCACCCCGTGCTTGTTGTCGGGGACCTCAACGCCGAATCTCCGGCGTGGGGATCCCCTGCAATTGATAGACAGGGGCGCGGAGGGGTGGTAGAGGAATGGCTCATCACCGTTGGGTTGGCGGTGCTGAACCGGGGTTCGGTTCCCACTTGCGTGCGCTGGAACGGCAGCTCCATAGTCGACGTCGCATTTGCAAGTCCTTCGTTGGCCTGCCGTTCCCAGAACTGGCTGGTGATGGAAGACGTGGAGACGCTCTCCGACCATCGCTACGTGCGATTTGATCTCTCCGCGTCTTCGGTCAGTTCAAGCGGCCCGAACTGGACCCCGAGCGAGGCTGGCCCAGGGTGGCAGCTGAAGCGCCTCGACAAAGATCTTCTGCACGAGGCGGCCATAGTACAGGAATGGTTCCGTGCGCCGGTACAGGTGGTGGTTGAGGACGAGACTGAGTGGTACCGGGGTGCTATAACAGCAATTTGTGATGCGTCGATGCCCCGGGTTAGTACTCGTCCTCCCAAAAGGTGGGTGTATTGGTGGTCACCTGCGCTTTCGCGACTACGCGAAGCTTGCATAGTAGCGAGACGCCAATACGCCCGCTACCGGAGGAGGCGGCGCCGGAACCGGGCTGATGAGGCCGCCCTGCTGACAAGCCTGACGGAGGCGAAGTGTGCTCTGAAAATAGCCATCGAAGAGGCAAAGAAGGCAGCCAGGCAGGAGTTGCTGGCTACACTGGATCGGGACCCGTGGGGACGGCCGTATAGGCTGATCCGCAAGAAGATCCGCCCGTATGCCGTCCCACTAACAAAAAGTCTCCAGCCGCAGCTCCTGGAAGAGGTAGTCTCCCATTTGTTCCCCCAAGGAGGTATGTCTTCGTCCTCGATGCCACTGGGCGAGGACCAAGAAGAGATCCCCGAGATAACCCGGGACGAGTTGGATGCCGCAGTGCTCAAAATGCGTGCTAAAAACACCGCCCCGGGTCCGGATGGAGTACCGGGTCGAGCTCTTGTCCTCGCCCTGGACCACAATGGCTTCGAGGAAAGATTCAGGGGCCTCTTGAATGCCTGCTTTGTGCAGGGAAGATTTCCACAGGCGTGGAAGACAGGACGCCTGGTCCTGCTGAGGAAGGATGGGCGACCGGCGGATTCCCCATCGGGATTCCGACCTCTCGTGGTGCTTGACGAGGCAGGCAAACTGCTTGAGAGAGTCACTGCAAATCGCATAGTCAAGCACCTCGAAACAATTGGTCCGGACCTGGCAAATTGCCAATATGGGTTCCGCCGGGGTAGATCCACTATCCACGCCATCCTGCGGGTTAAGGTGATGGCGCAGGAAGCGGTTTCCCAGGGTGAGGTCGTCTTGGTGGTGTCGTTGGACATCGCCAATGCCTTTAATACCCTCCCCTGGGCTTGCATAATGGAGGCACTCCAATTCCACGGAGTGCCAATATACCTGCGCCATCTGGTGCGGAATTACCTGACCGGCAGGAAGGTTGTCTTCCCTGCACAGAGCGGGTGGATGGAGAATCAAATGTCGTGCGGTGTTCCACAGGGCTCGGTCTTGGGACCGCTCCTGTGGAACATCGGTTATGATCGGGTGCTGCGAGGGGCCAATCCTCCGGGAGTCGAAGTGGTGTGCTACGCCGACGACACACTCGTGGCCGCTCGTGGCACTACATTCCGCGAGGCAGCGATGTTGGCAACAGCGGGCGTTGCGCAGGTAGTGCGCCGAATCCGCCAGCTGGGTTTGGAGGTGGCGCTTCACAAATCCGAGGCACTGTGTTTTCACGGCCCTCGGAGGGGGCCGCCTCCAAACTCCAGCTTGATCGTTGGTGGAGTTCCAATTGCCATCAAGCCGACAATGCGGTACCTAGGCATTGTCCTTGATGGCAGATGGAACTTTGGCGCACACTTTGCGCAATTGGTGCCGCGCCTCATGTCGGCTGCTGGTGAAATGGCGCAGCTTCTGCCTAACCTCGAGGGGCCGGATGCACCTTGCAGGCGCCTGTACATGGGGGTCGTGCGGTCGATGGCCTTGTATGGTGCCCCAGTGTGGAGTGAGGCCCTGAACCGTGGCAACATTGCTCTCCTCAAAAGACCACAGAGAGCAATGGCGATAAGGGCCATAAGGGGTTACCGCACGACCTCATGTGAGGCTGCGTGTGCACTAGCCGGTGCAGTGCCCTGGGATCTGGAGGCTATGATCCTCGCGTCTCTGTTCACATGGCGCGAGGAGGCACTAGCCCGGGGCCAAAGTCCGGCCCCGAGAGAGGTGGAGGGTCGTCGTGAGGAGCTGCGCCAGCTCGCCATCGAGGAGTGGTCCCTCAGGCTGGAGCATCCAAATTTTGGTGTAAGGACTGTTGAGGCGGTCCGGCCGGTCTTGGTCCAGTGGTTGACGAGGCAGCACGGCCTCCTGTCATTCAGACTGACACAGATACTCACTGGACATGGCTGTTTCGGTGGGTATCTGTGTCGGATAGCCGGTAGGGAACCGACTGCTGTCTGTCACCACTGTGACGACTGCACGAATGAGGACGCCCAACACGTCCTGGAGGACTGCCCAGCCTGGGCGGAGGACCGCGAGCTGATGAGAGCGGCAGTGGGGGCCGACCTCTCGCTGCCAACCGTGGTACGCGCCATGGTTGACAGCGAGACGTCGTGGATGGCGGTACAGGCCTTTGCGGAGAGCGTCATGCTCCGCAAAGAGGCGGCGGAGAGAGACCGGGAGGCGACCAGCACCCTGGCCATCCGCCGCAGACGCCCAAGGCGCAGAAGGCGGGCCTACGGCCTGCAACTGCTGCCCCCATAATGAGGGCTAGTCGGGCGACGAGAACGGGACTCCGTCGTCCGACATAAATGGCCCTCCAGGTTGAGAGGCACTCGTGTCAACGTGCCTCTCCCCCAGCGGGTTCGTATGAACGGCCGATGTGCCGACCCGCGCTGCTCCGACCCCTCTCGCAATAGAGAGGGGTACTGTGAGCAAGCCGTCCGGAGAGCTGGATGCAGCAACCGCGCCAGGGCTGTGGAGCGCAAAAAGCACACGCCCCTGGCAATAGCGGACGTGCAGTTGACACCGGGGGGTTTTTTAGTGGGTTCAAGCCCCACATACCCACTCTGCATTCCCGTGGCAGACTGGATGATGCGAAGGCATTTTTCCTCCCGACCCAAAAAAAAAAAAAAAAAAAAAAAAAGGTTAGGTTAGGTTAGGTTAGGTTAGGTTAGGTTAGGTTAGGTTAGGTTAGGTTAGGTTAGGTTAGGTTAGGTTAGGTTAGGTTAGGTTAGGTTAGGTTAGGTTAGGTTAGGTTAGGTTAGGTTAGGTTAGGTTAGGTTAGGTTAGGTTAGGTTAGGTTAGGTTAGGTTAGGTTAGGTTAGGTTAGGTTAGGTTAGGTTAGGTTAGGTTAGGTTAGGTTAGGTTAGGTTAGGTTAGGTTAGGTTAGGTTAGGTTAGGTTAGGTTAGGTTAGGTTAGGTTTTTTTTTTTTTTTTTTTTTTTTTTTTTTTTTTTTTTTTTTTTTTTTTTATACTTCTCCCTCCAACTTAATCGGAGACTGTGTCTGCTCGTTTTAAGTTTTAACAATTTTATAATCATTCTATCATTCTTTATCATTGCCTTTCATTCTTCACCTTTTATACTTTATTCAAACTAAGATTTTATTACTTTTTTCATTACTTGTTATATAAATTTGTGCTTGTTTCTCATTTGTTTTATTTCAAGTTAATGTTTTTCTCCGATTTATTCTTTTTAAATATTTTACTTTACTTATCTTTATTTATTTGCAAGATCCCACTTATAATTCTACTTTTACTTTCATACCATTGTGCTTACACCTCATTTTCTCATTTGCCCTCCCTGACCCTCCGCAGTTATTTTAAATAGAAGTCACCTTTTATTTGGCAGAATTTCATTATTCCACATTAACTGACGGAGGGTGAGAGAAGGCTAACACCTTCCATATATCCCTACATACTGAGTGGTCACGGCTTCTCCAGTAGGCTGGCTGAGCTTGGGGTACAATGGGAAACAGGACGAGACACCAGGTCCCACTCTGAGTCGCCACCACAACATTGTTGTGAGCAGTCGGTTCAAGGTACCGGTCTGCGGCCGAGCCTGGGCTGAGTGAGGCTATTGCCCTCTCAGCTACATCTTCGCCACTTCCCATGTCCTGGTTTTTGCGCGTCCCGTTCTGGCCCCCAATGCGTCCCGCACCACCAGCATACGGCTCCCGGTGGAGCACCGTGGCCACTCTACACTTACTCACATATTTGGGGCCCCACTTTACTTCAGGATTGGCCTGCTTTATTTGGTTGGTGCCCGTCTCAATTTTAGCAGTATGCTATGGCCGACCTGGCTATCGCGTCCCACCGCCTCCTCACCGGGCATTCGCTGTAGAATGCATTGTGGTCCGCGACAGCCAGTCCGGCCTTTTTACAGTTTTGGCAGCTAGGTTTGCCTCCTGCCTGCCAGTCCGGGCACCCATCGCGCAGGTGAGTGCCGCCACAGTGGCTGCACAGATCCACAGGGTCCTTGCAGAAGCGCCTAGTATGTCCGTACCCTAGGCAACGCGAACACTGCGCTAGGGGAGACTGGTCCTCTGCTTGGATTAACTGTAGATCTATGCGTAGGCTTCCAGCATCAACCACCCTTTGCCATATCCGGGGGGAAGTACTCAATACGATGTGGTTTGTGAGGGGGTTTCGTGCTTTTTTCCTGTACTTCACTTCCACTCGATTTTCCTCCGTGCTGAGGCCCTCAAAAACATGCCTATTTTGGCTTCTCATAGCCTTAAGAACGTCCTCGTCGCTATGTCGGACGAGGACGCTCCTCAGGATGAGAAGCGGGTCTCTGTTTTTGACGTCCTCAACACGCAGGCCCTTGCCCTCTTTTTCTAGCCTTTCCCTCACCTTCTTCCTTTCTTCCTCACTAACACAACTCATCACTATTTTTTGATCTTTCGCTTTTCTTACTCTCTCTACGGTGACCCACCCCTGTTTAGCGTCTACTGCCTCTCTGATTTTTTCCAAAACTTGTTCCCCGGTATCTTGTGTGTCTTCTGAGGTTACTACTAAGGAATGTAGAACGCCTCTTTTTGGCTGGGGTGGTACGGGTTTTAGTCCTATGACTGCTCCCGCGTAGGTCTGCTTTTGACAAATATCGTTTTGTCTTTCCAGTATGTCTTTTAGTTCCTTCATGTTTTTGTTATTCTCTTCTATTAATTTTGCGTTATCCTCAAGATGCCGTAAAAGTTTTTCTTCGTTTTCCGTATTATTTTTCTGCACTTGAGGTTCTGGAATTTTTGGGTTTGTCTGATGTACAGGCGCTGATTCCCGTTCCATTTCGCATTCCTTGACAAGCTTGTAAAGCTTATCTAAAGCTTTGAGGACGCCTTCTTTTATATCACTTTTCAGGTTCCGGGAATTGTTTAAAAGCAGTTTTGCCTTAATCAAACAGGCCTTTGCCTCGGCTGTCCTTGTTTTTAAGTCAATCTTTGGGGAGCTGTTGTCCTCTGTTTGGGCTTGTATCACCCGGTCGTCCTTGTTTTTCTTAAATATCTGTTTAGCTACAGGGCCAGCCTGTTTTGTTGATTTTGGGGAAATATCTGTATTTCCTCCCTTTTCACATTCGCCTGCACTTCGTCCAACAGAAATTGTCACCGTTTTGGGCGGAGACTTTGCCTCGTTGTTTGGTTTATTATTGCTAAGTGGGGTTCTCGCAATCATTTTGGAGGGATGTGTCAGCTGCTAAAATATAAACTTGTATAAGTAGTATAAATGTGTACAATAAAATGGTATATACAGCTAAAAAGCAAAAGTCGATGAACGAATATTATTTGTCAGTTTGCGACGGCAATAAAGTTAAATAGCTAGTCAATATTTATTAAGTTTGTAAAAGTTATAAAATTTTATGTTATTTAATTTGTTATGGAGTTTTTTACAGGTGATTTGCTGCGAAACACTGATAAAGTGATACCTTTGGAATAAATTCTGATTATAGAATTTGCAAAAGTATGCACTATTTTACTTTTAATTTTTTTTTTGTTTCAGGTTTTGAGTGCTGCGGATATGCGGCGGTAACGCCGCAGATCGACGCAGGGTGACCACAGGAAATTTTGGTAGGTATTTTGACACTGGGAAACGAGAATTGGTGTCAAAAGTGAAAAACTTTAATTTTTTAATCGATTCGGCCTGTGAAAAGTTTACCTTACCGATGAAATAAGGGTGGGCGGGAGGGCGATTTTTTGTCGGTTTGCGGCGGGAATGCTGCAAATCGACGCTGGGCGACTAGGAGAAGACAAAAGAATAGTAATAGTGAAGAAAAAAGTCGAAGAAAATTCGCCAGGAACGAAAAACAGATGAAAATTTGGCCTAAAATTACAATTTCGAAAAAGATTCCTTAAATCGGTGTTTACGCAGCTAGATCTTGCTCGAATCTACTGTATATGTATTATCTAGTGCTAAACTAACGAATTGGTAGAAAATTGTGACAATATATTAAGATTTCGGAGCAAGATTTTTGAGATCGATATACGAATTTGCAGGTATAAGGTAAACTTTTGGTACTATGAAATTTGAAAAAGTTTAATAAATCAAAAACTACTGAGCCGATTTCGACAAACGATATGTCTATCGACGCGGCGTGACAAGGGGAATTTAAAAGGTAAGTAAACTGAACTACTTCTCTAGGAAAAACTTTGGTGAAAAACGAAAATGTCAAATTTTGATATATTTTAATTACTATTTCAGGTGTGGGGAGCCGATTTTTTGTCGGTTTGCGGCGGGAATGCTGCAAATCGACGCTGGGCGACTAGGAGAAGACAAAAGAATAGTAATAGTGAAGAAAAAAGTCGAAGAAAATTCGCCAGGAACGAAAAACAGATGAAAATTTGGCCTAAAATTACAATTTCGAAAAAGATTCCTTAAATCGGTGTTTACGCAGCTAGATCTTGCTCGAATCTACTGTATATGTATTATCTAGTGCTAAACTAACGAATTGGTAGAAAATTGTGACAATATATTAAGATTTCGGAGCAAGATTTTTGAGATCGATATACGAATTTGCAGGTATAAGGTAAACTTTTGGTACTATGAAATTTGAAAAAGTTTAATAAATCAAAAACTACTGAGCCGATTTCGACAAACGATATGTCTATCGACGCGGCGTGACAAGGGGAATTTAAAAGGTAAGTAAACTGAACTACTTCTCTAGGAAAAACTTTGGTGAAAAACGAAAATGTCAAATTTTGATATATTTTAATTACTATTTCAGGTGTGGGGAGCCGATTTTTTGTCGGTTTGCGGCGGGAATGCTGCAAATCGACGCTGGGCGACTAGGAGAAGACAAAAGAATAGTAATAGTGAAGAAAAAAGTCGAAGAAAATTCGCCAGGAACGAAAAACAGATGAAAATTTGGCCTAAAATTACAATTTCGAAAAAGATTCCTTAAATCGGTGTTTACGCAGCTAGATCTTGCTCGAATCTACTGTATATGTATTATCTAGTGCTAAACTAACGAATTGGTAGAAAATTGTGACAATATATTAAGATTTCGGAGCAAGATTTTTGAGATCGATATACGAATTTGCAGGTATAAGGTAAACTTTTGGTACTATGAAATTTGAAAAAGTTTAATAAATCAAAAACTACTGAGCCGATTTCGACAAACGATATGTCTATCGACGCGGCGTGACAAGGGGAATTTAAAAGGTAAGTAAACTGAACTACTTCTCTAGGAAAAACTTTGGTGAAAAACGAAAATGTCAAATTTTGATATATTTTAATTACTATTTCAGGTGTGGGGAGCCGATTTTTTGTCGGTTTGCGGCGGGAATGCTGCAAATCGACGCTGGGCGACTAGGAGAAGACAAAAGAATAGTAATAGTGAAGAAAAAAGTCGAAGAAAATTCGCCAGGAACGAAAAACAGATGAAAATTTGGCCTAAAATTACAATTTCGAAAAAGATTCCTTAAATCGGTGTTTACGCAGCTAGATCTTGCTCGAATCTACTGTATATGTATTATCTAGTGCTAAACTAACGAATTGGTAGAAAATTGTGACAATATATTAAGATTTCGGAGCAAGATTTTTGAGATCGATATACGAATTTGCAGGTATAAGGTAAACTTTTGGTACTATGAAATTTGAAAAAGTTTAATAAATCAAAAACTACTGAGCCGATTTCGACAAACGATATGTCTATCGACGCGGCGTGACAAGGGGAATTTAAAAGGTAAGTAAACTGAACTACTTCTCTAGGAAAAACTTTGGTGAAAAACGAAAATGTCAAATTTTGATATATTTTAATTACTATTTCAGGTGTGGGGAGCCGATTTTTTGTCGGTTTGCGGCGGGAATGCTGCAAATCGACGCTGGGCGACTAGGAGAAGACAAAAGAATAGTAATAGTGAAGAAAAAAGTCGAAGAAAATTCGCCAGGAACGAAAAACAGATGAAAATTTGGCCTAAAATTACAATTTCGAAAAAGATTCCTTAAATCGGTGTTTACGCAGCTAGATCTTGCTCGAATCTACTGTATATGTATTATCTAGTGCTAAACTAACGAATTGGTAGAAAATTGTGACAATATATTAAGATTTCGGAGCAAGATTTTTGAGGGGTTAGGTTAGGTTAGGTTAGGTTAGGTTAGGTTAGGTTAGGTTAGGTTAGGTTAGGTTAGGTTAGGTTAGGTTAGGTTAGGTTAGGTTAGGTTAGGTTAGGTTAGGTTTTTTTTTTTTTTTTTTTTTTTTTTTTTTTTTTTTTTTTTTTACTTCTACCTCCAACGTTATCGGAGTCTATTCTAACTTCCAACTTTCATTCCAGTTCTATCTAGTATGCCTCTCGTACTTTTATTCTACATACGGTTTCTTTCTTTCATGCATCTTTCTTACTTTTATGGGTGGGATTCCCATCTATTTGCTACGCTATCTATCTATCTTTTTTGTTTTCTTTTATTTTACTTTCTTACAGGTTGGGATATTACACAGGGTTTTTATTTCTTTATTTTCTCTTTTTATTTTTACAATTTATTCTATTTACTTATATCTATTACAATTTTTGTTTTCCTTACTTTACATTTTTGTATCTTTCTTATTTCTATTTCACTCATATTACAATCTTGTTGTCTATTTTTACTGGCTACTTTTGTTTCGATAACCTACTGTTTTACTTTATTTTTACAATTTCCAGATCTTATATCTATGCTTACTTCTAATATTCTTAAATATTGTACAAGCATAGGATTCTATGTTTTGTTCCTTAATATTACCGCTTTTGCAATTTTTTCACAGTACGTCATAAAGTCATGTCTTGTCAAGTCGTTGGCCATTATTGTGCTTACGTTTTCTTTTATAATTTTCATGTTCATTTTTTGTTCAGTGTCGTATCTGTCTTTGTCATACATGGGGCAAGTCAATATTATGTGGGTCACCGTTTCTTTTTCAGCGGGGTCACACAGACATGATGGGTTGTCTTTACATCTGAAGCGATTCAGATATTCGGAGAACCCACCATGTCCTGTCAGTATTTGTGTCTTCGTCATGTCCAACTCTATTTTTCTTGTTATTTTGTAAGCGGCGTTAACGTCTGGGAAAAATATTTTTGTTACTGAGGCTGTGGTTCCCTCGACATATCGTCGGTTCCACTCGTCAAGCGTATTCATTCTTATGATACGCCTGACGTGCGAGACCGGACATTTGTCATAGGCGGGTTTTTTCTTCGTGTTCTCAGCGGCCTCTTTGGCTAGTTCATCTGCCCTTTCGTTGCCCACCATTCCCGCATGCGCCTTGATCCAGAACAACTTGGTCACTTTATTATTTATTGCCGCCGTTCTTAGGTTGTTTCTGGTCTCAACCGCCAGGGGGTGGAGGCAACTGTGGTTCTTGACTGTTTGCAGTGCTGCCATTGAGTCGCTGAGGATTCCGAAGGTCTTCGCTCCCTTGTTTTTAATTATTTCCCGCGTTGCCACACAGATAGCAAGGAGCTCAGCCTGGTAAACCGTTGCATAATTTGGAAGTGCAAGCTTCATGGATCGGGTCTCGTTCCCTTCCGTCCAGAATGTTAATGCTGCACCTACTCCACCTCCAATTTTGCTTCCATCTGTGAAGATGCACACTTCATGGTTGGTGTTTGCGTTTACCTCCTCTTGGTTCACCAGACTGATCACCTCAATATCCTCTTGTTCTGCCGGGTGTGGGGTTTCTAGAGCTGGAAACACCCGCTCGACTTCCCTGTCTTTTAAATAAGGAAAATCAATTCCCTTTTTGGCCTCATACAATAATGCTGCCTCTTTTACCCTGAGATCAAGGGGGAGCAATCCTGTCAGCACCAGAGCTGCGTTCAGGGACACGGTGCGATAGCCTTTGCACATTTTTTGCGCGATTCCTCTTTGCACTGTTCCCAATTTCTTTTTTACTCCTATCTTGTCCGCCGCACCTGCCCATACACTAGCTGCGTAAAGTACCACCGGCTCTATTGCTGCATTATATATTATTTTAATAATGTCCGGGTGCAGACCCCAACTGGTCTTTGCGGCTCTAGACAGCTGCTTGTATATCCCGATGGCCCTACTGCAGACATTCGCCACGTGCGTATTATATGTCATTTTGTCATCGATGGTCACTCCAAGCACCTTTATATGCGTTGACATTTTTATGGCTACTCCCCCCATGCTCAGGCGTGGAGTGTCATATTTTAGTTTGCGGGTTATGGTCATTGCACATGTTTTGTGTGGCGCAAATGTTAGTTTGTTTTGGGCTCCCCACGCCTGAACATGTTTAAGGGCGACTCCGGCACTTACTTCAACGTCGTGCGCAGTGTCACCATCGAAGACCAGGACCACGTCGTCGGCAAATGCCTGGCAGTATACTCCCATTTCTGTAAGGCTATACAGCAGCGGATCTAACAAAAGGTTCCATAGTATAGGTCCCCCTATTGAGCCTTGAACGCAGCCCTTGCTTGTGGTTTTTTGGTACTCTTCGCCGCAGTATCGCACTCTAACCATTCTATCTTTAAGATAGCTATCTACTACCTGCCGTAGATTTTGTGGACATTCTTCCTCAGCTAGTCGGACTCTAACTGCTGGCCACCATGCACTATCAAATGCTCCCTCTATATCTAGGGATACAAGTACTACGATCCTTTTACTATCTCGCTTTTTCTGTATGTACTTTGTAAGCCTATAGAGGGAGTCTTCCGTGCTCCTTTGGGGCATGAATCCGTACTGGCGAGTACTCATCCTTGGTAGTAGGTGATGTTTTATTCTTGCCATCAGCATTTTCTCGTATATTTTTCCGAGAACTGCCAGGAGGCCTATCGGTCTGAATGATTTGGGAGATGTGTAGTTGTCTTTCCCAGGCTTTCGCAATATTATCACTACTGCCTCCTTCCATGTCCTCGGAAAATACTTTAGTTCGAGGCACTTGTTAAATATTGCAAGGAAGAGTTCCGGATTTTGGTTTATGGCGGCGTTCAGTATGTCCGCTGTTAGACCGTCTGCTCCTGGTGCTTTCTTAGGGTTAAAGGAATTCGCCGCTCGTTTCATTTCGGTGACCGTGAATGGCGGTTCGCAGAAATTATTTTGCTCTCCACTGTTCACCGTCTCCGCTCTGATTCTCGTGGTGGTATGGTGTTCGCTGTCCTTTTCAGTGATATCTTCTGGATAGAAGGTATCTGCTAAAAGTCTTGCGGATTCCTTTTCATTTAATACCTCTCCATTTCTTTCGAGCGGCTGGTCTTCTTCCCTTTTTGATGTTCTCCCTATGACCCTGTATATCCCTTCCCAGACTCCCTCTTTGTCCTGTTTACAACAAAAGTCTTTCCAACTCTGTGTCTGTGTTTTGATTGCTAATGTCTCATATTCTTCTTTTTGTTTCAGGTACTCTGCTACGACCCCTGATCTGCGGTGTGGAGCTGCACATCTGATACGTCGCTTCTTGGTGGCAACCTTTTTCTTCAGGTCAGCGAGTTCTTCGGACCACCATGGCAAGGTAAGTGTTTCTTTATTTTGTTTTTTAGGCATAGTTTGTGAGCATGCGTCTTTTATTGCTTCGGTAAGGGACTCGACAGCCTCATCTATCTCTATTGGGGTGTATATGTTCTTTATTTTTATTTCATTTAGTCCCTTTTCGCTAAGAAATTGGTGGAGTTTCATTTGAAATTCGTCCCATTTTGCTTTTTTTGTATTATACACCCTAGTAGTCCTGCTGATTTTCGATCCCTTACTTTTGCGCAATAAAATACTAAATGTTATGCCATTGTGGTCCGAGCTCGTGAGACCTTCATCTACTTTCCAGTCACTCACCAGGTTCAGTATGTCCGTAGAACAGGATGTGATGTCCACCCAGCTTCTGTACCTTTTTCCTCCTCTCACAGTGTCAAAGGTCGGGATTTTCCCAGTATTTAGAACATTGAGACCCATTTCATCGAGTGCTCCTGACATTTCTTCACCCCTGATGTCTGTCTCTAGACTTCCCCACCATTCGCTCCAAGCATTTGAGTCACCGGCTGTTAGCCATCTCTTTGAGGCTGTGTGATTCTCGATCTTTTTTAAGTGGTCGAGGTATGGTTGAAGCGGCTCGGTGGGTTCGAAGTAATATGAGACTAACGTCAGACTCCATGCGCTTGTTCGAGCCTCTACCACAACAATGTTACTGGTTGTGAGGTTCGGATGCTGGATGATTTCAATGTCAGGGTCAAACACAACAATTGCTGCCTTTACCGTGGTTTGTCCAGGACTTTGGAAGATTCTGGCTCCCCGACGACCCTTCATACTTGGTTCTTTGCCGATGTAAGGCTCTTGTATTAATGCAATCGCTATTTTTCTTTTGTTGGCCTCTATGAATAGTTCATCGGTTGCCAGTCTCTTCTTCTTCAAGTTGGCCTGGATTACTTTATAAGGAGTTTGGGTGCCTGTGTCAACTTTAGCAATAGGCTATCGTTGACCTTGCTATGGTGTCCCATCTCTTCCTTATCGGGCACTCTCTGTGGAACGTATTATGTTCCGTCTGGGTCATTCCCGCTATTTTGCAGTTCCTGCAGGCGGGCACTCCGCCGGCGCGCCAGTCTGGACACTCGTCCCTTACATGGGCTTCTCCACAGTGGCTGCACAAGTCCTGAGATTCCTTGCAATGTCGCTTGCTGTGGCCAAACTCAAGGCAGCGCGAGCATTGAAGCAGCGGTGATTGGTCGTCCGCCTGCACAATCTGGAGGTCCACACGAAGGTGGCCTTTTTCCGTTACTCTCTGCCATATCTTTGGAGAGGAGCTAAGAACTATGTGGCAATTGTGAGGATTTCGTGCTCTCTTCCTGTATCTTATTCCGATACGGTTTTCCTCTTCATTGAGGCCATGGAATATATCCTTATTTTGTTTCGCCACTGCTTTGAGTACTTCCTCATCCGTATGTGCAGCGAGTACATCCTTCATAATGATGAGAGGATCCTTGTTTTTTACTTCTTCGACCACTAGTCTTTTGTTGGAGCTCTGTATTCTCTCTTTTATCTTTCTTTTTTCCCCTTCAGTCTTGCAGCTCATTATTACCTTGCGATCCTTTGCCTTACGCACTTTCTCTACCGTCACCCAGCCCTCCTTTGCGTCGACTGCTTCTCTCACCTTAGACAAAATCTGTTCCCCCGTTTCAGTCTCGTCTTCAGAGGAGATTACTACTGAATGTAGTGTCCCACGCTGTTTTAATTGTGTTATGGCCGGGTTTGGTGCGGTTGCTACGTTAACGTGTGTAGCCGCCGTTGCGCTGGCATAAGTTGTTGCCGCTTTTTCCGTAGCAATTTTCATTTGTTCCAGCTTTTCTGCTTGTTTCTCCACCACTTCTTTAAGTTCATCCATCTTTCTGCTGTTCTCCTGGAGAAGCCTTGTTTGTTCCTCCAGATGAACAGCAGCCGACGGTTGGTCTAAGTTGGCTGGGGGTGGGGATGGCGTGTTTTCTTTACTCTGTCCACGCCCTTTCAATTCTATCTCTATTTCTTTCATGATCTTAGAGAGCTTATCATGAGCTTCAAGTACTGCGTCCTTTATCTCACCTTTCAGATTTCTTGAGGCGTTTATGTTAATTTTAATCCTTGTAAGATAGGTCCTTGCTAGCTCTATCTTGCTTTTCTCCTTCTTTTGATCCACTTTGGGAGACGGGTTTCGTTCCGCCGTTGCCTGCACAGCAAGTGTTTCTAGATTCTCTACTTGCTCCGACCTGGCCGGCAGCTCAGGAGTATCAGCGGACTTGTTCTTGGGCCTCGCGCCAGTTGCCGCATCCGAAGCCAACGCAGACGCGGTTTCCGGTGTAGTATTAGAATTTCCTATGGTTGTCGCTGCCGGAGATAGTCCCGTGGCACTCCGAGGGGACTGTTGACTCGTCCCCGGCCCTTTACGGACCGGCGAACGGGATAAAACCATTTTCGGTATTTTCGCCTAGTGAAAAGTCTACCTTAGCGATGAAATAAGGGTGGGTGGGAGGGCGATTTTTTGCCGATTTGCGGCGGGAATCGATGCTAATCGACGCGGAACAGTGAAATGAAGGTGAAACAATAGTTTCAGGATGCAAAGAAACGAAGATAAAAGTACAAGGAGCCAAAAACAGGTGTAAAATTGGATAGAATTTATCAAATTAGAAAATACGGTATTTCTGAGTGAAATCTCTTACAAAACTGGCTGGAAACGACTGTATTATACTTATTTAGGTACCAAAAAGCAAATTAGTATGCAAGAACAGGACTATATTCAACTATTGAGAGCAAAAATTTCGTATCAACACACGTAAATCGCCTACTATGAAGACTTTTGTTGCTATGGTAGGTACAAAGATGTGAATAATTCGAAAACTACTGGACCGATTTCAACAAACGATACGTCAAACGACGCGGCGCGTCGGGAGGCAGACAAAAGCTAGTAAAACAGAACTACTTTGGAAGAAAAAATTTGGGTGGTGACCGAAAATGTAAAATATGTAATTTTAAAATGTCTTTTTCAGGTGTGGAGAGTCGGTTTTTGCCGATTTGCGGCGGGAATCGATGCTAATCGACGCGGAACAGTGAAATGAAGGTGAAACAATAGTTTCAGGATGCAAAGAAACGAAGATAAAAGTACAAGGAGCCAAAAACAGGTGTAAAATTGGATAGAATTTATCAAATTAGAAAATACGGTATTTCTGAGTGAAATCTCTTACAAAACTGGCTGGAAACGACTGTATTATACTTATTTAGGTACCAAAAAGCAAATTAGTATGCAAGAACAGGACTATATTCAACTATTGAGAGCAAAAATTTCGTGGTTAGGTTAGGTTAGGTTAGGTTAGGTTAGGTTAGGTTAGGTTAGGTTAGGTTAGGTTAGGTTAGGTTAGGTTAGGTTAGGTTAGGTTAGGTTAGGTTAGGTTAGGTTAGGTTAGGTTGGGGTGCTAAGGGCAGGAAACCTCCTCGAGTGCCTGGTCCCTTGAAGGCTTTGTTTCTCACATTTGATCTTTGATCCGGTGTGAGCGACGGGCTGACAAGGGATTCGGGACGGTGCACCCTGGGCGGCAGCCAATAACTCTCCGATATGCGGGGTCTTATTGGTTGTTGTCTGATATCCTGCCGATTCCACTCTCACAGGTCTGCTTTCAGACCCTGTGTAGATGTGCGTATGGGGGGAAAGCGGGGTCCTTAATGGACCTTCGCTCTTTTGGGGACTGTCGGCTGATTTCAGCTGGCAGTGGTAGAGGACTGGCCCAGGAAACTGGGCAAATAGTCGAAATCGTAATCCCAGTGGGTTTTCCTATGGGACCGAGGGGCTTGGCTTAACCGCCCGGCCCGCGAGGAAGACAACCTCTATAAAAAATTACCCTCAATCCTAAGCATTGGAAGCGCCGCGATGGGATGCATGGTTGAGAGGTAAGTCAACCTTTAGCGTTTCCCCCGCCGAGGCACCGGCCGACCCCTCGGTGGGTTACCCCATAGGCTTGCCCGGGTGCAGGGGGCACCGCCCGGGTCGACCTTTTATTTCCCCCATACTCGTGGGAATCATATGGATTTAAACACAAATAAAAACTCTTTTTTAAGTTTGGAGGTGGACTGTGAAGGTCCGGAAAGTGTGGACCGAGAAGGTCGTAAAGACGAGTCGGGCAGCGACAACCGGCAAGTCTTAAGCGGTAGTCGAGGCAGCTCCCGCAATGAGTCACCGAAACTGTTCGAGAGTCCAGACAATGTCTCTGACACTGACTCTGAAGGCTCGTTGGTGGATGTTGCCTTAGACGGCAAACAAATGGCGCGGTTATGGGCCAAAAAGAAGCGCACATGGGAGGCGTCGCTGGACAACCCTGAGATAGTGGACGAAATGATGTCAGCCGCCAAGGTGTCGACGGCAAGTCGAGGCAGAGCTCGTCCTGCGAGCAACAAAGTGGCTCTTCCCCGCCCAGACGCGATTTACCGCAAGTCACAGCGGGAATCAGCCGTAGCGGAGGCCGAAGCTGACGTTGCCGAACTGGCGCGTCAAGCTGAGGCTAAGCGTGTCACCAGCGGGACTGATTCTGGTGAAATTGAAAAATCGGCTGTGGACCTGCGAGAGCAAGTTATGTCCAGCCTGGCGGTAGTAAGGATGGTCGCGGCTAAATCGGGCCATCTGAAAGGCACTTTTGTGAGGAGTCTGAAAGACGCCTCCAAAAACATTGAGGAGGCTGTCTGTGCTCTGCAAAGCAGATCCATAGCGGAGGAGACGGAGCTGTTGCAGGCCAGCAATCAAAGCCTGCAGAATAAGGTATCGGCACTCGAAAGGGAAATGGCTGAGTTGCGGGCCCAAATAAGCAAGACTCAGGCCCCGTCACATTCTTCGGCGATCTCAGCCACCCTGGAAGAGCACGAAGCACTGGCGGCTATAATAATGCGTACCGTTGGACCGATGATCAATGCTCGGTTCGACGGTATCCAGAGCAGGCTCTTGCCAGAGCCCAGAATGAGACCACCTTTGGCGGCGGATAGAGCACAGCCACCACCGTCCTGCGCGCCAAGTACGGACGAGACGGCGGCTGCATCGTCCCAGACCCGTGGCCTGGAACTTGACCCTAAGGGGAAAGGAAAAGGAAAGGGGAAAAGTAAGGTTACCAAAGCTGTAACCTCTGGAGTGGCGGCACCAGTAACAGCGTCGGCATCACGCCCGCTGCCCCCCGCCCCTCCAACCATGACAGAGACTTGGTCCACAGTGGCCAAAAAAGGACGGAAGAACAAGGCAGCTACCTTAAAAAAGAGCACAGGTCCCACCGCACCTCACGTACGGCCGGCCCAACAAAAAGTGCAGCAGCGGGCTCAACAGCCCAAGCTACGGCCACCTCGCTCGGCTGCGGTCCAGCTCAAAATCAACCCAGATGCAGAGAAGCGAGGCATCTCTTATGCCTGGGTCCTAAAGCAGGCCCAGGAGAGTGTGGACCCCAATGCACTGGGCATTCCTAGCCTAAGGATAAAAAAGGCAGCAACAGGGGCTCGCATCCTTGAAGTCTCTGGCGCTGACAGAGACCAAAAGGCGAACTCGCTTGCCGAGAAGTTGAGGGAGGCACTGGACCCTGAAATCATAAATGTGTCCAGGCCCCAAAAGTGTGCGGAATTGCGTGTACTGGGGCTATGTGACTCGGCAACATCCGGCGATGTCCGCACAGCTGTCGCACGCGTGGGCCAGTGTGCCGAGACTGACATAAAGACTGGCGAAATAAAAGAGGATCACTCCGGCACTAGAGGAGTATGGGTGCGGTGCCCTGTCGCGGCTGCCAAAAGGCTTACTGCCAGTGGCACGCGGCTTCTGGTTGGCTGGGTGTCGGCGCAGGTCAAACTGCTGCCGACCAAAACCCAGTATTGTTACCGGTGCTTGGAAGTAGGGCACGTCAGCCAGACGTGCACCTCTGAGACCGACCGTAGCCAGCTGTGCTACCGATGCGGAGTCCCAGGCCATAAAGCTGCCACTTGCAGAGCCAACCCCAATTGCGCTCTCTGTGCTGAACAGGGTAAACCAGCGGGTCACAGAGTCGGGAGCAAGGCTTGTCCATCATCCCGGCCTGGTAAAAAGAGAAGGCGTGTTGCGGCTGTGGCTACGGCTCAGGCGCAACCTGCCCAACCGGCGTCACATATTGACGCCGATACGATGGAAACGGGGCCGATCCAGGATTGATATGGCCCTAAAAGTGCTCGAGGCGAACATCAACCACTGTGCCAGAGCACAGGATCTTCTCTGCCAGAGCGTGGCACAGTGGTTGATTGATGTTACGGTGGTGGTGGAGCCGTACTTCGTTCCACCCAGAGAAAACTGGGTGTCGGATCTGGAGGGCCATGTGGCAATCATGTCTTCGGCGAACACTTCGCCTCCGTCAGGTTGTTTTCGCGGTCATGGATTTGTCTCAGCTCTGCTTGGTGGCATAGTTGTGGTTGGGGTGTATTTCTCTCCCAACCGGCCACTTTGCGAGTTTGAGGCATTCCTAGCCGAAGTCGAGGCGCTCGTGCTCAGGAGCCATCCTCACCCCGTGCTTGTTGTCGGGGACCTCAACGCCGAATCTCCGGCGTGGGGATCCCCTGCAATTGATAGACGGGGGCGCGGAGGGGTGGTAGAGGAATGGCTCATCACCGTTGGGTTGGCGGTGCTGAACCGGGGTTCGGTTCCCACTTGCGTGCGCTGGAACGGCAGCTCCATAGTCGACGTCGCATTTGCAAGTCCTTCGTTGGCCTGCCGTTCCCAGAACTGGCTGGTGATGGAAGACGTGGAGACGCTCTCCGACCATCGCTACGTGCGATTTGATCTCTCTGCGTCTTCGGTCAGTTCAAGCGGCTCGAACTGGACCCCGAGCGAGGCTGGCCCGGGGTGGCAGCTGAAGCGCCTCGACAAAGATCTTCTGCACGAGGCGGCCATAGTACAGGAATGGTTCCGTGCGCCGGTACAGGTGGTGGTTGAGGACGAGACTGAGTGGTACCGGGGTGCTATAACAGCAATTTGTGATGCGTCGATGCCCCGGGTTAGTACTCGTCCTCCCAAAAGGTGGGTGTATTGGTGGTCACCTGCGCTTTCTCAACTACGCGAAGCTTGCATAGTAGCGAGACGCCAATACGCCCGCTACCGAAGGAGGCGGCGCCGGAACCGGGCTGATGAGGCCGCCCTGCTGACAAGCCTGACGGAGGCGAAGTGTGCTCTGAAGGTAGCCATCGAAGAGGCAAAGAAGGCAGCTAGGCAGGAGTTGCTGGCTGCACTGGATCGGGACCCGTGGGGACGGCCGTATAGGCTGATCCGCAAGAAGATGCGCCCGTATGCCGTCCCACTAACAAAAAGTCTCCAGCCGCAGCTCCTGGAAGAGGTGGTCTCCCATTTGTTCCCCCAAGGAGGTATGTCTTCGTCCTCGATGCCACTGGGCGAGGACCAAGAAGAGATCCCCGAGATAACCCGGGACGAGTTGGATGCCGCAGTACTCAAAATGCGTGCTAAAAACACCGCCCCGGGTCCGGATGGAGTACCGGGTCGAGCTCTTGTCCTCGCCCTGGACCACAATGGCTTCGAGGAAAGATTCAGGGGCCTCTTGAATGCCTGCTTTGTGCAGGGAAGATTTCCCCAGGCGTGGAAGACAGGACGCCTGGTCCTGCTGAGGAAGGATGGGCGACCGGCGGATTCCCCATCGGGATTCCGACCTCTCGTGGTGCTTGACGAGGCAGGCAAACTGCTTGAGAGAGTCACTGCAAATCGCATAGTCAAGCACCTCGAAACAATTGGTCCGGACCTGGCAAATTGCCAATATGGGTTCCGCCGGGGTAGATCCACTATCCACGCCATCCTGCGGGTTAAGGCGATGGCGCAGGAAGCGGTTTCCCAGGGTGAGGTCGTCTTGGTGGTGTCGTTGGACATCGCCAATGCCTTCAATACCCTCCCCTGGGCTTGCATAATGGAGGCACTCCAATTCCACGGAGTGCCAATATACCTGCGCCATCTGGTGCGGAATTACCTGACCGGCAGGAAGGTTGTCTTCCCTGCACAGAGCGGGTGGATGGAGAATCAAATGTCGTGCGGTGTTCCACAGGGCTCGGTCTTGGGACCGCTCCTGTGGAACATCGGTTATGATCGGGTGCTGCGAGGGGCCAATCCTCCGGGAGTCGAAGTGGTGTGCTACGCCGACGACACACTCGTGGCCGCTCGTGGCACTACATTCCGCGAGGCAGCGATGTTGGCGACAGCGGGCGTTGCGCAGGTAGTGCGCCGAATCCGCCAGCTGGGTTTGGAGGTGGCGCTTCACAAATCCGAGGCACTGTGTTTTCACGGCCCTCGGAGGGGGCCGCCTCCAAACTCCAGCTTGATCGTTGGTGGAGTTCCAATTGCCATCAAGCCGACAATGCGGTACCTAGGCATTGTCCTTGATGGCAGATGGAACTTTGGCGCACACTTTGCGCAATTGGTGCCGCGCCTCATGTCGGCTGCTGGTGAGATGGCGCAGCTTCTGCCTAACCTCGAAGGGCCGGATGCACCTTGCAGGCGCCTGTACATGGGAGTCGTGCGGTCGATGGCCTTGTATGGTGCCCCAGTGTGGAGTGAGGCCCTGAATCGTGGCAACATTGCTCTCCTTAAAAGACCACAGAGAGCAATGGCGATAAGGGCCATAAGGGGTTACCGCACGACCTCATGTGAGGCTGCGTGTGCACTAGCCGGTGCAGTGCCCTGGGATCTGGAGGCTATGATCCTCGCGTCTCTGTTCACATGGCGCGAGGAGGCACTAGCCCGGGGCCAAAGTCCGGCCCCGAGAGAAGTGGAAGGTCGTCGCGAGGAGCTGCGCCAGCTCGCCATCGAGGAGTGGTCCCTCAGGCTGGAGCATCCAAATTTTGGTGTAAGGACTGTTGAGGCGGTCCGGCCGGTCTTGGTCCAGTGGTTGACGAGGCAGCACGGCCTCCTGTCATTCAGACTGACACAGATACTCACTGGACATGGCTGTTTCGGTGGGTGTCTGTGTCGGATAGCCGGTAGGGAACCGACTGCTGTCTGTCACCACTGTGACGACTGCACGAATGAGGACGCCCAACACGTCCTGGAGGACTGCCCAGCCTGGGCGGAGGACCGCGAGCTGATGAGAGCGGCAGTGGGGGCCGACCTCTCGCTGCCAACCGTGGTACGCGCCATGGTTGACAGCGAGACGTCGTGGATGGCGGTACAGGCCTTTGCGGAGAGCGTCATGCTCCGCAAAGAGGCGGCGGAGAGAGACCGGGAGGCGACCAGCACCCTGGCCATCCGCCGCAGACGCCCAAGGCGCAGAAGGCGGGCCTACGGCCTGCAACTGCTGCCCCCATAATGAGGGCTAGTCGGGCGACGAGAACGGGACTCCGTCGTCCGACATAAATGGCCCTCCAGGTTGAGAGGCACTCGTGTCAACGTGCCTCTCCCCCAGCGGGTTCGTATGAACGGCCGATGTGCCGACCCGCGCTGCTCCGACCCCTCTCGCAATAGAGAGGGGTACTGTGAGCAAGCCGTCCGGAGAGCTGGATGCAGCAACCGCGCCAGGGCTGTGGAGCGCAAAAAGCACACGCCCCTGGCAATAGCGGACGTGCAGTTGACACCGGGGGGTTTTTTAGTGGGTTCAAGCCCCACATACCCACTCTGCATTCCCGTGGCAGACTGGATGATGCGAAGGCATTTTTCCTCCCGACCCAAAAAAAAAAAAAAAAAAAAAAAAAAAAAAAGGTTAGGTTAGGTTAGGTTAGGTTAGGTTAGGTTAGGTTAGGTTAGGTTAGGTTAGGTTAGGTTAGGTTAGGTTAGGTTAGGTTAGGTTAGGTTAGGTTAGGTTAGGTTAGGTTAGGTTAGGTTAGGTTAGGTTAGGTTAGGTTAGGTTAGGTTAGGTTAGGTTAGGTTAGGTTAGGTTAGGTTAGGTTAGGTTAGGTTAGGTTAGGTTAGGTTAGGTTAGGTTAGGTTAGGTTAGGTTAGGTTAGGTTAGGTTAGGTTAGGTTAGGTTAGGTTAGGTTAGGTTAGGTTAGGTTAGGTTAGGTTAGGTTAGGTTAGGTTAGGTTAGGTTAGGTTAGGTTAGGTTAGGTTAGGTTAGGTTAGGTTAGGTTAGGTTTTTTTTTTTTTTTTTTTTTTTTTTTTTTTTTAATTATATTATTACTTGTACCTCCAACGTTATTGGAGCCTTTGTCTTATCTAATTTTTCATTCCAGTTCTATCATTTTTAATTATTTATATACCATCGCGGGTGGTACTCCCGCCTTTCCTGTATCTTTATTTTCTGTTTCTTTATTTATTTCTTTTTTAACATTTTCCAATTTTACATCTTTAAATTTATACAGTTTTATTTCTTATATTTACTTTTTGAATAATTTTATTACAATAGTTTAAAAATATCATTTTGTATTTACTGCTTATTATGTACGGCAAATTTTCTACAGTTACTGCACAATCTATTTCATACTCTACATTTAGTCTTTGTGTACTGAATACAGGGCATTCGGTTATGATGTGGGGAACTGTTTCCTCTTTATTGGGGTCACATATACAAGAGGCGCTTTCGCTTCTTTTAAATCTAAATAAATAGTGCGCGAAACCCCCGTGTCCTGACAATAATTGTGTTGTTGGTCCTGTCGGTGTTATTTCGCGAATTATTTTATATGTGTCAATTACATTAGGGAAAAATAATTTTGTTGTTGTGGCTGTCTCTCCTTCTTTATACCTTTTGTCCCATTCCTGAATTGTATGGGCTCGAATCGTTCTTTTGGTGTAAGACACGGGGCAGAGATCATAGTTGGCCTTTCTTTTGGTATTTACAGCGGCTTCTCTGGCTAGTTGATCCGCTCTTTCGTTTCCCTTCAACCCAGCGTGAGCTTTGATCCAGAACAAAGACAATTTCTTGTTTTGTTGGGAAATGTCGTGAGCATTTTCTCTAATTTCTACAGCTAATGGGTGGAGGGAGGCGGGATTTGTAACGGTTTGTAGAGCGGACATAGAGTCGCTGTAAATACCAAAGGTAGTGGCACTGTGCTTTTTCACTCTCCTCACCGCCTCGCATACCGCCAGTAGTTCCGCCTGGTAGACAGTGCAGTATGGCGATAAGCTAAGTTTGACTGTTTTGGTTTCGACGGTCCCCGTCCATATGGATAGAGCCGCGCCAACCTTACCATCAATTTTGCTACCGTCAGTATAAATATTGACTTGGTGGTGACTGTTAGCGTCGACTTGCTCCTGATCTACCAGACTCTTATACTCTAGGCAAGTATGTTTAGCGGGGTGAGGAGACTCCAAGGCGCTGGCCCTCCGCTCGATCTCCCTATCCCCGAGTCCCGGCGGGCGGATACCCCTCCTGATCTCGTACAGCGATGCTGCTTCTCGAACTCGGAGGTCAAGAGGGAGTATTCCCGCCAGCAGGAGTGCGGAGTTTAGGGAGACCGTCCGGTAGGCCTTACAAATTTTCTGTGCAAACCCTCTCTGGAGGTTGCCCAACATCTTTTGAATGCCTATTTTTTCTACCGCGGGCGCCCATACGCTTGCCGCATACAATATGATTGGCTCTACTGCCGCTGAGTAAATAGTTCTGGTGACTTCGGGGTTTAGTCCCCAGTTCACTTTAGCAGCTCTGGATAATATTTTATATACTCCTATGGCTTTCTTGCACACGTTTGTGACATGAGTGTTGAAGGTCAGTTTGGCGTCTATAGTAACCCCCAACAACTTCAACTCCTCTGCCATGCAAATGGCCGTACCCCCCATGCTGAGGCGCGGTGTATCGTACTTCAGCTTCCGTGTTACCACCATCGCTTTGGTTTTTTGTGCGGCGAAGTTGAGCTTGTTACATTCACCCCACGCCCCAACATGGGTGAGAGTGCTTGCTGCCTGTGCCTCTATGTCCAAGGCTGTGTCTCCGTCCAGCACAACCACTATATCGTCGGCGAATGCTTGGCAGTAGACTCCCTTTTCTTCTAACTCTCTCAGTAGCGGGTCGATCAGGAGGTTCCACAGTATAGGGCCTGCAATGGACCCTTGAACACAACCTTTTTCAGTGTTTTTGGTGGCTGTTGCTCCGCCGTATTTTACCGTTACTCTCCTGTTGGTGAGGTAACTGTCAATGATCCTCCTTAAATTAAGAGGGCACTTTTCCTCTGCCAGCCGGATTTTTATTTTAGGCCACCATGCGTTGTCAAAAGCTCCCTCTATATCCAACGAAACTATGGTTATTATTTTCTTCTGCACGAGTTTTGCTTTGATATGCTCCATTAGGATATAGAGGGAGTCTTCCGTGCTCTTTTGAGGCATAAATCCGTACTGACGATTACTAAATTTCGGCAACAGATGGTATTTTAGGCGAGCAACAAGCATTTTCTCCAAAATTTTTCCCAACACCGGTAATAATCCAATGGGCCTGTAGGACTTTGGCGCCCTGTAATTGTCCTTGTTGGGTTTCCTTAACATTATTGTGGTTGCTTCTTTCCACAGGTCAGGGAAGTAGTGTAGATCAAGACACTTGTTCATAAGAGCCAGAAAGAAATTTGGGTCATCCTGGATTGCGGTGAGGCAGATATCCGCGGTGAATCCATCCACCCCGGGAGCCTTTTTGGGGTTGAAGGACTTGCTTGCTGTTATGAGCTCCGATACAGTGAATGGTGGGTCGCATATTTCGTTATGTTCGCTATCATTCACGTTTTTTGCTCTTTCTCTTATATTTTTATGGAGCAAGTTGTCGCTTTCCGTGAGGTCTCCCGAGTAAAATGTCTCCGCTAGATATTCCGCGTTAGGTTAGGTTAGGTTAGGTTAGGTTAGGTTAGGTTAGGTTAGGTTAGGTTAGGTTAGGTTAGGTTAGGTTAGGTTAGGTTAGGTTAGGTTAGGTTAGGTTAGGTTAGGTTAGGTTAGGTTAGGTTAGGTTAGGTTAGGTTAGGTTAGGTTAGGTTAGGTTAGGTTTTTTTTTTTTTTTTTTTTTTTTTTTTTTTTTTTTTACTTCTACCTCCAACGTTATCGGAGTCTATTCTAACTTCCAACTTTCATTCCAGTTCTATCTAGTATGCCTCTCGTACTTTTATTCTACATACGGTTTCTTTCTTTCATGCATCTTTCTTACTTTTATGGGTGGGATTCCCATCTATTTGCTACGCTATCTATCTATCTTTTTTGTTTTCTTTTATTTTACTTTCTTACAGGTTGGGATATTACACAGGGTTTTTATTTCTTTATTTTCTCTTTTTATTTTTACAATTTATTCTATTTACTTATATCTATTACAATTTTTGTTTTCCTTACTTTACATTTTTGTATCTTTCTTATTTCTATTTCACTCATATTACAATCTTGTTGTCTATTTTTACTGGCTACTTTTGTTTCGATAACCTACTGTTTTACTTTATTTTTACAATTTCCAGATCTTATATCTATGCTTACTTCTAATATTCTTAAATATTGTACAGGTTAGGTTAGGTTAGGTTAGGTTAGGTTAGGTTAGGTTAGGTTAGGTTAGGTTAGGTTAGGTTAGGTTAGGTTAGGTTAGGTTAGGTTAGGTTAGGTTAGGTTAGGTTAGGTTAGGTTAGGTTAGGTTAGGTTAGGTTTTTTTTTTTTTTTTTTTTTTTTTTTTTTTTTTTTACTTCTACCTCCAACGTTATCGGAGTCTATTCTAACTTCCAACTTTCATTCCAGTTCTATCTAGTATGCCTCTCGTACTTTTATTCTACATACGGTTTCTTTCTTTCATGCATCTTTCTTACTTTTATGGGTGGGATTCCCATCTATTTGCTACGCTATCTATCTATCTTTTTTGTTTTCTTTTATTTTACTTTCTTACAGGTTGGGATATTACACAGGGTTTTTATTTCTTTATTTTCTCTTTTTATTTTTACAATTTATTCTATTTACTTATATCTATTACAATTTTTGTTTTCCTTACTTTACATTTTTGTATCTTTCTTATTTCTATTTCACTCATATTACAATCTTGTTGTCTATTTTTACTGGCTACTTTTGTTTCGATAACCTACTGTTTTACTTTATTTTTACAATTTCCAGATCTTATATCTATGCTTACTTCTAATATTCTTAAATATTGTACAAGCATAGGATTCTATGTTTTGTTCCTTAATATTACCGCTTTTGCAATTTTTTCACAGTACGTCATAAAGTCATGTCTTGTCAAGTCGTTGGCCATTATTGTGCTTACGTTTTCTTTTATAATTTTCATGTTCATTTTTTGTTCAGTGTCGTATCTGTCTTTGTCATACATGGGGCAAGTCAATATTATGTGGGTCACCGTTTCTTTTTCAGCGGGGTCACACAGACATGATGGGTTGTCTTTACATCTGAAGCGATTCAGATATTCGGAGAACCCACCATGTCCTGTCAGTATTTGTGTCTTCGTCATGTCCAACTCTATTTTTCTTGTTATTTTGTAAGCGGCGTTAACGTCTGGGAAAAATATTTTTGTTACTGAGGCTGTGGTTCCCTCGACATATCGTCGGTTCCACTCGTCAAGCGTATTCATTCTTATGATACGCCTGACGTGCGAGACCGGACATTTGTCATAGGCGGGTTTTTTCTTCGTGTTCTCAGCGGCCTCTTTGGCTAGTTCATCTGCCCTTTCGTTGCCCACCATTCCCGCATGCGCCTTGATCCAGAACAACTTGGTCACTTTATTATTTATTGCCGCCGTTCTTAGGTTGTTTCTGGTCTCAACCGCCAGGGGGTGGAGGCAACTGTGGTTCTTGACTGTTTGCAGTGCTGCCATTGAGTCGCTGAGGATTCCGAAGGTCTTCGCTCCCTTGTTTTTAATTATTTCCCGCGTTGCCACACAGATAGCAAGGAGCTCAGCCTGGTAAACCGTTGCATAATTTGGAAGTGCAAGCTTCATGGATCGGGTCTCGTTCCCTTCCGTCCAGAATGTTAATGCTGCACCTACTCCACCTCCAATTTTGCTTCCATCTGTGAAGATGCACACTTCATGGTTGGTGTTTGCGTTTACCTCCTCTTGGTTCACCAGACTGATCACCTCAATATCCTCTTGTTCTGCCGGGTGTGGGGTTTCTAGAGCTGGAAACACCCGCTCGACTTCCCTGTCTTTTAAATAAGGAAAATCAATTCCCTTTTTGGCCTCATACAATAATGCTGCCTCTTTTACCCTGAGATCAAGGGGGAGCAATCCTGTCAGCACCAGAGCTGCGTTCAGGGACACGGTGCGATAGCCTTTGCACATTTTTTGCGCGATTCCTCTTTGCACTGTTCCCAATTTCTTTTTTACTCCTATCTTGTCCGCCGCACCTGCCCATACACTAGCTGCGTAAAGTACCACCGGCTCTATTGCTGCATTATATATTATTTTAATAATGTCCGGGTGCAGACCCCAACTGGTCTTTGCGGCTCTAGACAGCTGCTTGTATATCCCGATGGCCCTACTGCAGACATTCGCCACGTGCGTATTATATGTCATTTTGTCATCGATGGTCACTCCAAGCACCTTTATATGCGTTGACATTTTTATGGCTACTCCCCCCATGCTCAGGCGTGGAGTGTCATATTTTAGTTTGCGGGTTATGGTCATTGCACATGTTTTGTGTGGCGCAAATGTTAGTTTGTTTTGGGCTCCCCACGCCTGAACATGTTTAAGGGCGACTCCGGCACTTACTTCAACGTCGTGCGCAGTGTCACCATCGAAGACCAGGACCACGTCGTCGGCAAATGCCTGGCAGTATACTCCCATTTCTGTAAGGCTATACAGCAGCGGATCTAACAAAAGGTTCCATAGTATAGGTCCCCCTATTGAGCCTTGAACGCAGCCCTTGCTTGTGGTTTTTTGGTACTCTTCGCCGCAGTATCGCACTCTAACCATTCTATCTTTAAGATAGCTATCTACTACCTGCCGTAGATTTTGTGGACATTCTTCCTCAGCTAGTCGGACTCTAACTGCTGGCCACCATGCACTATCAAATGCTCCCTCTATATCTAGGGATACAAGTACTACGATCCTTTTACTATCTCGCTTTTTCTGTATGTACTTTGTAAGCCTATAGAGGGAGTCTTCCGTGCTCCTTTGGGGCATGAATCCGTACTGGCGAGTACTCATCCTTGGTAGTAGGTGATGTTTTATTCTTGCCATCAGCATTTTCTCGTATATTTTTCCGAGAACTGCCAGGAGGCCTATCGGTCTGAATGATTTGGGAGATGTGTAGTTGTCTTTCCCAGGCTTTCGCAATATTATCACTACTGCCTCCTTCCATGTCCTCGGAAAATACTTTAGTTCGAGGCACTTGTTAAATATTGCAAGGAAGAGTTCCGGATTTTGGTTTATGGCGGCGTTCAGTATGTCCGCTGTTAGACCGTCTGCTCCTGGTGCTTTCTTAGGGTTAAAGGAATTCGCCGCTCGTTTCATTTCGGTGACCGTGAATGGCGGTTCGCAGAAATTATTTTGCTCTCCACTGTTCACCGTCTCCGCTCTGATTCTCGTGGTGGTATGGTGTTCGCTGTCCTTTTCAGTGATATCTTCTGGATAGAAGGTATCTGCTAAAAGTCTTGCGGATTCCTTTTCATTTAATACCTCTCCATTTCTTTCGAGCGGCTGGTCTTCTTCCCTTTTTGATGTTCTCCCTATGACCCTGTATATCCCTTCCCAGACTCCCTCTTTGTCCTGTTTACAACAAAAGTCTTTCCAACTCTGTGTCTGTGTTTTGATTGCTAATGTCTCATATTCTTCTTTTTGTTTCAGGTACTCTGCTACGACCCCTGATCTGCGGTGTGGAGCTGCACATCTGATACGTCGCTTCTTGGTGGCAACCTTTTTCTTCAGGTCAGCGAGTTCTTCGGACCACCATGGCAAGGTAAGTGTTTCTTTATTTTGTTTTTTAGGCATAGTTTGTGAGCATGCGTCTTTTATTGCTTCGGTAAGGGACTCGACAGCCTCATCTATCTCTATTGGGGTGTATATGTTCTTTATTTTTATTTCATTTAGTCCCTTTTCGCTAAGAAATTGGTGGAGTTTCATTTGAAATTCGTCCCATTTTGCTTTTTTTGTATTATACACCCTAGTAGTCCTGCTGATTTTCGATCCCTTACTTTTGCGCAATAAAATACTAAATGTTATGCCATTGTGGTCCGAGCTCGTGAGACCTTCATCTACTTTCCAGTCACTCACCAGGTTCAGTATGTCCGTAGAACAGGATGTGATGTCCACCCAGCTTCTGTACCTTTTTCCTCCTCTCACAGTGTCAAAGGTCGGGATTTTCCCAGTATTTAGAACATTGAGACCCATTTCATCGAGTGCTCCTGACATTTCTTCACCCCTGATGTCTGTCTCTAGACTTCCCCACCATTCGCTCCAAGCATTTGAGTCACCGGCTGTTAGCCATCTCTTTGAGGCTGTGTGATTCTCGATCTTTTTTAAGTGGTCGAGGTATGGTTGAAGCGGCTCGGTGGGTTCGAAGTAATATGAGACTAACGTCAGACTCCATGCGCTTGTTCGAGCCTCTACCACAACAATGTTACTGGTTGTGAGGTTCGGATGCTGGATGATTTCAATGTCAGGGTCAAACACAACAATTGCTGCCTTTACCGTGGTTTGTCCAGGACTTTGGAAGATTCTGGCTCCCCGACGACCCTTCATACTTGGTTCTTTGCCGATGTAAGGCTCTTGTATTAATGCAATCGCTATTTTTCTTTTGTTGGCCTCTATGAATAGTTCATCGGTTGCCAGTCTCTTCTTCTTCAAGTTGGCCTGGATTACTTTATAAGGAGTTTGGGTGCCTGTGTCAACTTTAGCAATAGGCTATCGTTGACCTTGCTATGGTGTCCCATCTCTTCCTTATCGGGCACTCTCTGTGGAACGTATTATGTTCCGTCTGGGTCATTCCCGCTATTTTGCAGTTCCTGCAGGCGGGCACTCCGCCGGCGCGCCAGTCTGGACACTCGTCCCTTACATGGGCTTCTCCACAGTGGCTGCACAAGTCCTGAGATTCCTTGCAATGTCGCTTGCTGTGGCCAAACTCAAGGCAGCGCGAGCATTGAAGCAGCGGTGATTGGTCGTCCGCCTGCACAATCTGGAGGTCCACACGAAGGTGGCCTTTTTCCGTTACTCTCTGCCATATCTTTGGAGAGGAGCTAAGAACTATGTGGCAATTGTGAGGATTTCGTGCTCTCTTCCTGTATCTTATTCCGATACGGTTTTCCTCTTCATTGAGGCCATGGAATATATCCTTATTTTGTTTCGCCACTGCTTTGAGTACTTCCTCATCCGTATGTGCAGCGAGTACATCCTTCATAATGATGAGAGGATCCTTGTTTTTTACTTCTTCGACCACTAGTCTTTTGTTGGAGCTCTGTATTCTCTCTTTTATCTTTCTTTTTTCCCCTTCAGTCTTGCAGCTCATTATTACCTTGCGATCCTTTGCCTTACGCACTTTCTCTACCGTCACCCAGCCCTCCTTTGCGTCGACTGCTTCTCTCACCTTAGACAAAATCTGTTCCCCCGTTTCAGTCTCGTCTTCAGAGGAGATTACTACTGAATGTAGTGTCCCACGCTGTTTTAATTGTGTTATGGCCGGGTTTGGTGCGGTTGCTACGTTAACGTGTGTAGCCGCCGTTGCGCTGGCATAAGTTGTTGCCGCTTTTTCCGTAGCAATTTTCATTTGTTCCAGCTTTTCTGCTTGTTTCTCCACCACTTCTTTAAGTTCATCCATCTTTCTGCTGTTCTCCTGGAGAAGCCTTGTTTGTTCCTCCAGATGAACAGCAGCCGACGGTTGGTCTAAGTTGGCTGGGGGTGGGGATGGCGTGTTTTCTTTACTCTGTCCACGCCCTTTCAATTCTATCTCTATTTCTTTCATGATCTTAGAGAGCTTATCATGAGCTTCAAGTACTGCGTCCTTTATCTCACCTTTCAGATTTCTTGAGGCGTTTATGTTAATTTTAATCCTTGTAAGATAGGTCCTTGCTAGCTCTATCTTGCTTTTCTCCTTCTTTTGATCCACTTTGGGAGACGGGTTTCGTTCCGCCGTTGCCTGCACAGCAAGTGTTTCTAGATTCTCTACTTGCTCCGACCTGGCCGGCAGCTCAGGAGTATCAGCGGACTTGTTCTTGGGCCTCGCGCCAGTTGCCGCATCCGAAGCCAACGCAGACGCGGTTTCCGGTGTAGTATTAGAATTTCCTATGGTTGTCGCTGCCGGAGATAGTCCCGTGGCACTCCGAGGGGACTGTTGACTCGTCCCCGGCCCTTTACGGACCGGCGAACGGGATAAAACCATTTTCGGTATTTTCGCCTAGTGAAAAGTCTACCTTAGCGATGAAATAAGGGTGGGTGGGAGGGCGATTTTTTGCCGATTTGCGGCGGGAATCGATGCTAATCGACGCGGAACAGTGAAATGAAGGTGAAACAATAGTTTCAGGATGCAAAGAAACGAAGATAAAAGTACAAGGAGCCAAAAACAGGTGTAAAATTGGATAGAATTTATCAAATTAGAAAATACGGTATTTCTGAGTGAAATCTCTTACAAAACTGGCTGGAAACGACTGTATTATACTTATTTAGGTACCAAAAAGCAAATTAGTATGCAAGAACAGGACTATATTCAACTATTGAGAGCAAAAATTTCGTATCAACACACGTAAATCGCCTACTATGAAGACTTTTGTTGCTATGGTAGGTACAAAGATGTGAATAATTCGAAAACTACTGGACCGATTTCAACAAACGATACGTCAAACGACGCGGCGCGTCGGGAGGCAGACAAAAGCTAGTAAAACAGAACTACTTTGGAAGAAAAAATTTGGGTGGTGACCGAAAATGTAAAATATGTAATTTTAAAATGTCTTTTTCAGGTGTGGAGAGTCGGTTTTTGCCGATTTGCGGCGGGAATCGATGCTAATCGACGCGGAACAGTGAAATGAAGGTGAAACAATAGTTTCAGGATGCAAAGAAACGAAGATAAAAGTACAAGGAGCCAAAAACAGGTGTAAAATTGGATAGAATTTATCAAATTAGAAAATACGGTATTTCTGAGTGAAATCTCTTACAAAACTGGCTGGAAACGACTGTATTATACTTATTTAGGTACCAAAAAGCAAATTAGTATGCAAGAACAGGACTATATTCAACTATTGAGAGCAAAAATTTCGTATCAACACACGTAAATCGCCTACTATGAAGACTTTTGTTGCTATGGTAGGTACAAAGATGTGAATAATTCGAAAACTACTGGACCGATTTCAACAAACGATACGTCAAACGACGCGGCGCGTCGGGAGGCAGACAAAAGCTAGTAAAACAGAACTACTTTGGAAGAAAAAATTTGGGTGGTGACCGAAAATGTAAAATATGTAATTTTAAAATGTCTTTTTCAGGTGTGGAGAGTCGGTTTTTGCCGATTTGCGGCGGGAATCGATGCTAATCGACGCGGAACAGTGAAATGAAGGTGAAACAATAGTTTCAGGATGCAAAGAAACGAAGATAAAAGTACAAGGAGCCAAAAACAGGTGTAAAATTGGATAGAATTTATCAAATTAGAAAATACGGTATTTCTGAGTGAAATCTCTTACAAAACTGGCTGGAAACGACTGTATTATACTTATTTAGGTACCAAAAAGCAAATTAGTATGCAAGAACAGGACTATATTCAACTATTGAGAGCAAAAATTTCGTATCAACACACGTAAATCGCCTACTATGAAGACTTTTGTTGCTATGGTAGGTACAAAGATGTGAATAATTCGAAAACTACTGGACCGATTTCAACAAACGATACGTCAAACGACGCGGCGCGTCGGGAGGCAGACAAAAGCTAGTAAAACAGAACTACTTTGGAAGAAAAAATTTGGGTGGTGACCGAAAATGTAAAATATGTAATTTTAAAATGTCTTTTTCAGGTGTGGAGAGTCGGTTTTTGCCGATTTGCGGCGGGAATCGATGCTAATCGACGCGGAACAGTGAAATGAAGGTGAAACAATAGTTTCAGGATGCAAAGAAACGAAGATAAAAGTACAAGGAGCCAAAAACAGGTGTAAAATTGGATAGAATTTATCAAATTAGAAAATACGGTATTTCTGAGTGAAATCTCTTACAAAACTGGCTGGAAACGACTGTATTATACTTATTTAGGTACCAAAAAGCAAATTAGTATGCAAGAACAGGACTATATTCAACTATTGAGAGCAAAAATTTCGTATCAACACACGTAAATCGCCTACTATGAAGACTTTTGTTGCTATGGTAGGTACAAAGATGTGAATAATTCGAAAACTACTGGACCGATTTCAACAAACGATACGTCAAACGACGCGGCGCGTCGGGAGGCAGACAAAAGCTAGTAAAACAGAACTACTTTGGAAGAAAAAATTTGGGTGGTGACCGAAAATGTAAAATATGTAATTTTAAAATGTCTTTTTCAGGTGTGGAGAGTCGGTTTTTGCCGATTTGCGGCGGGAATCGATGCTAATCGACGCGGAACAGTGAAATGAAGGTGAAACAATAGTTTCAGGATGCAAAGAAACGAAGATAAAAGTACAAGGAGCCAAAAACAGGTGTAAAATTGGATAGAATTTATCAAATTAGAAAATACGGTATTTCTGAGTGAAATCTCTTACAAAACTGGCTGGAAACGACTGTATTATACTTATTTAGGTACCAAAAAGCAAATTAGTATGCAAGAACAGGACTATATTCAACTATTGAGAGCAAAAATTTCGTGGTTAGGTTAGGTTAGGTTAGGTTAGGTTAGGTTAGGTTAGGTTAGGTTAGGTTAGGTTAGGTTAGGTTAGGTTAGGTTAGGTTAGGTTAGGTTAGGTTAGGTTAGGTTAGGTTAGGTTAGGTTAGGTTAGGTTAGGTTAGGTTAGGTTAGGTTAGGTTAGGTTTTTTTTTTTTTTTTTTTTTTTTTTTTTTTTTTACTTCTACCTCCAACGTTATCGGAGTCTATTCTAACTTCCAACTTTCATTCCAGTTCTATCTAGTATGCCTCTCGTACTTTTATTCTACATACGGTTTCTTTCTTTCATGCATCTTTCTTACTTTTATGGGTGGGATTCCCATCTATTTGCTACGCTATCTATCTATCTTTTTTGTTTTCTTTTATTTTACTTTCTTACAGGTTGGGATATTACACAGGGTTTTTATTTCTTTATTTTCTCTTTTTATTTTTACAATTTATTCTATTTACTTATATCTATTACAATTTTTGTTTTCCTTACTTTACATTTTTGTATCTTTCTTATTTCTATTTCACTCATATTACAATCTTGTTGTCTATTTTTACTGGCTACTTTTGTTTCGATAACCTACTGTTTTACTTTATTTTTACAATTTCCAGATCTTATATCTATGCTTACTTCTAATATTCTTAAATATTGTACAAGCATAGGATTCTATGTTTTGTTCCTTAATATTACCGCTTTTGCAATTTTTTCACAGTACGTCATAAAGTCATGTCTTGTCAAGTCGTTGGCCATTATTGTGCTTACGTTTTCTTTTATAATTTTCATGTTCATTTTTTGTTCAGTGTCGTATCTGTCTTTGTCATACATGGGGCAAGTCAATATTATGTGGGTCACCGTTTCTTTTTCAGCGGGGTCACACAGACATGATGGGTTGTCTTTACATCTGAAGCGATTCAGATATTCGGAGAACCCACCATGTCCTGTCAGTATTTGTGTCTTCGTCATGTCCAACTCTATTTTTCTTGTTATTTTGTAAGCGGCGTTAACGTCTGGGAAAAATATTTTTGTTACTGAGGCTGTGGTTCCCTCGACATATCGTCGGTTCCACTCGTCAAGCGTATTCATTCTTATGATACGCCTGACGTGCGAGACCGGACATTTGTCATAGGCGGGTTTTTTCTTCGTGTTCTCAGCGGCCTCTTTGGCTAGTTCATCTGCCCTTTCGTTGCCCACCATTCCCGCATGCGCCTTGATCCAGAACAACTTGGTCACTTTATTATTTATTGCCGCCGTTCTTAGGTTGTTTCTGGTCTCAACCGCCAGGGGGTGGAGGCAACTGTGGTTCTTGACTGTTTGCAGTGCTGCCATTGAGTCGCTGAGGATTCCGAAGGTCTTCGCTCCCTTGTTTTTAATTATTTCCCGCGTTGCCACACAGATAGCAAGGAGCTCAGCCTGGTAAACCGTTGCATAATTTGGAAGTGCAAGCTTCATGGATCGGGTCTCGTTCCCTTCCGTCCAGAATGTTAATGCTGCACCTACTCCACCTCCAATTTTGCTTCCATCTGTGAAGATGCACACTTCATGGTTGGTGTTTGCGTTTACCTCCTCTTGGTTCACCAGACTGATCACCTCAATATCCTCTTGTTCTGCCGGGTGTGGGGTTTCTAGAGCTGGAAACACCCGCTCGACTTCCCTGTCTTTTAAATAAGGAAAATCAATTCCCTTTTTGGCCTCATACAATAATGCTGCCTCTTTTACCCTGAGATCAAGGGGGAGCAATCCTGTCAGCACCAGAGCTGCGTTCAGGGACACGGTGCGATAGCCTTTGCACATTTTTTGCGCGATTCCTCTTTGCACTGTTCCCAATTTCTTTTTTACTCCTATCTTGTCCGCCGCACCTGCCCATACACTAGCTGCGTAAAGTACCACCGGCTCTATTGCTGCATTATATATTATTTTAATAATGTCCGGGTGCAGACCCCAACTGGTCTTTGCGGCTCTAGACAGCTGCTTGTATATCCCGATGGCCCTACTGCAGACATTCGCCACGTGCGTATTATATGTCATTTTGTCATCGATGGTCACTCCAAGCACCTTTATATGCGTTGACATTTTTATGGCTACTCCCCCCATGCTCAGGCGTGGAGTGTCATATTTTAGTTTGCGGGTTATGGTCATTGCACATGTTTTGTGTGGCGCAAATGTTAGTTTGTTTTGGGCTCCCCACGCCTGAACATGTTTAAGGGCGACTCCGGCACTTACTTCAACGTCGTGCGCAGTGTCACCATCGAAGACCAGGACCACGTCGTCGGCAAATGCCTGGCAGTATACTCCCATTTCTGTAAGGCTATACAGCAGCGGATCTAACAAAAGGTTCCATAGTATAGGTCCCCCTATTGAGCCTTGAACGCAGCCCTTGCTTGTGGTTTTTTGGTACTCTTCGCCGCAGTATCGCACTCTAACCATTCTATCTTTAAGATAGCTATCTACTACCTGCCGTAGATTTTGTGGACATTCTTCCTCAGCTAGTCGGACTCTAACTGCTGGCCACCATGCACTATCAAATGCTCCCTCTATATCTAGGGATACAAGTACTACGATCCTTTTACTATCTCGCTTTTTCTGTATGTACTTTGTAAGCCTATAGAGGGAGTCTTCCGTGCTCCTTTGGGGCATGAATCCGTACTGGCGAGTACTCATCCTTGGTAGTAGGTGATGTTTTATTCTTGCCATCAGCATTTTCTCGTATATTTTTCCGAGAACTGCCAGGAGGCCTATCGGTCTGAATGATTTGGGAGATGTGTAGTTGTCTTTCCCAGGCTTTCGCAATATTATCACTACTGCCTCCTTCCATGTCCTCGGAAAATACTTTAGTTCGAGGCACTTGTTAAATATTGCAAGGAAGAGTTCCGGATTTTGGTTTATGGCGGCGTTCAGTATGTCCGCTGTTAGACCGTCTGCTCCTGGTGCTTTCTTAGGGTTAAAGGAATTCGCCGCTCGTTTCATTTCGGTGACCGTGAATGGCGGTTCGCAGAAATTATTTTGCTCTCCACTGTTCACCGTCTCCGCTCTGATTCTCGTGGTGGTATGGTGTTCGCTGTCCTTTTCAGTGATATCTTCTGGATAGAAGGTATCTGCTAAAAGTCTTGCGGATTCCTTTTCATTTAATACCTCTCCATTTCTTTCGAGCGGCTGGTCTTCTTCCCTTTTTGATGTTCTCCCTATGACCCTGTATATCCCTTCCCAGACTCCCTCTTTGTCCTGTTTACAACAAAAGTCTTTCCAACTCTGTGTCTGTGTTTTGATTGCTAATGTCTCATATTCTTCTTTTTGTTTCAGGTACTCTGCTACGACCCCTGATCTGCGGTGTGGAGCTGCACATCTGATACGTCGCTTCTTGGTGGCAACCTTTTTCTTCAGGTCAGCGAGTTCTTCGGACCACCATGGCAAGGTAAGTGTTTCTTTATTTTGTTTTTTAGGCATAGTTTGTGAGCATGCGTCTTTTATTGCTTCGGTAAGGGACTCGACAGCCTCATCTATCTCTATTGGGGTGTATATGTTCTTTATTTTTATTTCATTTAGTCCCTTTTCGCTTAGAAATTGGTGGAGTTTCATTTGAAATTCGTCCCATTTTGCTTTTTTTGTATTATACACCCTAGTAGTCCTGCTGATTTTCGATCCCTTACTTTTGCGCAATAAAATACTAAATGTTATGCCATTGTGGTCCGAGCTCGTGAGACCTTCATCTACTTTCCAGTCACTCACCAGGTTCAGTATGTCCGTAGAACAGGATGTGATGTCCACCCAGCTTCTGTACCTTTTTCCTCCTCTCACAGTGTCAAAGGTCGGGATTTTCCCAGTATTTAGAACATTGAGACCCATTTCATCGAGTGCTCCTGACATTTCTTCACCCCTGATGTCTGTCTCTAGACTTCCCCACCATTCGCTCCAAGCATTTGAGTCACCGGCTGTTAGCCATCTCTTTGAGGCTGTGTGATTCTCGATCTTTTTTAAGTGGTCGAGGTATGGTTGAAGCGGCTCGGTGGGTTCGAAGTAATATGAGACTAACGTCAGACTCCATGCGCTTGTTCGAGCCTCTACCACAACAATGTTACTGGTTGTGAGGTTCGGATGCTGGATGATTTCAATGTCAGGGTCAAACACAACAATTGCTGCCTTTACCGTGGTTTGTCCAGGACTTTGGAAGATTCTGGCTCCCCGACGACCCTTCATACTTGGTTCTTTGCCGATGTAAGGCTCTTGTATTAATGCAATCGCTATTTTTCTTTTGTTGGCCTCTATGAATAGTTCATCGGTTGCCAGTCTCTTCTTCTTCAAGTTGGCCTGGATTACTTTATAAGGAGTTTGGGTGCCTGTGTCAACTTTAGCAATAGGCTATCGTTGACCTTGCTATGGTGTCCCATCTCTTCCTTATCGGGCACTCTCTGTGGAACGTATTATGTTCCGTCTGGGTCATTCCCGCTATTTTGCAGTTCCTGCAGGCGGGCACTCCGCCGGCGCGCCAGTCTGGACACTCGTCCCTTACATGGGCTTCTCCACAGTGGCTGCACAAGTCCTGAGATTCCTTGCAATGTCGCTTGCTGTGGCCAAACTCAAGGCAGCGCGAGCATTGAAGCAGCGGTGATTGGTCGTCCGCCTGCACAATCTGGAGGTCCACACGAAGGTGGCCTTTTTCCGTTACTCTCTGCCATATCTTTGGAGAGGAGCTAAGAACTATGTGGCAATTGTGAGGATTTCGTGCTCTCTTCCTGTATCTTATTCCGATACGGTTTTCCTCTTCATTGAGGCCATGGAATATATCCTTATTTTGTTTCGCCACTGCTTTGAGTACTTCCTCATCCGTATGTGCAGCGAGTACATCCTTCATAATGATGAGAGGATCCTTGTTTTTTACTTCTTCGACCACTAGTCTTTTGTTGGAGCTCTGTATTCTCTCTTTTATCTTTCTTTTTTCCCCTTCAGTCTTGCAGCTCATTATTACCTTGCGATCCTTTGCCTTACGCACTTTCTCTACCGTCACCCAGCCCTCCTTTGCGTCGACTGCTTCTCTCACCTTAGACAAAATCTGTTCCCCCGTTTCAGTCTCGTCTTCAGAGGAGATTACTACTGAATGTAGTGTCCCACGCTGTTTTAATTGTGTTATGGCCGGGTTTGGTGCGGCTGCTACGTTAACGTGTGTAGCCGCCGTTGCGCTGGCATAAGTTGTTGCCGCTTTTTCCGTAGCAATTTTCATTTGTTCCAGCTTTTCTGCTTGTTTCTCCACCACTTCTTTAAGTTCATCCATCTTTCTGCTGTTCTCCTGGAGAAGCCTTGTTTGTTCCTCCAGATGAACAGCAGCCGACGGTTGGTCTAAGTTGGCTGGGGGTGGGGATGGCGTGTTTTCTTTACTCTGTCCACGCCCTTTCAATTCTATCTCTATTTCTTTCATGATCTTAGAGAGCTTATCATGAGCTTCAAGTACTGCGTCCTTTATCTCACCTTTCAGATTTCTTGAGGCGTTTATGTTAATTTTAATCCTTGTAAGATAGGTCCTTGCTAGCTCTATCTTGCTTTTCTCCTTCTTTTGATCCACTTTGGGAGACGGGTTTCGTTCCGCCGTTGCCTGCACAGCAAGTGTTTCTAGATTCTCTACTTGCTCCGACCTGGCCGGCAGCTCAGGAGTATCAGCGGACTTGTTCTTGGGCCTCGCGCCAGTTGCCGCATCCGAAGCCAACGCAGACGCGGTTTCCGGTGTAGTATTAGAATTTCCTATGGTTGTCGCTGCCGGAGATAGTCCCGTGGCACTCCGAGGGGACTGTTGAC
>OY720205.1:0-32500 GCA_963082605.1 Rhodophaea formosa
AACCTAACCTAACCTAACCTAACCTAACCTAACCTAACCTAACCTAACCTAACCTAACCTAACCTAACCTAACCTAACCTAACCTAACCTAACCTAACCTAACCTAACCTAACCTAACCTAACCTAACCTAACCTAACCTAACCTAACCTAACCTAACCTAACCTAACCTAACCTAACCTAACCTAACCTAACCTAACCTAACCTAACCTAACCTAACCTAACCTAACCTAACCTAACCTAACCTAACCTAACCTAACCTAACCTAACCTAACCTAACCTAACCTAACCTAACCTAACCTAACCTAACCTAACCTAACCTAACCTAACCTAACCTAACCTAACCTAACCTAACCTAACCTAACCTAACCTAACCTAACCTAACCTAACCTAACCTAACCTAACCTAACCTAACCTAACCTAACCTAACCTAACCTAACCTAACCTAACCTAACCTAACCTAACCTAACCTAACCTAACCTAACCTAACCTAACCTAACCTAACCTAACCTAACCTAACCTAACCTAACCTAACCTAACCTAACCTAACCTAACCTAACCTAACCTAACCTAACCTAACCTAACCTAACCTAACCTAACCTAACCTAACCTAACCTAACCTAACCTAACCTAACCTAACCTAACCTAACCTAACCTAACCTAACCTAACCTAACCTAACCTAACCTAACCTAACCTAACCTAACCTAACCTAACCTAACCTAACCTAACCTAACCTAACCTAACCTAACCTAACCTAACCTAACCTAACCTAACCTAACCTAACCTAACCTAACCTAACCTAACCTAACCTAACCTAACCTAACCTAACCTAACCTAACCTAACCTAACCTAACCTAACCTAACCTAACCTAACCTAACCTAACCTAACCTAACCTAACCTAACCTAACCTAACCTAACCTAACCTAACCTAACCTAACCTAACCTAACCTAACCTAACCTAACCTAACCTAACCTAACCTAACCTAACCTAACCTAACCTAACCTAACCTAACCTAACCTAACCTAACCTAACCTAACCTAACCTAACCTAACCTAACCTAACCTAACCTAACCTAACCTAACCTAACCTAACCTAACCTAACCTAACCTAACCTAACCTAACCTAACCTAACCTAACCTAACCTAACCTAACCTAACCTAACCTAACCTAACCTAACCTAACCTAACCTAACCTAACCTAACCTAACCTAACCTAACCTAACCTAACCTAACCTAACCTAACCTAACCTAACCTAACCTAACCTAACCTAACCTAACCTAACCTAACCTAACCTAACCTAACCTAACCTAACCTAACCTAACCTAACCTAACCTAACCTAACCTAACCTAACCTAACCTAACCTAACCTAACCTAACCTAACCTAACCTAACCTAACCTAACCTAACCTAACCTAACCTAACCTAACCTAACCTAACCTAACCTAACCTAACCTAACCTAACCTAACCTAACCTAACCTAACCTAACCTAACCTAACCTAACCTAACCTAACCTAACCTAACCTAACCTAACCTAACCTAACCTAACCTAACCTAACCTAACCTAACCTAACCTAACCTAACCTAACCTAACCTAACCTAACCTAACCTAACCTAACCTAACCTAACCTAACCTAACCTAACCTAACCTAACCTAACCTAACCTAACCTAACCTAACCTAACCTAACCTAACCTAACCTAACCTAACCTAACCTAACCTAACCTAACCTAACCTAACCTAACCTAACCTAACCTAACCTAACCTAACCTAACCTAACCTAACCTAACCTAACCTAACCTAACCTAACCTAACCTAACCTAACCTAACCTAACCTAACCTAACCTAACCTAACCTAACCTAACCTAACCTAACCTAACCTAACCTAACCTAACCTAACCTAACCTAACCTAACCTAACCTAACCTAACCTAACCTAACCTAACCTAACCTAACCTAACCTAACCTAACCTAACCTAACCTAACCTAACCTAACCTAACCTAACCTAACCTAACCTAACCTAACCTAACCTAACCTAACCTAACCTAACCTAACCTAACCTAACCTAACCTAACCTAACCTAACCTAACCTAACCTAACCTAACCTAACCTAACCTAACCTAACCTAACCTAACCTAACCTAACCTAACCTAACCTAACCTAACCTAACCTAACCTAACCTAACCTAACCTAACCTAACCTAACCTAACCTAACCTAACCTAACCTAACCTAACCTAACCTAACCTAACCTAACCTAACCTAACCTAACCTAACCTAACCTAACCTAACCTAACCTAACCTAACCTAACCTAACCTAACCTAACCTAACCTAACCTAACCTAACCTAACCTAACCTAACCTAACCTAACCTAACCTAACCTAACCTAACCTAACCTAACCTAACCTAACCTAACCTAACCTAACCTAACCTAACCTAACCTAACCTAACCTAACCTAACCTAACCTAACCTAACCTAACCTAACCTAACCTAACCTAACCTAACCTAACCTAACCTAACCTAACCTAACCTAACCTAACCTAACCTAACCTAACCTAACCTAACCTAACCTAACCTAACCTAACCTAACCTAACCTAACCTAACCTAACCTAACCTAACCTAACCTAACCTAACCTAACCTAACCTAACCTAACCTAACCTAACCTAACCTAACCTAACCTAACCTAACCTAACCTAACCTAACCTAACCTAACCTAACCTAACCTAACCTAACCTAACCTAACCTAACCTAACCTAACCTAACCTAACCTAACCTAACCTAACCTAACCTAACCTAACCTAACCTAACCTAACCTAACCTAACCTAACCTAACCTAACCTAACCTAACCTAACCTAACCTAACCTAACCTAACCTAACCTAACCTAACCTAACCTAACCTAACCTAACCTAACCTAACCTAACCTAACCTAACCTAACCTAACCTAACCTAACCTAACCTAACCTAACCTAACCTAACCTAACCTAACCTAACCTAACCTAACCTAACCTAACCTAACCTAACCTAACCTAACCTAACCTAACCTAACCTAACCTAACCTAACCTAACCTAACCTAACCTAACCTAACCTAACCTAACCTAACCTAACCTAACCTAACCTAACCTAACCTAACCTAACCTAACCTAACCTAACCTAACCTAACCTAACCTAACCTAACCTAACCTAACCTAACCTAACCTAACCTAACCTAACCTAACCTAACCTAACCTAACCTAACCTAACCTAACCTAACCTAACCTAACCTAACCTAACCTAACCTAACCTAACCTAACCTAACCTAACCTAACCTAACCTAACCTAACCTAACCTAACCTAACCTAACCTAACCTAACCTAACCTAACCTAACCTAACCTAACCTAACCTAACCTAACCTAACCTAACCTAACCTAACCTAACCTAACCTAACCTAACCTAACCTAACCTAACCTAACCTAACCTAACCTAACCTAACCTAACCTAACCTAACCTAACCTAACCTAACCTAACCTAACCTAACCTAACCTAACCTAACCTAACCTAACCTAACCTAACCTAACCTAACCTAACCTAACCTAACCTAACCTAACCTAACCTAACCTAACCTAACCTAACCTAACCTAACCTAACCTAACCTAACCTAACCTAACCTAACCTAACCTAACCTAACCTAACCTAACCTAACCTAACCTAACCTAACCTAACCTAACCTAACCTAACCTAACCTAACCTAACCTAACCTAACCTAACCTAACCTAACCTAACCTAACCTAACCTAACCTAACCTAACCTAACCTAACCTAACCTAACCTAACCTAACCTAACCTAACCTAACCTAACCTAACCTAACCTAACCTAACCTAACCTAACCTAACCTAACCTAACCTAACCTAACCTAACCTAACCTAACCTAACCTAACCTAACCTAACCTAACCTAACCTAACCTAACCTAACCTAACCTAACCTAACCTAACCTAACCTAACCTAACCTAACCTAACCTAACCTAACCTAACCTAACCTAACCTAACCTAACCTAACCTAACCTAACCTAACCTAACCTAACCTAACCTAACCTAACCTAACCTAACCTAACCTAACCTAACCTAACCTAACCTAACCTAACCTAACCTAACCTAACCTAACCTAACCTAACCTAACCTAACCTAACCTAACCTAACCTAACCTAACCTAACCTAACCTAACCTAACCTAACCTAACCTAACCTAACCTAACCTAACCTAACCTAACCTAACCTAACCTAACCTAACCTAACCTAACCTAACCTAACCTAACCTAACCTAACCTAACCTAACCTAACCTAACCTAACCTAACCTAACCTAACCTAACCTAACCTAACCTAACCTAACCTAACCTAACCTAACCTAACCTAACCTAACCTAACCTAACCTAACCTAACCTAACCTAACCTAACCTAACCTAACCTAACCTAACCTAACCTAACCTAACCTAACCTAACCTAACCTAACCTAACCTAACCTAACCTAACCTAACCTAACCTAACCTAACCTAACCTAACCTAACCTAACCTAACCTAACCTAACCTAACCTAACCTAACCTAACCTAACCTAACCTAACCTAACCTAACCTAACCTAACCTAACCTAACCTAACCTAACCTAACCTAACCTAACCTAACCTAACCTAACCTAACCTAACCTAACCTAACCTAACCTAACCTAACCTAACCTAACCTAACCTAACCTAACCTAACCTAACCTAACCTAACCTAACCTAACCTAACCTAACCTAACCTAACCTAACCTAACCTAACCTAACCTAACCTAACCTAACCTAACCTAACCTAACCTAACCTAACCTAACCTAACCTAACCTAACCTAACCTAACCTAACCTAACCTAACCTAACCTAACCTAACCTAACCTAACCTAACCTAACCTAACCTAACCTAACCTAACCTAACCTAACCTAACCTAACCTAACCTAACCTAACCTAACCTAACCTAACCTAACCTAACCTAACCTAACCTAACCTAACCTAACCTAACCTAACCTAACCTAACCTAACCTAACCTAACCTAACCTAACCTAACCTAACCTAACCTAACCTAACCTAACCTAACCTAACCTAACCTAACCTAACCTAACCTAACCTAACCTAACCTAACCTAACCTAACCTAACCTAACCTAACCTAACCTAACCTAACCTAACCTAACCTAACCTAACCTAACCTAACCTAACCTAACCTAACCTAACCTAACCTAACCTAACCTAACCTAACCTAACCTAACCTAACCTAACCTAACCTAACCTAACCTAACCTAACCTAACCTAACCTAACCTAACCTAACCTAACCTAACCTAACCTAACCTAACCTAACCTAACCTAACCTAACCTAACCTAACCTAACCTAACCTAACCTAACCTAACCTAACCTAACCTAACCTAACCTAACCTAACCTAACCTAACCTAACCTAACCTAACCTAACCTAACCTAACCTAACCTAACCTAACCTAACCTAACCTAACCTAACCTAACCTAACCTAACCTAACCTAACCTAACCTAACCTAACCTAACCTAACCTAACCTAACCTAACCTAACCTAACCTAACCTAACCTAACCTAACCTAACCTAACCTAACCTAACCTAACCTAACCTAACCTAACCTAACCTAACCTAACCTAACCTAACCTAACCTAACCTAACCTAACCTAACCTAACCTAACCTAACCTAACCTAACCTAACCTAACCTAACCTAACCTAACCTAACCTAACCTAACCTAACCTAACCTAACCTAACCTAACCTAACCTAACCTAACCTAACCTAACCTAACCTAACCTAACCTAACCTAACCTAACCTAACCTAACCTAACCTAACCTAACCTAACCTAACCTAACCTAACCTAACCTAACCTAACCTAACCTAACCTAACCTAACCTAACCTAACCTAACCTAACCTAACCTAACCTAACCTAACCTAACCTAACCTAACCTAACCTAACCTAACCTAACCTAACCTAACCTAACCTAACCTAACCTAACCTAACCTAACCTAACCTAACCTAACCTAACCTAACCTAACCTAACCTAACCTAACCTAACCTAACCTAACCTAACCTAACCTAACCTAACCTAACCTAACCTAACCTAACCTAACCTAACCTAACCTAACCTAACCTAACCTAACCTAACCTAACCTAACCTAACCTAACCTAACCTAACCTAACCTAACCTAACCTAACCTAACCTAACCTAACCTAACCTAACCTAACCTAACCTAACCTAACCTAACCTAACCTAACCTAACCTAACCTAACCTAACCTAACCTAACCTAACCTAACCTAACCTAACCTAACCTAACCTAACCTAACCTAACCTAACCTAACCTAACCTAACCTAACCTAACCTAACCTAACCTAACCTAACCTAACCTAACCTAACCTAACCTAACCTAACCTAACCTAACCTAACCTAACCTAACCTAACCTAACCTAACCTAACCTAACCTAACCTAACCTAACCTAACCTAACCTAACCTAACCTAACCTAACCTAACCTAACCTAACCTAACCTAACCTAACCTAACCTAACCTAACCTAACCTAACCTAACCTAACCTAACCTAACCTAACCTAACCTAACCTAACCTAACCTAACCTAACCTAACCTAACCTAACCTAACCTAACCTAACCTAACCTAACCTAACCTAACCTAACCTAACCTAACCTAACCTAACCTAACCTAACCTAACCTAACCTAACCTAACCTAACCTAACCTAACCTAACCTAACCTAACCTAACCTAACCTAACCTAACCTAACCTAACCTAACCTAACCTAACCTAACCTAACCTAACCTAACCTAACCTAACCTAACCTAACCTAACCTAACCTAACCTAACCTAACCTAACCTAACCTAACCTAACCTAACCTAACCTAACCTAACCTAACCTAACCTAACCTAACCTAACCTAACCTAACCTAACCTAACCTAACCTAACCTAACCTAACCTAACCTAACCTAACCTAACCTAACCTAACCTAACCTAACCTAACCTAACCTAACCTAACCTAACCTAACCTAACCTAACCTAACCTAACCTAACCTAACCTAACCTAACCTAACCTAACCTAACCTAACCTAACCTAACCTAACCTAACCTAACCTAACCTAACCTAACCTAACCTAACCTAACCTAACCTAACCTAACCTAACCTAACCTAACCTAACCTAACCTAACCTAACCTAACCTAACCTAACCTAACCTAACCTAACCTAACCTAACCTAACCTAACCTAACCTAACCTAACCTAACCTAACCTAACCTAACCTAACCTAACCTAACCTAACCTAACCTAACCTAACCTAACCTAACCTAACCTAACCTAACCTAACCTAACCTAACCTAACCTAACCTAACCTAACCTAACCTAACCTAACCTAACCTAACCTAACCTAACCTAACCTAACCTAACCTAACCTAACCTAACCTAACCTAACCTAACCTAACCTAACCTAACCTAACCTAACCTAACCTAACCTAACCTAACCTAACCTAACCTAACCTAACCTAACCTAACCTAACCTAACCTAACCTAACCTAACCTAACCTAACCTAACCTAACCTAACCTAACCTAACCTAACCTAACCTAACCTAACCTAACCTAACCTAACCTAACCTAACCTAACCTAACCTAACCTAACCTAACCTAACCTAACCTAACCTAACCTAACCTAACCTAACCTAACCTAACCTAACCTAACCTAACCTAACCTAACCTAACCTAACCTAACCTAACCTAACCTAACCTAACCTAACCTAACCTAACCTAACCTAACCTAACCTAACCTAACCTAACCTAACCTAACCTAACCTAACCTAACCTAACCTAACCTAACCTAACCTAACCTAACCTAACCTAACCTAACCTAACCTAACCTAACCTAACCTAACCTAACCTAACCTAACCTAACCTAACCTAACCTAACCTAACCTAACCTAACCTAACCTAACCTAACCTAACCTAACCTAACCTAACCTAACCTAACCTAACCTAACCTAACCTAACCTAACCTAACCTAACCTAACCTAACCTAACCTAACCTAACCTAACCTAACCTAACCTAACCTAACCTAACCTAACCTAACCTAACCTAACCTAACCTAACCTAACCTAACCTAACCTAACCTAACCTAACCTAACCTAACCTAACCTAACCTAACCTAACCTAACCTAACCTAACCTAACCTAACCTAACCTAACCTAACCTAACCTAACCTAACCTAACCTAACCTAACCTAACCTAACCTAACCTAACCTAACCTAACCTAACCTAACCTAACCTAACCTAACCTAACCTAACCTAACCTAACCTAACCTAACCTAACCTAACCTAACCTAACCTAACCTAACCTAACCTAACCTAACCTAACCTAACCTAACCTAACCTAACCTAACCTAACCTAACCTAACCTAACCTAACCTAACCTAACCTAACCTAACCTAACCTAACCTAACCTAACCTAACCTAACCTAACCTAACCTAACCTAACCTAACCTAACCTAACCTAACCTAACCTAACCTAACCTAACCTAACCTAACCTAACCTAACCTAACCTAACCTAACCTAACCTAACCTAACCTAACCTAACCTAACCTAACCTAACCTAACCTAACCTAACCTAACCTAACCTAACCTAACCTAACCTAACCTAACCTAACCTAACCTAACCTAACCTAACCTAACCTAACCTAACCTAACCTAACCTAACCTAACCTAACCTAACCTAACCTAACCTAACCTAACCTAACCTAACCTAACCTAACCTAACCTAACCTAACCTAACCTAACCTAACCTAACCTAACCTAACCTAACCTAACCTAACCTAACCTAACCTAACCTAACCTAACCTAACCTAACCTAACCTAACCTAACCTAACCTAACCTAACCTAACCTAACCTAACCTAACCTAACCTAACCTAACCTAACCTAACCTAACCTAACCTAACCTAACCTAACCTAACCTAACCTAACCTAACCTAACCTAACCTAACCTAACCTAACCTAACCTAACCTAACCTAACCTAACCTAACCTAACCTAACCTAACCTAACCTAACCTAACCTAACCTAACCTAACCTAACCTAACCTAACCTAACCTAACCTAACCTAACCTAACCTAACCTAACCTAACCTAACCTAACCTAACCTAACCTAACCTAACCTAACCTAACCTAACCTAACCTAACCTAACCTAACCTAACCTAACCTAACCTAACCTAACCTAACCTAACCTAACCTAACCTAACCTAACCTAACCTAACCTAACCTAACCTAACCTAACCTAACCTAACCTAACCTAACCTAACCTAACCTAACCTAACCTAACCTAACCTAACCTAACCTAACCTAACCTAACCTAACCTAACCTAACCTAACCTAACCTAACCTAACCTAACCTAACCTAACCTAACCTAACCTAACCTAACCTAACCTAACCTAACCTAACCTAACCTAACCTAACCTAACCTAACCTAACCTAACCTAACCTAACCTAACCTAACCTAACCTAACCTAACCTAACCTAACCTAACCTAACCTAACCTAACCTAACCTAACCTAACCTAACCTAACCTAACCTAACCTAACCTAACCTAACCTAACCTAACCTAACCTAACCTAACCTAACCTAACCTAACCTAACCTAACCTAACCTAACCTAACCTAACCTAACCTAACCTAACCTAACCTAACCTAACCTAACCTAACCTAACCTAACCTAACCTAACCTAACCTAACCTAACCTAACCTAACCTAACCTAACCTAACCTAACCTAACCTAACCTAACCTAACCTAACCTAACCTAACCTAACCTAACCTAACCTAACCTAACCTAACCTAACCTAACCTAACCTAACCTAACCTAACCTAACCTAACCTAACCTAACCTAACCTAACCTAACCTAACCTAACCTAACCTAACCTAACCTAACCTAACCTAACCTAACCTAACCTAACCTAACCTAACCTAACCTAACCTAACCTAACCTAACCTAACCTAACCTAACCTAACCTAACCTAACCTAACCTAACCTAACCTAACCTAACCTAACCTAACCTAACCTAACCTAACCTAACCTAACCTAACCTAACCTAACCTAACCTAACCTAACCTAACCCAGTTACGGCCCGTCAGCCACGCGGGAAGCCACGTTTTTGGCACGCTCCGTGTTTAAAAATTCGCTACATTGGCAAATTTTGTGCTAGCGTTACGAGTGAGACGTCAAAACACGCGTAAAGTTACGGCAAAGGTGAATTTCAGTGCCTCCCTCAAGATTTCAAAATTTTCAGTGGTGTTTTTCGTGAAAAACTAAAAAAGTGCAAAAAGTGAAAAATTCAAGTGCGTGCGGCGCCGTTTCTAAAGCGGTGACCCCTAAATTTTATTTCGCCGCCTGAAAGATATTTGTAAGACCTACGTTTTGACATCTCTTTTGGATTTTTCCGGCCACTGGTTTTCCGGAAAACACCAAAAAAACAAAAACCACGTGGCGGCGTGGTCGTGGAAGGAGAAGAGCTAAAGAAGATTGCTAAACATCGTCACAAGCACAGTAAAACGCTTGGGTTGAAGGCATTTTGAACGGATTTTTCCAGGCAATTTTCGAGTTTCCACAGCCTTTTGAAAATCTAAACTTCAAGTGCTTATACCTGGATCACCAGAGGAGACGCGTGGGATCTGCTGACGCCAAAGGAACACCGAAGAGGACTGCGACCTGGACCTGAAAAAGAAAAAGGAAAAAAATTAAGGTAAATACATGAAAATGCTGGAAAACTAAAATTTTAATTGATCGTTTATACCAATTTTGTTATTGTTAATTCTTGTCTTATTTCTTATCATAGCATTAGTAGAGATTAAGTTTCGCATGAATCCGTTGGAATTTCTGAGATCGGACTAAAAACACCGGAGTTATAGCGTTTTCAGGAATTTATATACCAACTCCTGAAAGCTCCTGAAAGTCAAATATATTTAAGTGGAACCTTATAGTTTAGACCGGCGCGATTACGGAGATACCAAACTCGGGTGGTCTGCGGCAACTGGATCCGGAGAAATCGCAAGTTTAATTATAGCCGCCATCTTGGCGGCCATCTTGGAAAATTTAAAACGACCATAACTCTGGATCTAGTCGTCGGAGAACTTCGGGGTTTTCATCATAGTCTTTCCCCGGCTTAGTTCTAGCTGTCTGGTGATTTTCAGGAGTTTTCAGGACCACCCTGAAAAACCTCCTGAAAATTGTGGGAACAGTTTTGGGGGACCGGGCTAACCACCCTGTCGAAAACCGCGCTGCTGTGGGACAAAATTTGCGGAAACTGTGGCAGTTTAAAAAACTGGCCGCCATTTTGTTCCGCCATTTTGGAAAACTTTAAATAACCATAACTCTGGATCTAGTCGTCGGAGAGCTTCGGGGTTTTCATCAAAGTCTTACCCCGGCTTCGTTCTAGCTGTCTGGTGATTTTCAGGAGTTTTCAGGACCACCCTGAAAAACCTCCTGAAAATTGTGGAAACAGTTTCGGGGGACTGGGCTAGCCACCCTGTCGAAAACCGCGCTGCTGTGGGACAAAATTTACGGGAATTGGAGCATTTTAAAAAACTGGCCGCCATTTTGGTCCGCCATTTTGAAAAACTTTAAATAACCATAACTCTGGTTCTGGTCGTCGGAGAGCTGTGGGGTTTTCTCTGTGGACATTCCCCGGATACGCTCTTTCTTCCTGGAAGGTTTCGGAGGGTTTCAGGACTTGCCCGAAATTACTCCTGAAAACTGTAAGGGCGCGATTCTGGGATTTTTACTGATCGCTCCATACCTTCGCTTCAAATTGGAGCCGTTTTAAGGAGTCTTTAGTCTAAAAACCGCTAAGGTACCACCATGTCAACCCGCCCGCAGGCTGAAAGGGGGAACCCAGCTAAGTTGGTAAAATCTGTGGGGGGCCCCGCTAGTAAGGCCAGCACCGACCAAAAGAAGGCACAAAAAGGAAATAAAGCGGCAACCCAAACTCCAAAAACCGACGCCATTCCGCCCGTCTCACCCCCAAAATCCCCGGCGACAGTGGCTCCTCCACTGTATGAGGAAGACCTACAAAGGACGTTGGACGAATTGGGCATCCCAAAACCGCTATGTCCCCCGAAACCGGTTTTACAGGAGGAGCCACAGGGCACAAAAAGAAGGGAAAGCATGCTACCAACTGGAACTGGCACAGGTGTCTGCATGGATCTTGCCACGGTGACGGCAAACTCCTGGCTCCAGGCAGGGAAAGCGGCCCTAGAACAGGCAGGCAACATGAAAAAGGAGTGCAAAGTGATAGTACACCAGAGCCTCCAATTCATGTATGAGAGTATCCTCGCATTGGCGGACTCACGCTCTCGACACCGACTCTCCCTGGAACAGGAGCGCCTGAAAAACGCTGACATAAACCGTCGCCGTGAAGAAACCTTTACAAGCAGGCTTCAAAAGCTCACTGAGGCCTATGAGAATAGCATCAAAGAGGTGACTAAAGCGGCAGAGGACCAGAAGAGAGCCCTTGAGGGAGTCTCAAAGTGGCTTTCCTTTGAGCTGCTAGGCCCCATAGGCCAATTGGGACCTCTGAGAACCCACATGGAAAAAATTTCTTCGAGAGCCCTCGAAGCGCCTGAGGGAGCGCCTCGATCTAACCAGGACGAGGGGCATCAAGATAGACTTTTGGTGGCACTCAGCAATATTACTGGGGAGATGGGGAATATGGCCACACAGCTTCGAAACATTAGTCTCGATGTGGAACGCTGGAGAGCCGAATCTCAAATACCCCAACCAGTATACCAGGGATCCTCATCGCCACCCCCAGAAAGCCCTAAAAAAGTGGCCTGTGGAATGACTGAAGAAGACCATCTCCGTATAGCACACACCGTCAGGGATCTGTTGCGGGAAGCCAAAATAAGTGAGGATGACCTTCTTCGAATAAGGAGCTCGGTGGGCGATATGAAAGAAGCTGTCAACCCAATTATAAACCTTACGAGGACACTCCGGCAGGAGGTTGCAGAGGTGAGAGACATCTCACTAAGTGCAACCTCCCTGACCTCAACGGCGGTAGCGGGCTTGGGACCTGAATTGGTGGTGGCTGAGTCGGCGACAATGATGCAGGAAGCAGTGGCCCCCCTTATCTCTAAAATAGAAGAGATAAGCGCGGAAGTAAAATCAACCAATGCTAGAATGGCCACATATGCCGAAGTCCTGGGTCGCCAGACCACAGCCCCCCAGGGTACAGGCTCGCTGCAGCCGAAAGAGAGATCGAAAGAAGGGACAAACTGCTACGGCGTGGTGGTGGAGTCCATCGACCCCCGGAAGACGGGAGACGATGTCATCAATGCCATCAAAGGCAGCGTTGACGTCGTGTCCCTGGGACTAGGAGTCAGCCGTATACACAAAATAAAGGGGAACAGAGTGCTGGTGGGTTGCCCTACGGCTGATGAATGCAATGCCTTCTGTGAGGCAGTAAAGTCCACAGCTGCTGGCCTGACCGCCAAAAACTCAATATCCAGGAACCCCCTGATAAAAATTGTGGGTATCACCAATGACACAACCGACGCCCAAATTTTGGCCGCCGTCATAAGCCAAAATAAGAATCTCCTCAAAGATATACAGGTGGAGCCAAACTCGCTGAGAGTGTCCAGGAGAGCCAAGGGGCGCACAAAGGAGAGATGCAACGTTATCGTCGAATGTAAACCGCAGGTGTGGAGATGCCTAGTAGACAGGACGTTGCGAATAGGCTACCAGATGGTACCTGCTGTGGACCAATCCCCGGTAGTCCAATGCTACCGCTGCATGGGCTTTGGGCACCAGGCAAAGTCCTGTCGAAATCAGGCGCCAAACTGTGGCTACTGCTCCGGAGAGCATGACACTAGGGAGTGTCCAAACAGGGACGGTGCCCCATACTGTGTAAATTGCAGGGAGACAAACGATGAACCGCATCCGGCATACTCCAATGGATGCCCCATCTGGCAAAAATGGGACAGGCTGGCCAGAGCCAACGTACATTATTGCTAAGGTTGTGCCAAGAGCATCCCCTGCGGGAATGGAGGAAATCAGGGTGGTGCAAGTAAACCTCGGCAGAGGCCGAGCTGCCACCCATGACCTCTTTAATGAGTCCCATAACCGAGGCATAAGGATAGTACTTGCACAGGAACCGTACGTTGGCGCTGGCACCCACTTCAAATGTTCCCAGGGCAGAGTCTTCCAGCAGGAATCTGGGCCGGAGACTACCAGAGCTGCCATTATCATTACGGATCCAAATCTGGAGGTGATCAACAATCCGTCCCTCATAACAAAGGATATAGTGGCAATTAAAATAAGAACGCTCACTTTTGACCTGGGACTCATAAGCGTCTACCTGGATGAGAACCAAAACATACAGACCCAGCTCAACAAGATCCTAGCTGCAGCAGATGGGCTTGGCACCAGGCATGTTGTGATTGGAGGGGATTTCAATGCAAACAGCAGATGGTGGGGATGTGAGTCGGATGAGGAAAGGGGAAGAGAAGTTGAGGACGTGGTATCGGAGCGAGGATTACACGTGCTGAATGAGGGGACCACTCCAACTTTCTACGTGTATCGCGGAGGGGTGCTATACCAAGGCATCCCCGATGTCACGCTCTCAACCCAAGACCTGGTACCTTACATTGCAGACTGGGAGGTGGACAAGGACATGCTGCAGCTCTCGGACCACAGGGCCATAACATTCGCCATAAAAATGGAAAAACCGAAAGGAAGCAAAAGCAGTCCTACCACCCGCAAATTTAATACCAAGAAAGCGGACTGGGAGAGTTTCCGGACAGAGCTGGCTGAGTCCTTGTTAGCCGACCAAGTTACCCCATATGCTCTTTCCAGAGTTGGATCAACTAGTGAATTGGACCTTGTGGTTGACCGTCTCACGGAACGCATCACAAAAGCGTGTGAGAAAAGTATGCCAGCTGCCAAGGCATGTCGGAGGCCCCGAACGATCAGGTGGTGGACTCCAGCGCTCGAAACACAGAAGGAGGAGGTCAAAAGGCTGCGTCGTAGGATCCGCGGAGCAAATCCTCAGCGAAGGAACCTGGCGGTTCAGGCATACATCGAGGCCAGGATGGAGTATAAAATGGCCATAGAATCCGCCATCCTAGAAAATTGGAAAATTTTCACAACGGGCCTCAAAAAGGAGGAAATTTGGGACGTAGCCTACAAAATTATAAAAACTTGCGGCCCTGCGAAGGAAGATTGTCTGCTGAGAGACCCCACGAGTGGCACCATGCTGGATCCCAGAGGCTCGGCGAATCTCCTAGCCACTTCCTTCTACCCGGTGGACGACCCAGATAAAGACAACGACGACCAGAAGGAAATCCGGGAGAAAGCTAGAGTACTGGTGCAACACCTCAAACAAGAGAGCCAAAACTACAGGCCCTTTACTGCCTGGGAAATTGAAAATGTCCTAAAGAACATGAGCCCTAAAAAAGCCCCAGGATTGGACGGCTTTACGGCTGACATCTGTCTCCAAGTATTCAGGGCTGCACCAGAGACCCTTCTCGCCTTGTATAATGCGTGTCTTAGACTGGGATATTTCCCTAAATCTTGGAAGAAAGCCGCCATCAGGATTATCCCTAAACCCGGCAGAGACGACTACTTAAACCCAAAATCCTTCAGACCTATAGGGTTACTGTCGGTTTTGGGGAAGATCCTGGAAAAGGCTCTAACAAATCGTCTGTGGTGGTCACTGGGGCGGGGGGGTGGTTTGGACTCGAGACAGTACGGCTTTGTCCCGCAGCGGAGTACGGAAGATGCGCTCTATGACGCCATCACACCGATCCTGGAGGCCCGCAGAGAACAGAAAATCACCGTTGTCGTCTCCCTTGACATTGAAGGGGCTTTTGACAATGCCTGGTGGCCCTACATGTTGCTGGAACTTGAAAGGAGGGGAGTACATCAAGCCGAGCTAAAAATGATAGCAAGTTACCTAGAAAATCGTAAGGTGAAACTCACATATGCGGGTGAGACGGTCGAGCAAAGTACTGGGAAGGGCTGCATACAGGGCTCTACATGTGGACCACTGCTGTGGAATGTACAACTGGACCCTCTTCTGCGGAACACAGAGCGGATCCGAGCTCATGTCCAAGCTTTTGCGGATGACATCCTGATCATCGCTTCTGGGAAAACATCTGCAGAAGTCGAGAGAGACGCAAACGAGGCTCTACAGTTGGTATCTAGCTGGGGTCACAGGGCGAAAATGAAATTTGCTGCACACAAAACCCAAGCGATAGTAATAACGAGGAAGCTCAAGTTTAACCCACCGAAACTGTACTTGGAAGGGACGGAGCTCCGATTCTCAGGAACTCTCAAAGTGCTCGGAGTTACTATAGACGCAAATCTGAACTTCAATGCACACGTTAAGTCTCAGGTGACGAAATGTTTAAGCCTTTATAAAAAAGTGGCACGGGCAACGAGAGCTACCTGGGGCCTAAATACAGAAATCACAAAAACTCTCTATAAAGCTGTAGTGGAGCCAACCATCTTGTATGCCGCTGGTGTCTGGGGTGAAGCCGCATCGAGTCGGTGGAATCAGAGAGCCCTCAGTCAAGTAACCCGGAACTTTGCCATACAAATTGCTAGAGCCCACCGCACCGCTTCCCTTATGGCCACTGCAATTATCTCGGGAATATTGCCACTAGACCTAAGAGCAATTGAGCTACGGAAAATATATGAAATTAAAAGAGGGAAGCCTCTTCCGGAGCTCCCAGGAAGAATACTGGAAAATAAAGCAAGCAAGTCTGATTTGCCCCACCCAGCCGAAAGGAGGCCCTACACCTTCAAATTGGTCACAGAGCCAAAGGATCTACCCGAGGTAGATTCCGAAACCACCTGCCTATACACCGATGGCAGCAAGATTGAGGGTAAGGTGGGTGCGGCTGTCTCAGTGTGGAGGGACGGGAGAGAGGTGAAAAGCGCGGCATTACGCTTAGCCGATTACTGTAGCGTGTATCAAGCCGAACTGGCCGCAATATTGCGAGCCCTACAGCTCTCCAGTAAAATCCGGGAAACAGGTTTCTGCATCCTGAGCGATTCCAGGTCGGCACTCGAGGCCTTGATCGATCCGGAAAACCTCAACCCATTAGTCCAAAAAATTAGGCAAGAAACCCTAAGGCTCGAGGACAGTGGACGCAAAGTGGAGTGGTTCTGGATTAAGGCACACGTGGGTCTGCCTGGGAATGAGCGGGCGGATGAATTGGCTAAGAGGGCGGCCCTCAAAAATAAACAAGCGCCATTCTACGATGCCTTCCCGCTGTCGTACGCCTGGGGACAGATACGACGCCACACCCTGGAGGCTTGGCAAGATAGGCTAATGGAAACACCCTCTGGGGGTACAATCAAGCTCTTCGTAGACGACGTCTGCCTGGCCTATAGGGTTTTCCGCGGAGGGAATCATTCAAACATGGAGGCACAGCTTTTCACTGGCCACGGTGGTTTCCGGAAATACCTTCACAAAATGAACCTGGCCCCGTCCCCATACTGTGTCTGCGATGACCAGACTGAGGAGGACGTTAAGCATATCATTCTGCATTGCCCGCGTTATGGTGCCCTCAGACTGGACACCGAGCTCAGTCTGGGGATGGAGCTTACAGAAAACAATATAAAAACTGCCTTCCGGGAAAAGGCCAGCCGGGAAATTCTTCTGGGCTTTTGTGGGAGAGTGGTGCGTTTGGCGGCCCTTGCAAATGGTTCCACAGTGGCTAACCGTAAAGTTTAAAATATTATGTTTTGGAGTTGAAAATGTACTTTAAATTAAGGAATAATGAAATTATGATAAGAATTTATTTTATTTTAATGACTAGTAATATAATAATGTAATAAAATTAATTTTACTTAATTCAATGTTTTAATTTTGACTGGCCTATTTAATTCAAATTGATATTTATATTGATAACAATCTGGAATATTGTAAGGGACAAAAACGTATATAAAAAAAAAAAAAAAAAAAAGAATTGGAAATGATTGAAGTAACTGGAAAACAAAAAAAGGTTTGAAAAGATTGAAGTAACTCAAAAAAAAAAAAAAAAAAAAAAAAAAAAACAACAAGTGTTTTTGTATCCCAGTTAAAAATTATTACACCAGAATAAAAATGCCGCAAAAACATGTAGTGGCAGGCCTACATAGGGTTTTTCCAAGCAGGGGGTGTTTTAGCCGGTAGGAGTCCGGCACTACCTGGGTCCCACTCCCAGGTGTCCATGAGGATTTCACCACCTGCTTGTAAAAATAAATAAAAAAAAAAAAAAAAAAAAAACCTAACCTAACCTAACCTAACCTAACCTAACCTAACCTAACCTAACCTAACCTAACCTAACCTAACCTAACCTAACCTAACCTAACCTAACCTAACCTAACCTAACCTAACCTAACCTAACCTAACCTAACCTAACCTAACCTAACCTAACCTAACCTAACCTAACCTAACCTAACCTAACCTTTTTTTTTTTTTTTTTTTTTTTTTTTTTTTTTTTTTTTTTTTTTTTTTTTTTTTTTTTTGGGTCGGGAGGAAAAATGCCTTCGCATCATCCAGTCTGCCACGGGAATGCAGAGTGGGTATGTGGGGCTTGAACCCACTAAAAAACCCCCCGGTGTCAACTGCACGTCCGCTATTGCCAGGGGCGTGTGCTTTTTGCGCTCCACAGCCCTGGCGCGGTTGCTGCATCCAGCTCTCCGGACGGCTTGCTCACAGTACCCCTCTCTATTGCGAGAGGGGTCGGAGCAGCGCGGGTCGGCCCATCGGCCGTTCATACGAACCCGCTGGGGGAGAGGCACGTTGACACGAGTGCCTCTCAACCTGGAGGGCCATTTATGTCGGACGACGGAGTCCCGTTCTCGTCGCCCGACTAGCCCTCATTATGGGGGCAGCAGTTGCAGGCCGTAGGCCCGCCTTCTGCGCCTTGGGCGTCTGCGGCGGATGGCCAGGGTGCTGGTCGCCTCCCGGTCTCTCTCCGCCGCCTCTTTGCGGAGCATGACGCTCTCCGCAAAGGCCTGTACCGCCATCCACGACGTCTCGCTGTCAACCATGGCGCGTACCACGGTTGGCAGCGAGAGGTCGGCCCCCACTGCCGCTCTCATCAGCTCGCGGTCCTCCGCCCAGGCTGGGCAGTCCTCCAGGACGTGTTGGGCGTCCTCATTCATGCAGTCGTCACAGTGGTGACAGACAGCAGTCGGTTCCCTACCGGCTATCCGACACAGATACCCACCGAAACAGCCATGTCCAGTGAGTATCTGTGTCAGTCTGAATGACAGGAGGCCGTGCTGCCTTGTCAACCACTGGACCAAGACCGGCCGGACCGCCTCAACAGTCCTTACACCAAAATTTGGATGCTCCAGCCTGAGGGACCACTCCTCGATGGCGAGCTGGCGCAGCTCCTCACGACGACCTTCCACCTCTCTCGGGGCTGGACTTTGGCCCCGGGCTAGTGCCTCCTCGCGCCATGTGAACAGAGACGCGAGGATCATAGCCTCCAGATCCCAGGGCACTGCACCGGCTAGTGCACACGCAGCCTCACATGAGGTCGTGCGGTAACCCCTTATGGCCCTTATCGCCATTGCTCTCTGTGGTCTTTTGAGGAGAGCAATGTTGCCACGGTTTAGGGCCTCACTCCACACTGGGGCACCATACAAGGCCATCGACCGCACGACCCCCATGTACAGGCGCCTGCAAGGTGCATCCGGCCCTTCGAGGTTAGGCAGAAGCTGCGCCATTTCACCAGCAGCCGACATGAGGCGCGGCACCAATTGCGCAAAGTGTGCGCCAAAGTTCCATCTGCCATCAAGGACAATGCCTAGGTACCGCATTGTCGGCTTGATGGCAATTGGAACTCCACCAACGATCAAGCTGGAGTTTGGAGGCGGCCCCCTCCGAGGGCCGTGAAAACACAGTGCCTCGGATTTGTGAAGCGCCACCTCCAAACCCAGCTGGCGGATTCGGCGCACTACCTGCGCAACGCCCGCTGTCGCCAACATCGCTGCCTCCCGGAATGTAGTGCCACGAGCGGCCACGAGTGTGTCGTCGGCGTAGCACACCACCTCGACTCCCGGAGGATTGGCCCCTCGCAGCACCCGATCATAGCCGATGTTCCACAGGAGCGGTCCCAAGACCGAGCCCTGTGGAACACCGCACGACATTTGATTCTCCATCCACCCGCTCTGTGCAGGGAAGACAACCTTCCTGCCGGTCAGGTAATTCCGCACCAGATGGCGCAGGTATATTGGCACTCCGTGGAATTGGAGTGCCTCCATTATGCAAGCCCAGGGGAGGGTATTGAAGGCATTGGCGATGTCTAACGACACCACCAAGACGACCTCACCCTGGGAAACCGCTTCCTGCGCCATCACCTTAACCCGCAGGATGGCGTGGATAGTGGATCTGCCCCGGCGGAACCCATACTGGCAATCTGCCAGGTCCGGACCAGTCGTCTCGAGGTGCTTGACTATGCGATTTGCAGTGACTCTTTCAAGCAGTTTGCCTGCTTCGTCAAGCACCACGAGGGGTCGGAATCCCGACGGGGAGTCCGCCGGTCGCCCTTCTTTCCTCAGCAGGACCAAGCGTCCCGTCTTCCACGCCTGGGGAAATCTTCCCTGCACAAAGCAGGCATTCAAGAGGCCCCTGAATCTTTCCTCGAAGCCATTGTGATCCAGGGCGAGGACAAGAGCTCGACCCGGTACTCCATCTGGACCCGGGGCGGTATTTTTAGCACGCATTTTAAGCACTGCGGCATCCAACTCGTCCCGGGTTATCTCGGGGATCTCTTCTCGGTCCTCGCCCAGTGGCATCGAGGACAAAGACACACCAGGGGGGCTGGCCACCCTACTTTGAGGAAACAAATGACAGACCACCACCTCCAGGAGTTGCGGCTGGAGACTTTTTGTTAGTGGGACGGCATACGGGCGAATCTTCTTGCGGATCAGCCTATACGGCCGTCCCCACGGGTCCCGATCCAGTGCAGCCAGCAACTCCTGTCTGGCTGCTTTCTTGGCCTCTTCTATAGCTACCTTCAGGGTACACTTCGCCTCCGTCAGGCTTGTAAGCAGGGCGGCCTCATCAGCCCGGTTCCGGCGCCGCCTCCTTCGGTAGCGGGCGTATTGGCGTCTCGCTACTATGCAGGCTTCGCGTAGCCGCGAAAGCGCAGGTGACCACCAATACACCCACCTTTTGGGAGGACGAGTACTAACCCGGGGCATCGACGCATCACAGATTGCTGTTATAGCACCCCGGTACCACTCAGTCTCGTCCTCAACCACCACCTGTACCGGCGCACGGAACCATTCCTGCACTATGGCCGCCTCGTGCAGTAGGTCTTTGTCGAGGCGCTTCAGCTGCCACCCTGGGCCAGCCTCGCTCGGGGTCCAGTTCGGGCCGCTTGAACTGACCGAAGACGCGGAGAGATCAAATCGCACGTAGCGATGGTCGGAGAGCGTCTCCACGTCTTCCATCACCAGCCAGTTCTGGGAACGGCAGGCCAACGAAGGACTTGCAAATGCGACGTCGACTATGGAACTGCCGTTCCAGCGCACGCAAGTGGGAACTGAACCCCGGTTCAGCACCGCCAACCCAACGGTGATGAGCCAATCCTCTACCACCCCTCCACGCCCTTGTCTATCAATTGCGGGGGATCCCCACGCCGGAGATTCGGCGTTGAGGTCCCCTACAACAAGCACGGGGTGAGGATGGCTCCTGAGCACGAGCGCCTCAACTTCGGCTAGGAAAGCCTCAAACTCGCAGAGTGGCCGGTTGGGCGAGAAATATACCCCGACAACAACTATGCCACTCAGCAGAGCTGAGGCATATCCGTGACCACGCACAACACCTGACGGAGGCGATATGTTCGCCGACGACACAAGGGCCACATGGCCGTCTAAATCTGCCACCCAGTTTTCTCGTGGTGGGACAAAATATGGTTCCACCACTATTGTTATATCAGTCAACCACTGTGCCATGCTCTGGCAAAGAAGATCCTGTGCTCTGGCACAGTGGTTGATATTCGCCTCAAATACTCTAAGGGCCATATTAATTTGCAGTTGGCCCTGTGTCCATCGCAACAGCGTCATTTGGTGACGCAGGCTGGGCGGGTTGTGGTTGGGCCGTAGCCACAGCTGCAACACGCCTTCTCTTCTTACCAGGCCGGGATGAAGGACAAGCCTTGCTCCCGACTCTGTGGCCTGCCGGTTTGCCACTTTCTGCACAAAGAACGCAGTTGGGCGTGGCATTGCAGGTGGAAGCCTTATGGCCCTGCACTCCGCATCTGTAGCACAGCGTACTCCGGTCGATCACCGACGTGCACATTTGGCTGACGTGCCCCGTTTCCAGGCATCGGTAGCAATACTGGCTCTTAGTTGGCAGCAGTTTGACCTGCGCCGACACCCAGCCAACCAGAAGCCGCGTGCCACTGGCAGTAAGCCTTTTGGCAGCCGCGACAGGGCACCGCACCCATACTCCTCTAGTGCCGGAGTGATCCTCTTTTATTTCGCCAGTCTTTATGTCAGTCTCGGCACACTGGCCCACGCGTGCGACAGCTGTGCAGACATCGCCGGATGTTGCCGAGTCACATAGCCCCAGTACACGCAATTCCGCACACTTTTGGGGCCTGGACACATTTATGATTTCAGGGTCCAGTGCCTCCCTCAACTTCTCGGCAAGCGAGTCCGCCTTTTGGTCTCTGTCAGCGCCAGAGACTTCAAGGATGCGAGCCCCTGTTGCTGCCTTTTTTATCCTTAGGCTAGGAATGCCCAGTGCATTGGGGTCCACACTCTCCTGGGCCTGCTTTAGGACCCAGGCATAAGAGATGCCTCGCTTCTCTGCATCCGGGTTGATTTTGAGCTGGACCGCAGCCGAGCGAGGTGGCCGTAGCTTGGGCTGTTGAGCCCGCTGCTGCACTTTTTGTTGGGCCGGCCGTACGTGAGGTGCGGTGGGACCTGTGCTCTTTTTTAAGGTAGCTGCCTTGTTCTTCCGTCCTTTTTTGGCCACTGTGGACCAAGTCTCAGTCATGGTTGGAGGGGCGGGGGGCAGCGGGCGTGATGCCGACGCTGTTACTGGTGCCGTCACTCCAGAGGTTACAGCTTTGGTAACCTTACTTTTCCCCTTTCCTTTTCCTTTCCCCTTAGGATCAAGTTCCAGGCCACGGGTCTGGGACGATGCAGCCGCCGTCTCGTCCGTACTTGGCGCGCAGGACGGTGGTGGCTGTGCTCTATCCGCCGCCAAAGGTGGTCTCATTCTGGGTTCTGGCAAGAGCCTGCTCTGGATACCGTCGAACCGAGCATTGATCATCGGTCCAACGGTACGCATTATTATAGCCGCCAGTGCTTCGTGCTCTTCCGGGGTGGCTGAGATCGCCGAAGAATGTGACGGGGCCTGAGTCTTGCTTATTTGGGCCCGCAACTCAGCCATTTCCCTTTCGAGTGCCGATACCTTATTCTGCAGGCTTTGATTGCTGGCCTGCAACAGCTCCGTCTCCTCTGCTATGGACCTGCTTTGCAGAGCACAGACAGCCTCCTCAATGTTTTTGGAGGCGTCTTTCAGACTCCTCACAAAAGTGCCTTTCAGATGGCCCGATTTAGCCGCGACCATCCTTACTACCGCCAGGCTGGACATAACTTGCTCTCGCAGGTCCACAGCCGATTTTTCAATTTCACCAGAATCAGTCCCGCTGGTGACACGCTTAGCCTCAGCTTGACGCGCCAGTTCGGCAACGTCAGCTTCGGCCTCCGCTACGGCTGATTCCCGCTGTGACTTGCGGTAAATCGCGTCTGGGCGGGGAAGAGCCACTTTGTTGCTCGCAGGACGAGCTCTGCCTCGACTTGCCGTCGACACCTTGGCGGCTGACATCATTTCGTCCACTATCTCAGGGTTGTCCAGCGACGCCTCCCATGTGCGCTTCTTTTTAGCCCATAATCGCGCCATTTGTTTGCCGTCTAAGGCAACATCCACCAACGAGCCTTCAGAGTCAGTGTCAGAGACATTGTCTGGACTCTCGAACAGTTTCGGCGACTCATTGCGGGAGCTGCCTCGACTACCGCTTAAGACTTGCCGGTTGTCGCTGCCCGACTCGTCTTTACGACCTTCTCGGTCCACACTTTCCGGACCTTCGCAGTCCACCTCCAAACTTAAAAAAGAGTTTTTATTTGTGTTTAAATCCATATGATTCCCACGAGTATGGGGGATATAAAAGGTCGACCCGGGCGGTGCCCCCTGCACCCGGGCAAGCCTATGGGGTAACCCACCGAGGGGTCGGCCGGTGCCTCGGCGGGGGAAACGCTAAAGGTTGACTTACCTCTCAACCATGCATCCCATCGCGGCGCTTCCAATGCTTAGGATTGAGGGTAATTTTTTATAGAGGTTGTCTTCCTCGCGGGCCGGGCGGTTAAGCCAAGCCCCTCGGTCCCATAGGAAAACCCACTGGGATTACGATTTCGACTATTTGCCCAGTTTCCTGGGCCAGTCCTCTACCACTGCCAGCTGAAATCAGCCGACAGTCCCCAAAAGAGCGAAGGTCCATTAAGGACCCCGCTTTCCCCCCATACGCACATCTACACAGGGTCTGAAAGCAGACCTGTGAGAGTGGGATCGGCAGGATATCAGACAACAACCAATAAGACCCCGCATATCGGAGAGTTATTGGCTGCCGCCCAGGGTGCACCGTCCCGAATCCCTTGTCAGCCCGTCGCTCACACCGGATCAAAGATCAAGTGTGAGAAACAAAGCCTTCAAGGGACCAGGCACTCGAGGAGGTTTCCTGCCCTTAGCACCCCAACCTAACCTAACCTAACCTAACCTAACCTAACCTAACCTAACCTAACCTAACCTAACCTAACCTAACCTAACCTAACCTAACCTAACCTAACCTAACCTAACCTAACCTAACCTAACCTAACCTAACCTAACCTAACCTAACCTAACCTAACCTAACCTAACCTAACCTAACCTAACCTAACCTAACCTAACCTAACCTAACCTAACCTAACCTAACCTAACCTAACCTAACCTAACCTAACCTAACCTAACCTAACCTAACCTAACCTAACCTAACCTAACCTAACCTAACGTAACGTAACGTAACCTAACCTAACCTAACCTTTTTTTTTTTTTTTTTTTTTTTTATAACGCGAAGAATCCCTTCGGATACCGCACGGGCTACGGGACGCCAGGTGCGGTTATGTGGTGTGGCCACTAAACTCCGCGGTGTCACTTCTGTGCCGCTTTGTGCCGGGGGCGTGTGCTATTCTGGCTCCACAGCCCCGGCGCGGCGACCGCTTTGCGGTCTCTACTTTGCTCGCTCTGTGGATCCTCTCAAAGGAGAGGAATCAGAGCGAGCGTGCGGGGTGGGCCCTACGGCCACTCTCCTCACCCGCAAGGGTAAAGTCGTCGTGACACTTGACGACTTACACCCGAAGAGTCGTTGAGAGCCGAGCAGCGGAATCCCGTTTCCACCACTCGACCAACCCTTATTGTGGGGGCTGCAGGTGCATGCCATAGGCGCGCCTCCTGCGCCCTGTGCGCCGGCGGCGGATGGCGAGATCGGTGGTGTCCTCTCGCTCTCGTTCCGCCGCCTCCTTGCGGAGCATCACCTGCTCCGCAAAGGCCTGCACCGCATTCCACGATGTCTCGCTGTCGACCATGGCTTTGACCACGGTCGGCAGCGAAAGGTCGTCCCCCACGACCGCGCACATTGCGGCGCGTTCATCAGCCCAGGCTGGGCAGCTCTCCAGGGTGTGTTGGGCGTTTTCATCCGCGCAACCATCACAGTGGTGACAGACAGCAGACGGCTCCCTGCCCGCTATGCGACACAGGTAACCTCCGAAACAACCATGTCCGGAAAGCACCTGCGTCAAGCGGAACGTGAGCAAGCCGTGCTGCCTCGCCAGCCACTGACTCAAGACTGGGCGGACCGCCTCAACGGTCCTGACCCCGAAACAGGGCTGCTCCAGCCTCAAGGCCCACTCTTCAATTGAGCGCTGACGCAGCTCATCACGACGTCCCTCTATTTCACGGGGTGCTGGTCGGTGACCCCGGGCCAGCGCCTCCTCACGCCAAAAGAATAATGACGCGAGGGCACTCGCTTCGATGTCCCAGGGTATGGAGCCAGCCAGCACGCAGGCTGCCTCATACGAGATCGTGCGGTAGCCCCTGGCAGCTCTAATCGCCATCACCCTCTGCGGTCTCCGTAAGAGGGTGATATTCTGCCGGTTCAGGGCTTCCTCCCACACAGGGGCACCATATAGGGCCATTGACCGCACGACTCCCAAGTAGAGGCGCCTGCAGGACGCTTCAGGACCTCCAAGGTTCGGCATGAGCTGCGTCAGCGCGCTCGCCGCTGCCACGACTCGCGGTGCCAGTGCCGCGAAGTGAGCGCCGAAATTCCATTTGCCATCAAGGACGATGCCCAAGTAACGCATCGACGGCTTGATGGCAATCTGGACCCCGCCCACCATCAGTCCAGAGTCTGGAGGAGGTCGCCTCCGAGGGGCATGAAAGCACAACGCCTCGGATTTGTGCAACGCAACCTCCAGACCCAGTCGCCGGATCCGGCGCACCACATCAGCGACAGCAGCCGTGGCGAGTATTGACGCCTCACGAAACGAGGTGCCACGGGATACCACCAGGGTGTCGTCGGCGTAACAAACCAACTCGACACCCGGAAGATTGGTCCCCCGTAGCACCCAGTCGTAGCCGATGTTCCACAGGAGTGGTCCTAAGACAGACCCCTGCGGAACACCGCACGTCACCTCCTTCTCCTTCCACCCGCTATGCGCAGGGAAGATGATCCTCCTACCTGAGAGGTAATCGCCGACGATGCGACGCAGGTATGTTGGCACCCCGTGAAAGCGGAGTGCCTCCATGATGCAAGCCCAGGGGAGGGAGTTAAATGCGTTGGTGATGTCTAGAGACACCACTACTACGACCTCACCCTGGGAAACCGCTTCCTGCGCCACAGATTTTACCCTCAGGATGGCGTGGATGGTGGACCTGCCCCGGCGGAACCCGTACTGGCAATCCGCAAGATCGGGGCCAACCGTCTCAAGGTGCTTGACGATGCGGTTAGCAATAACGCGTTCAAGCAGTTTGCACGCCTCGTCAAGCACCACAAGAGGACGAAAGCCAGACGGGGAATCCGCCGGTCGTCCCTCCTTCCTCAGCAGGACCAATCGTCCCGTTTTCCACGCCTGGGGAAACCTTCCCTGCGCAACACAGGCGTTAAACAGCCCCTTCAGCTGCTCCTCCAGAACATCTAGAGCGAGGACCAGGGCTCTACCCGGAATGCAATCTGGGCCGGGGGAGGTGTTTTTGGCGCGCATTCTGACTACAGCAGCGCCTAACTCTCCCCCGGTTATCTCGGGGATCTCCTCGGAACTGTCCTCGCTCCGTACCACCGATGGTGGAGCCATACTGGGGGGCTGGAAATCAGCACGCCGCGGGAAAAGAGCGGCCAACACATCATCCAGAAGTTGCTGCTGGAGACTCTGCGTGAGGGGGACGGCATACGGCAGGAATTTTTTCCTAACCATACGGTACGGCCGTCCCCACGGGTCGCGATTTAGAGTCGCCAGAAGCTCCCCCCTTGCCGCCTCCTTTGCCGCGGCAATACTGACACTCAGCGCACTCTTCGCCTCCACGAGAGCCCTGCACAGGGCAGCCTCCTCGTCTTCGTTCCGGCGCCTTCTCCTTCTGTAGCGGGCATATTGGCGTCTCGCCACAAAACAGGCTTCGCGAAGCTGGGATAGCTCTGGAGACCACCAATATACCCATCTTCTTGGAGGGCGAGGACCGGCTCGGGGCATTGAGGCGTCGCAAATAGTAGCCATTGTGCCCCGAAACCTCTCAGCCTCGCCCTCAACATCCACGGTGACCGGCGCACGGAACCAGTCCTGAACTATAGCTGCCTCATGCAGGAGCTCTTTGTCGAGGCACTTTACCTTCCAGCCCGGGCCGAGCCGACTCGGGGTCAGGCTTGGGCCGCTCGGAGGGACTGCAGACGCGGAGAGGTCGAACCGTACGTAACGGTGATTGGACAGATTCTCCACGTCTTTCAACACCCTCCAGCCATGGACACGCGACGCTATGGCAGGGCTAGCGAACGTAACGTCCACTATTGAACCGCCCTGCCAGCTCACGCACGTGTGGACCGTCCCCCGATTCAGCACAGCTAGCCCGAGCGTGATGAGCCACTCCTCCATTACCACACCCCGCGGGTCGGTTTCTGGGGATCCCCACGCCGTTGATTTGGCGTTGAGATCCCCAGCAACTATCACAGGGTGAGGATGGCTCCTGAGCACAAGTGCCTCGACTTCGGTCAGGAAGTCCTCAAACTCGTGGAGCGGCCGGTTCGGGGAGAAATACACCCCAATTACGACCACCCCACCCAACAGAGCAGAAGCAATTCCGTGACCTCGCACCACGTTCAATGGGGGCGAAGAGTACGCCGAAGAAATCAAAGCCACCAGGCCATCCCTGTCCGACACCCAATTGTCAGCGGGAGGGACAAAGTATGGCTCGGCGACAACCACCACGTCAATCAACCACTGTGCCATGCTCTGGAAAAGCAAATCCTGAGCCCTGGCACAGTGGTTGATGTTCGCCTGAAGGAATTTAAGGGCCATAATTATGAGATGGCCCCAACCTCCATCTCATCCGAAGCGCTACGTTGCGCCGGCTCGGCGGGCTGCGATTGGGCCGTAGCCCTAGCCGCAGCACGCCGTCCACGTCGTTTGTTGGGTCGGGAGGCAGTGCACGCCTTGTTCCCGACCCTATGTCCCGCCGGTTTTCCCAGCCCCGCGCAGAGGACGCAGTGAGGGTTGTCCACACACTGCCCAGCCCTGTGGCCAGGCTTGCCGCACCGAAGGCACAGCGCACTTCTGTCGGCCTCCGCAGTGCACGTCTGTGCAACGTGGCCCACCTCAAAGCAGCGGTAGCACTGTAGAGGCCTCGACGGCAAGACAACGACCCGCGCCGAAGACCAGCCAACAAGAAGGCGCACGCCCGCAGCCGTGAGGCGCCTGGCCGCTACCACTGGGCATCGCACAAGCGCTGATCTAATGCCGGAGCGGTCCTCTTTTATCACTCCAACCCTCACCTCGTCCTCGGGGCACTGACCAACCCTCGCCACAGACGTTTTGACGTCTTCAGCCGTTACAGAGTCGTCCAGCTCCCGGACTCGAATCTCCGCCGTTTTTTGAGGTCTGGATATCTCCACAAGCTCAGGATCCAGCACCTCCTTCATCTTGGCGGCGAGAATATTGGCTTTTTCATCCCTCTCGCCACCAGACACCTCAAGGATTCGAGCACCGGTTGCTGCACGCCTTATTTTAACTCCAGTTATCCCCAGGGACTGGATGTCAACCCTTTCACGGGCAACAGATAAAATTTGCCCGTAGGTAGCACCACTCGCCTCCGTACCCGGCCTCAGTTTAATCTGAACCGCAGCTGAGCGCGGTGGGCGGAGCCGGGGCTGGGGATTCGCTGGAGCCTGGGCTTTCCGTGGCGGGGCAGCAGCAACTGCTACTGTTGGTCTCGCCGGTCTAGCACCTCTCCTGGCAACCGTTGACCATGGTACATCCATGGATTTAGGCGCAGGTGGGAGAGGGCGAGCCATCGGTGACACAGCGCGGGGTCTGGTCTGGGACACATTTCTCGCCGACGGCCTTTGGGGCTTAGCCTGGGGCCTACGTGAAGGCGCTTCAACAGCAGGACTGGGGCCTGTTGAGGTAGAAGGCATTGGCTCGGCAGCACGAGCCTCCGCAAGGCGCTGCCTTCGGCGCTGCTTTCTCCCCAATTTTTCTTTAGGGGCTTGTTGGCGGACCGGGCTTTTCCTGAATTCGGCGACCCTATTTGTGGGTGCCGGAATCTGAGGACCCTCACCATCACTCTCCGACGACGATAGGAGCGGTATCCTTGCAACCGGTGCGCTCCGTTTGTCCGCCGCCAGTGGGGGACGCAGCCGCTTTTCCGGTAGCAGCCTATCCTGAATGCCCTCAAACCGGGCATTCAGCATAGGGCCGACCGTTCTCATTATGAGCCCAGCGACCTCATCCATGTCCTTTGAGCCATTTGGCATGGGGACTGCTGCTGCAGGTGCTACTGCCGCAGATCGCTCCACCGCAGCGCGCAACTCCGACATTTCGCGCTCTAGCGCCGCCACCTTGGCCTCCAGGCGCTCATTCAAGGCCTGCAGCCTCTGCGTCTCCTCGCTTGTCGACCGCTCATGTAGGGCCGACACTGCCGCTTCGATAGAGGCTGCGGCTTCCTTAAGGCTCTTGACGAAGGTGCCCTTAAGGTTTCCCGACTTCGTCGCAACCTCTCTTATTATGGAGATGCTGGCCTCCGCCTGTTGCTTGAGCGCCTCTGCTGGCACTCCCTCCTCCGAGGCCTCCAGTGACCTCGTAACTTTTTGAGCCATCGCTTTTTTCGCCATTTCGGCTACGATCCGCTCAGCCTCAGCTCTGCGGGCTGCCAGGTTTTCAGCCCTGGCCCTGCGATCGCTCGGCGTAATCGAGCGACTGCGGCCGCTGCCCGTGGCTGAAACCTTATGCGGGGCTCCATCATCATCTGCGCCTAGCAAGCTCCTCTTGCGGCGCCCATCAATACTGCTGTCACGGGTGGCTGATGTCACCGACTCGAAGCTCATTTGTGAGCTCGCATCGGAGACATCATCCTCCCGGACATCCTCTCTTTGGCCTACCTGGCCCGGGTGCGGGAATTCATCCCGTTGACGGATCTTGCCCCCCCCAGATACGGTGGGGCTGCCTACGCCCGAAGACGCAGGGAGGGATTCTCCGGCATGGCCGGTACCCTCCTGGGGTAATACGGATTTTAGACTCGCCATCATGATGAATTGGCGCTAGGAACGGGACTCCCCTCCCGTTATTCATCCCACTAGCGCCACGAAGATTAGGGTAATTTATTATTGAGGTTTTCTTCCTCGCAGCACCGACCATAAATGGTACAGCGCCCTCGGCCCCATCAATTTGGGGAAACGAGTTGCCCGACGTGTTTGGTATACCAACACACGCCGCGCTTGTTAGCAGGATATTGGCCAACAACCAATAAGACCCTGTCTACCAGGGAGTTATTGGCTGTCGCCCAGGGTGCACCGTCCCGAATTCCTTGTCAACCCGCGCCCCTCTCACCGGATCAAAGATCAAATGAGAGAGGATTCACGAGCCTTCAAGGAACCGAGCACTCGAGGAGGTTTCCCGCACTTAGCACCCCAACCTAACCTAACCTAACCTTTTTTTTTTTTTTTTTTTTTTAACGCGGAGAATCCCTTCGGATACCGCACGGGCCACGGGAAGCCAGGTGCGGTTATGTGGTGTGGCCACTAAACTCCGCGGTGTCACCTCTGTGCCGCTTTATGCCGGGGGCGTGTGCTATTCTGGCTCCACAGCCCCGGCGCGGCGACCGCTTTTGCGGTCTCTACTGTGCTCGCTCTGTGGATCCTCTCAAAGGAGAGGAATCAGAGCGAGCCTGCGGGGTGGGCCCTACGGCCACTCTCCCTACCCGCAAGGGTTAAGTCGTCGTGACACTTGACGACTTACACCCGAAGAGTCGTTACTTGCCGAGCAGCGGAATCCCGTTTCCACCACTCGACCGACCCTTATTGTGGGGGCTGCAGGTGCATGCCATAGGCGCGCCTCCTGCGCCCTGTGCGCCGGCGGCGGATGGCGAGATCGGTGGTATCCTCTCGCTCTCTTTCCGCCGCCTCCTTGCGGAGCATCACCTGCTCCGCAAAGGCCTGCACCGCATTCCACGACGTGCCGCTGTCGACCATGGCTTTGACCACGGTCGGCAGCGAAAGGTCGTCCCCCACGACCGCGCACATTGCGGCGCGTTCATCAGCCCAGGCTGGGCAGCACTCTAGGGTGTGCTGGGCGTTTTCGTCCGCACAGCCATCACAGTGGTGGCAGACAGCAGACGGCTCCCTGCCCGCTATGCGACACAGGTAACCTCCGAAACAACCATGTCCGGAGAGCACCTGTGTCAGGCGGAATGTGAGCAAGCCGTGCTGCCTCGCCAACCACTGGCTCAAAACTGGGCGGACCGCCTCAGCGGTCCTGACCCCGAAACAGGGCTGCTCCAGCCTTGAGGCCCACTCTTCAATTGAGCGCTGACGCAGCTCATCTCGCCGTCCCTCAATTTCGCGGGGTGCCGGTCGGTGACCCCGGGCCAGCGCCTCCTCACGCCAAAAGAATAGTGACGCGAGGGCACTCGCTTCGATGTCCCAGGGTATAGATCCAGCCAGCACGCAGGCTGCCTCGTAGGAGATCGTGCGGTAGCCCCTGGCAGCTCTTATCGCCATCACCCTCTGCGGTCTCCGTAAGAGGGCGATATTCTGCCGGTTTAGGGCTTCTTCCCACACAGGGGCACCATATAGGGCCATTGACCGCACGACCCCCAAGTACAGGCGCCTGCAGGACGCTTCAGGACCTC
>OY720205.1:35000-378213 GCA_963082605.1 Rhodophaea formosa
CGGTGAAAAGAAACGAAAATCTTGTTAAGATATTTTCCATACAAAAGTAGAAAAACATATTTTTTTTGTTTTGGTCACACCCCTAATTATGCATAATATTAGAAAGAAAAGAAAGACTCATTGATAAATTTCGTTACTTGCGGCAAAGCCCTTGTATGTCATATGTTCCTAGTACTTTTGTAGACACATCCTAATAATAGCAATTTATTTCTAAACACAAACACAGCTGAGATCATTTCGAACTCTTGCTATGTTCTGCCAGCCTAGTACAATTCAGACACCTACCTCTTTGTTGACACCGCGCCGGCCGCCGCGCCGCTCTTTCAAAGAAGCCGCCTTTCCTTTGCGGCATACGCTTTGCGGAACTTAGCAACAACATTGTTTCACAAATTTGACACTTATGTACTTCTATCGAAGGTTGTAAATCTGTTGCGTTCAAAAAAAAACACTGAACTCGAGTTTTAAACTGGATTAAATGAAAATTTAAGAATCATACACGAGCACGACATGTATCACCACTTAGATTTAGGTACACAATTCAGGTAATTTCCGGCTCAAAGTGTCCTCCACCACGATCTCTGCACAATTGCGCCCTCTTTTGGATTGAGCTTACGACGTTCAAAAGCATATCCGCCGGGACAGATTGAAACGCCGCAAGTATCAGCCCACGCATTTCTTCCGGGCTCTCACATTCCACGGCATACACTTTTGTTTTTATGTAACCCCACAAGAAGAAATCGAGTGGGGTTAAATCAGGTGATCGTGGCGGCCACGCCACGGGACCGCTCCGACCTATCCACACGTCGAACCGCCGGTCCAGGTACGCTCGGCACTCGCGGGCGAAGTGAGCGGGAGCGCCGTCATGTTGGAAAATCATTCTCCTGTAGGCTGCTACTGGAAGATCTTCCAACATCTCTTCCAGCTCAGTTCTTAAAAATAATAAATAATTTTCGGCATTAAGGGATTCCGGCAAAAAAATTGGACCAATGAGCCTGTCTCCAATAATGCCTGCCCACACATTAATCCGCCACCTATGCTGGAAACTTGCCACGCGGGAAGCCTTCGGGTTCTCGTGCGCCCAGACGTGCTCGTTGTGGCAGTTAAAGAGGCCCCTTCTTGTGAAAGACGCCTCGTCTGTCCACAGAATGTTCATGGCCACCGTCGGGTCCCTCGTGACTTCGTGATCGTACCACGTGCAGAACTGAACACGCGAGGCAAAATCCCGAGTCAGGAGCTCCTGGGTCTTCCGGTAGTGGTAAGGGTGTTGCCCATCAGTGTTCAGTGTCTTCCACACTTTCCACTGTGACACTCCTAATACTGCTCCACAGCGACGTGTGCTGGTCGTGGGGTCCGCCGAAAAATGGTCCAGGATCTGGTCTTCCAAGTCACTTCGCCCGCGCGGTGGGCCCTCGCCAGGGCTCGGTTGTAGCCTGCCGGTGGTGTGCAGCCGGTTCACGAGGTTCCTGAAGCACGCGTAGGAAGGAAGCTGACGGGCGTCGGGCCTACCCAACACGTAGCGATCCTCATACAAACGACGAGCAGCCGCCAGGTTGCCGTCGCATGACCCCACACACATAACCATATCATAATACTCCGAATTTGAGTAGTTCATGTTCGAAAAAGTCGATAGTAATGATGACACGAACGCGTGAGATAATCACTCTTTTCGCTAAGAATGTTACCGATCGACTGACTTCCTTCCGAGTTCCGATACAAGCGCAAGCGGCGACATCAAAGTGACCTCTTTCATCTATCCTGTATGCCTAGTACCTACTTAATTATGGTTCCGCAATGCAATAAGGAAAAACCTTTTTTAAAGTATTTTTTCTTCATTTCGTGTAGGTAAGTTAGGTAAGGTCTTACGACCCCACATACCCTGGTGTCAGAGTTTCTAAACCGCCACAAGTGCGTTTGACGTGGATAAAGTAATTTATTTAATTAGACAAAAGACTTCCAGTCTAACTGACCGTCGTGTTTAACGAAGTTTTTGGACAGCAGCTGCGATATCAAAAATCTTTTGAAGATGTGAAAAATCTTACAACTTCTTTACGCATTTTTTTGTATCTGAGGTATCTGTTGTTATTTATGAATCGGTATTCTCTTTAGTGCAAAACAAATCCTATTAAAAAAAATGTTTTTATGTGAAGAGCGAAAAACTAAAAATAATAATTCGTGATAACTGCTTTTTCTGGTCAGTGGGATTCCAACATTGCGCTTGGCGGTACGTGGTCGTTATGAGAGAACTTTATTACCCCAATGGCTGTCAGTCTTGCGCGTTAGTGCCTCGCCCACTGCCACTTCAAGGATTTTAATTAATTCAATTCATGTACGAATAATGTTTTACAAAGCTAAGTTAACATTTAGTTCATCGTTCCAGTAACAGTTAAAGAAAACTTATTTATCTGATAGCAAAAAACGGTATTTAAAAAATTTTATACGGAACCAAGCCTAAAATATCATAAAATAAAGCGAATAATGAGAGAGCGAGACAGAAAATTACGTGCATGAAGATGAATAATATTCGCAGAAGAGATAATGCATTGCATCTCGGTAAATTGTTTCTACTTTCGAAATTACATGAATGTTTTTTTGTCTTTTGAAATTTAATTTTAAGTCGATAGAATTTAATTGTTTATTGTTAATTCAAGCATTAATTTATGTCAAGAGTTTACATACCTACGATTTGATATCAGCTGTTTTTACTTTTAATGATGGGCTTCTACTCTGTAAGAAGATTTAACTTTACCCGTAATACCAGTGACATTATGAGGATTTTTTTATTATTATTGTTATTGATATGTAATAAAAATCAAAACCAACTAGCAAGTTTGTCAGAAATCCACGCATAATTAAATCCATTTGTTTGATTCGCCGTTAAATTATTTTTAAAAATTACGATGCTGTTTGCTGATTATGGTTTACGTAAGTAAATTATTTCATTTAGTGATAATCACTAATTGACAGATTTTAAATTTTAGTGATTGAACTACCACTTAAATTAAAAATCTATCTCTCAGAGACACAAGGATCTTAGGCAATGATTATTCGTTATGGTCGTTGTTTAGTCTTTGTAATTGTAATTTCTTAGCCCCTGGTATTCTAGGTCATTGGTCAAATGATAGTAAAAATTGTAGATTTTCGTAATGATGAATGACAACAGCTGATGTAGGGTTGGTACCTTAAGATTTTTGTCTAATTATGAAATGTTAATTAACTCGGTATTGTGACGCTTTTTTTACAAGATGTTATTTTATCTAGCATGTCCATATGATACCTTACATACCACTTTTCGCTATATATAGCTCTTACCAGTCACCTTGTATACCTGGATATATTGCGGGTCACACAATCAATTAAATAAAAAATTATTCAATTTTATGACGAAATTAGTGCCAGCGGTGGACGCAGGAACGCAAGTAGATGTGGCCTACTTCGATTATCAGAAAGCGTTCGACACAGTCCATAATGACGTCCTCCTCTTGAAGCTGGCAGACGCGGGATTTACGCCGAAAACGCTAAGATTTTTTGCAAGTTACTTGAAGGACCGGCGTCAATATGTTGATTGGGGCGGGCAGCAATCGAAGCAATACTACACAAGATCAGGAGTAAATCAGGGCAGCAATTTAGGGCCCCTAGAATTTAATCTGGTAATTAATGACCTGCCAAGTGTAGTAGCAGAATCGACTTGCCTGTTGTTCGCTGATGACCTGAAGTTAGTTAAGGAAATAAGGAAGCAATCGGACTGCGAGGGCTTGCAAAACGACATAGATAGGGTGGTAGAGTGGAGCAACAGAAATCAGCTACACTTTAATGTTTCCAAATGCACAGTTATGTCTTTCACACGGTCACGGAAACCATACACTCATCAATACTGTATAGAGAGCCAACCAATGCAGCGAGTAGTTGAAACAAAAGACTTGGGAGTCTATTTCACTAATGACCTTAATTTTCGGGAGCACATCGTAAAGGTGTGTAAGAAAGCCTACCGCAACCTGGGATTTATGCTACGCCATTCGAGCGGCTTCACGAATATAAAAGCAGTAAAAGCTTTATACGAAGCATTAGTTAAGAGCCACTTAGAGTTCAACTCCATAATTTGGTCACCTCACGAAGCGAAATATAAGGGTATGGTGGAACGGGTACAGAACAAGTTTACGAGATTTCTCTACCTGAAATTGTATGGCGTATACCCGTTTTATCCTCTGACGTATCCGACACTCTTCGTTATCGGGATGGTAGGGTACCACACATTAGAAGTGAGGCGAAGTCTGAGTTTGGCAACATATCTGTTTAAAACACTACGAGGCCGGATCTTCAACCAGGCAGTGCTGCAATGGTTGGCATTGAACGTACCAGACAGGTACGTATGGCGACGGCGACAACCTCCGCTATTCGCGATACCGCAAGCGAGAACAAATACCCTTAAGGAGGCACCACTCACCCAAGCCTTGCATACGCTGAATAAAGTCGCAGAGAAAATAGATATATTTGGTAGTTCATTGACGGAGTTCACAAGGGCAACATTGTTTGTTTTGTGTTATGTCGGGGTTAGTAGCTAAAGGGACATGCATGTATCTATTAATTTAATTATTAAGTACGCTATTGTATTAGGGAGACCTGTCATGATAGTGTAAGAAATGAATGAATAAATGAAATAAATGAAATAAATGATACTTATAGCAAATGTTAAGATTCTATGTTTGGTTTACGGTTAGTTCGGTTATCCGTCAATAGATGGCGCCCGGTTGAAAGTAGAACGCGCTATCGTTATTTTTTTGTATATAATGACCCTGCGAGGTCATGTTATGACTGTTGCCTACGCATTGAATTACCATTAAATATTGTTCACTACTTTCTTGGTATTATTACCTAAGGGTGACACAATATTATCCTCTCCCGAATTTGTGCTAAGTTGTACAAATTTTGGTTCTTCGGCCGGATGCAGTAGCAACCGGAGGGCACTAAAGAGAAGTGCATTTTTGGAAGTATCGGCAGCAGCGCCGCCGACAGGAGGGTCGAGCGGGTTTGCTGCAGACGGTGACGTCAGGATTGGAGAGGAGCGGAGAGCCAGCAACGTCATAACTGTGACGTCATGTGGTAATGACATCAACATAAGGTGATCGGCGTGAAATTGTAAGTGATTTTGAACTATAAAGTGATAGTGAAATTTGAACCTTATTCTCTTTGATAACTCAACTTAGAAGAAATAGACTGTAGCGGTTTGTTTACATGGACATAGAAAAATTTCGTGATTTTATTTCATTAACTTAGAAAATTTTACACTTTGTTGGCATGGACTTAGAAAATTTAGGATAATTAGTTGTAAGAAAAGTGGTTGAGACGGGGAATCCATGCCCAATTTTACATAGAATTTTAATGGAAAAAGACGTAAAATTTTTCGAAGTATTTTGGAACTTAGAAAATATTCAAACTTCACTCAGTCTAAGTGACAGTACAAAACTTGTAAAATTTTAAAACTTATTTGGTATTGATTTCTGAGTGTCATTCTATTTTTCTAAAATGGAGGAGTTTATTACGCTACAAAATGATACTCACAGTCGCATTTCTAAGGCTTATATAAATTTCAAAAAATCGCCGAAAGAGAGGATAACGCAAGCTTATGTAGAAACACGGTTGGAAACTCTCGAGCAATTTTGGTTAAGCTGTAGTGAGAAACATCAAAAGATTGTACAGATGTCTATGGATGAAAGTCAAGATAACAAGTATTTTACGGAAGATACTTTTGACACAATTGAGGAACTGTACACTCTTTATAAGTCAGAGTTAAAGCAGGTATTGTCAACCTTTAAAGTTGCTCAACCCCAGTTTTCAAACGCTTTCAACTCTGGTAATAAAGCAAATGCTATTAAGCTCCCAAAAATAGTTATTCCAACTTTTTCAGGTTTATACTCGGAAGGGACTACTTTTAGGGACCTTTACGTTTCGTTGATCCACACTAACTCGGAGTTGGACAGTGTTCAAAAATTACACTATTTGAAAGGCTATTTATCGGGTGAAGCCGAACAACTCGTCAGGCAGATACCAATAACCGATTCCAACTACGAGAGGTGCTGGGATTTACTAAACTCACGTTACAATAATAAGAAATTTTTATGTAGTGCTATTCTTAAGAAACTTTTGAGTCATCGCAATGTAACTACTGAGTCTCCCACACTGTTGAAAAATTTAATTGATAACACCTCAGACTGTTTGAGCGCTTTAACAAATATAGGAGTAGACGTTACGTCATGGGACGTACTTTTGATTCATTTATTGACGCTCAAATTAGACTCTGAGTCAAGGAAGGAATGGGAGATGCACATCAGTAATATTAATGGACTAGATGAGCTTCCTGCGTTCTCTCAGTTCAAGGAGGTCCTTACAAAGAGGTATCGAGCTCTTGAATTTTTGGAGCCTAGGTCAGCTGTACATAAACCTTATGTACAATCAAATTCAAATAAACCTAATGTTTTTCATACATCTGAGTCCAAATGTACATTTTGTCACGATGATCACAAGTTAAATATTTGTAAAGAGTTTAAAAAAGAAGATGTCAATAATAAGAGAAAATTTGTTGAACAAAATGGCCTATGTTTTAATTGTTTTGGCCATCACGCTGCTAAGTTTTGCCAAAGCAACATTACTTGCCGTATATGTAAACGCAAGCACCATACGTTGCTTCATCCTAGGGGTGCTATTTGTAATGTAGGGTGTTCAGGAGGTGTTCGTAATTCATCTGCTGTTGGCTTCGAGCAACACGGAAGGGAGTAGCCATACGCTGCATTCCCCTCTGTCAAGGTACAAGCCAAAATTAGGCATATGCATGTCTATGTGTTAGTTGTGTGACTCATCTGTACACAAATTATTTTTTCTTTTTTATGTAAATTTTTGTGACAATGTCATAATTACTATCAAGTGACAGTTTAATTTTTGTATGTAGGTGTGCGGAACTAAACTTGTGTGCACATTTCCCCCCGCAAAAAACGCCAGAAAAATTGTCATAGTAAATTGCCGCTGTGCCCACTCCCTCCGTCCGGTACGGAGGCCGTGTTGCTCGAAGGCTGTTGGTTTGGATAACGCAAATAAAATTTCCGCGTCTACGTCTGGAGGGGTTGCTAAGGGTTTGCCCTCTAAAAATGGGGCTTCTTCATCCACTTCGACGGTGGAAACTCCGGTCGTTACGTGCTATTCGTCGGGACAGATGCCTGTACAAAGTCAGGTTCTATTGGCTACGGCTCTAATACATGCAGAGTCGTCCATCGGGGAATGTCATATGATCAGGGCACTGCTTGACCAAGGATCTCAAGCGTCCTTTGTCACGGAATCAGTTGCTCAGTACTTAGGTATTAAAAAAATACCTGTACAGGGACAGTTCTCCGGTCTGGAAGGTAATAAAAATGTGTCTGTGAAATATATGGTGGAATTAAATATTCGTCCTAGGTTTGATTCCAGTACAAGAATTACAGTTCGAGCCTATGTGCTCCACTCAATCACCTCTTTTCTTCCTAGCAGGAATGTAGTTGGATTGAACTGGATTGAGCTAAGTGAAATTTGCTTGGCTGACCCACAGTATCGCACGCCTAATAAGATTGACATCTTATTAGGTGCTGAGGTATATGGGCAAATTATTAAGGATGGGATTAAAACAGGACCCAAAGGAACACCTATCGCCCAAAACACTTCGTTTGGGTGGATTATCTCAGGTATCGTACCAAATACACAAAATAAAAATATCGTCTCTATGCACACGTGTATAGAAGATAACGAAGTTTTAAAAAGGTTTTGGGAGATAGAATCCGATCCCAAAGAACAACGAAAGATTCTATCACACGAAGAGCAACGCTGTAAGGAATATTTTGCTGCTACTACAAAACGGGATTCGGAAGGTCGCTATATCGTTAAATTGCCTTTTAAGGAAGAAAGTGAACATCAATTTGACTCTAAGGATATAGCTAAGGACTCTAATTCAAAATTTCTCAAAAATGTTTTTTTTAAAAAGGAATATTCTAAAGTGGTTCATGATTATCAAAACATGGGATTTGTAGAAGTGGTGCCTAAATTAGAAAGGGATCGAAAAACTTCGTTTTATTTACCGCACCATGCTGTGGTTAGAAGTGACAGAGACACTACAAAGTTAAGAGTTGTCTTTGACGCGTCCTGTAAGGACAAAAATGGGATTTCTATAAACGATACCCTCATGGTTGGTCCAACTATACAACCTGAATTACGGCATCTAATTATGAGGTGGAGAACTCACCCGATCTGTTTATCGGCAGATATAATTAAGATGTATCTTCAAGTCAAGGTGGCACAAGAGGATGCAGATTATCAAAGATTTCTGTGGGACGAGAGTTGGAGTCTAGATGTGGAAAATGGAACCTGTAACGAGGATAAGGGTAAAACAAAAAGAGAGTTGCAAGAATATCGTTTATTACGGGTAACATTTGGTATAGCTTCTGCTCCATATTTGGCAGTGAAAGCTTTACAACAGCTCGCTCTTGATGAAGGAGCTCCGCATCCAGAGACAGCTGAAAAGATAAGAACTGATTATTATATGGATGATTTATCTCCACGTCTAGCTGGACACCACATACATTGGAGCTTCGCTGCACACAGTGGTGGAGTTTCCACGTCTAGCTGGACACCACATACATTGGAGCTTTGCTACACACATTGGTGGAGTCTTCACGTCTAGCTGGATAACACAAACATAGGAGCTTCGCTACACACAGTGGTGGAGTCTTCACGTCTGGCTGGACAACACAAACAAAGGAGCTTCGCTACACACAGTGGTGGAGTCTTCACGTTCAGCTGGACACAACAAACATTGGAGCTTTGCTGCCGGCAACAGCCGGGGAGTTTCCAAGTCCAGCCGGGCGTCATACAAACAAACACATGAGCTTCGCCGCAAACAGCCGGGGAATCCTCGACTCCAACTGGAAAACATCATCTTTGGAAAATTATCTACGTCAAGATTTTTCCTGTCAATTTGAGATGACTGGAAAGGACTTCCGTTGCCCAAGAATAGAATACTCAGAAGGAGTACATACAACAATTATTAAAAAGATGAAATTATTCGCGACAAGAATATTTTAATATCCTAAGAATGTAATTAATTTCAACAAATCTATCGGAAACACAAATATTACGTAAGATCGTACGATATATGCAAGAAGTGCATACGCTGCAACAGTGGATCACATGTTTTGACGCACATCGGCAGGTCATCGACATGGACAATGGCAACAAGGCCGCGTGGAACATACTGCAAGCTTGCAAAAACCGCTCGGCGCCATGACAAGTGCATGCCTATTGCGATGTAGGTCAATTAATTATTTAAACATATTCGCGGCGTACAATCAAGCAACATCCAACATCGCATGCTGAGATTATGCACGCATCCTCTGCATCATATCATCCGCTTCAACATCGTGATTCTACTGCAATTTCGAGTGGACTGCTCCAGTGGATCGAGTCGTTGGGAGGAAGCTCTGCTACCGCAGATTACGCCAGCACAGCGCCTCGATGACCTCACGTAGCCCCGAAGAATCGATCATCATGTTAAAGAATAATTTACTAGTTTTGTTATTTCCTGTTTACAATTTTATATTTACCTTTTTTTACACATTTACATTTTAAATTTTTATCTTGTATAGACATTTGTGGCGTTCCCTTTCTCGATTGGCCTTTCATCCCTTTGGCGTTGGGAGTATGTTCGAGCATAGCACGCACATTTGGCCGACCCGTGCCCTACATCATGTAGGGCGCGAGTCAGCTGTTTTAATACTATAATTACAACCAAATTAAATAACAAATTGAGACACTCTTGAACGGCAGCCGAGACACTATCGAGCAGCAGCCGAGATACAATCAAGCGGCGGTCAAGTGCTGCTGTGCTGCCATCGAGAAGGGATCCGTCACGCCCAGCTACAAACATGTAATATCAAGAGAAATAAACAACTTCTACGTGACGTGATCTTGTGTCTCTATACACCAACATCCACAACCTACAATCAACATCTCGTCATGTATGATGTATGGCTAACACCATTGCCTGCATCGTACATTATCCGTATTCATTGCGATTACTAGTGTTAGTACCAGTACGCAAGAGTTTTTTTTTATGTAGGATTAGATTAATATAACTTGGATCCCCAAGATATATTTTAAAACTAGAGGCTGCGTGAACTGTGACTACAGTCATCGAAGGTTTGTGGTCTTCAAGCAATTTTTCGGAAAGGTACCTACTTCAATTTCGATAAAAAAAACTATGATTGCGCAATCTAATTTACGACACCCGCCATCTAGTGACAACTTTATAAAACTTAGCTTAAACTTTGTGATTCAACAGGAAGGTTTATGTTTAATACATTGCCGGGTGCAGTAGGGAGGGCTGCTAGTTGAACATTATTAGCTACTTATCTAGGTACCTACCTACACCTTTTATTCTATTATAATTGCACATTAATTTATTCACTGCAATGTAACTTTGTAATCCTATATATTTATATGAGATTACAAAGTTATTTATGCAGTTGGTGTATCTAGAAAACTGGACTGAAATTGCAAAATATTTTAGTTTTTCCTTTATTTCTACACTAGAAACTAATTGTATACTAAATTTGAAGCGTCTACACCTGCTAGAAGTTCCTTATAGTTTTGATGATATGACCGGGCGCAATAGGGGAGGGCTGCTAGTTGAACATTATTACCTACTTATATCTAGATACTTACACCTACACCTTTTATTTATTCCATTATAAAGGTACACTAATTCATTCACTGCAAATGTAACTTTGTAATCCTATATATTTATATGAGATTACAAAGTTATTTATGCAGTTGGTGTATCTAGAAAACTGGACCGAACTTGCAAAATATTTTAGTTTTTCCTTTATTTCTACACCAGAAACTATTTGTATTTTAAATTTGAAGCTTCTGCACCTGCTAGAAGTGCCTTAGAGTTTTGATAATCGGTCGGTCGGTGAGTGACAAACGACTAGTTATTATTCTTAAACTAGTGGTTCAAATTGAATGCAATTTTAAATATACTGAGTTTATACAATCCATGCTTGATTTTTTGAAAATTCCCGCGTCTAGTTTTATCTACACAAATTATTCACTGCAAATGTAACTTTGTAATCCTATATATTCATATGAGATTACAAAGTTATTTATGCAGTCAGTGTATCTGGAAAACTGGACTGAAATTGCAAAATATTTCAGTTTTTCCTTTATTTCTATACTAGAAACTAGTTATATTCTAAATTTGAAGCTTCCACACCTGCTAGAAGTGCCTTAGAGTTTTGATGACGGGTCGGTCGGTGAGCGACAAAATTAAGAACTTTGACTAGTTATTATTCTTAAACTAGTTATTCAAATTGAATGAAATTTAAAATTGACCGAGTTTATACAATGCTTGCTTGATTTCTTGAAAATTCCTGCGTCGAGTTTTATCCGCATAATTTATTCACTGCAAATGTAACTTTGTAATCCTATATATTTATATAAGATTACAAAGTTATTTATGCAGTCAGTGTATCTGGAAAACTGGACTGAAATTGCAAAATTTTTTAGTTTTCCCTTTATTTCTACACCAAAAACTAATTGTATTTCAAATTTGAAGCTTCTACACCTGCTAGAAGTGCCTTAGAATTTTGATGATCGGTCAGTCAGTGAGTGACAAAATTAAGAACTTTGACTAGTTATTATTCTTAAACTAATGGTTCAAATTAAATGAAATTTAAAATATACTGAGTTTATAAAATGCTTGCTTGATTTTTAAAAATTCAGGCTTGTAGTTTTATCCACAACGAAGTTATAGGGGGTCGAAAATGGCCTGAAGTGCTTCGAGAAAAGAATAATATTATCTGAAAGAATAATATTATCAGATAAACATTTATCTGATATGAGGAGTTTGTGGTGGGAAGTGGTGGTTGAGCTCAGCGATGGCTGATCCACACGTCAACTCGTGAACGGGTGCTGTCAGGGGGGACTGGTCTGCTCTGTGCGTCTGCTCGGCCTCTTTGAGACTACTTTAAGTATCATATGTCGTTTATTATCTTTGCACACTCGATCGTTAACATAAACATGTTCCAAAAATAATAAATCTTTGTATATTGAAATTGTAACATGAAAACAGAAAAAAGAAAGAAAAAGATTCGCAATCATATAAAGCCCTTCAGGCAAGTAGGCGACCAAAACTGTTGATAAGAGTTTCTTTCGGCGTTTCTTCTCTGCAGTGGTCGGTTCCGAAACGCTAGTAGTCTGTAGCTTTTGAACAATTAATAAATACATATATCTTGTACGGTTTACCTACATTGACCTACATCGATTGCTCGCGGATGCACCGTCAGCATATTGACGCTGCGCCCGAAATTAATTTTATTTCAATTCTGAGTTAGTGCACCATCAACCTTCGAACCATTCACGAGTTCTCAATACCATTTAGTTCTCGTCGCGTGTGCTCATACCATTTTACCATTTAATTTTACTTTCCTTTCGCAAACCATTTTATTCTTAATTTTACTTTTATTTTATAATTTTACTTATTGGTTTAATTGTTGTTTATTTGTGTTTGACGCAATAAACTCCCTTTTTGTTACCATTAACAAAGTTTTTAGATCTACCATTCCCGCACCCCTTAAAAATAATCTTTCACTTTTTCTTATATGTATATAACCCGTACATATAATTTGGTCCTTCGAGTTATAGCTTAGTTCCTATCCCGACAGTGTTAATATAGTGTTTTCCGTCTTAAGAGAATTTATCTTATACGCGTCGAGAGGACACTAAGTGAAACCAGTGCCGAACGTTACCAGTTCAGTGCGTACGAACTATCGTTGAAGTAACCAGAACCAGGATACCAAGTCTAGTCGTCACCAGGACTAGGCCGCACCATTGTCTAGCGTTACCATTGCTGGGCAGCACTTGCAGTTCACCGTAACCAGTCACCAGTGTTGAGCAAACCAGGAGCTCATACGACCAGCGTAAGCTGAAAATCTCAAGTAAGATCTTTCCTTTTTGAAACTTGTTTGATTTTTCTATAACCATGGAAGGCTTGCTAGCAACCCAGAACCAGATCATGGCAGCAATGGACCAGCTGCTGACTAACTTTAAGAAAGATAGTAGTGATCGTAAAACACCAGATAAAATCAGGAGGAAGCTGGAGACTCTTGAGAATTACTGGGAAGAGTTCCAGACTAACCATTTGCAGTTATGTAATTTAATTGTTGATAAAAACCATACTTATTTCGATAACAAAGATTTTGAACGAACCAATGAATTTTATAACCAGGCTAGGCATTTTATACAGGGTTACCAAGTAGAAGATAGTCGTCCGTCTACCCCAATTTTAAAACCATCTACCCCAATTTTAAAACCATCTACCCCAATTTTAAAACCCGCCACCCCATTAAATTTTCCTTCGGTTTCTGAACCTTTTATTACAGGTCCCACGAAAAAAGTAGGAATAAATAATAGATTAGACGAATTGTTGCGAAAACAAACCAGCAATTTCAAGGCATTTTCGCGAACTATTTCTAATATCGACATCAACGCGTTGACGGACAAATGGGAGTTTGAGGACGCACTCAAGATGCTGCATTCTCGCTGGCAAATTATCGACTCCTTGCATTGGGAGATCGATAGTGAATTAGACGGTGACCACAAGCCGTATGAAGCGCAGTTCTCTAAGTATGAAGAGTATTACACCCACATGAAGAAGTCAATCAACGCTAAAATGTGGTCTGTGTCCCACAGAGATCAGACCACCCCTAGGATGGATATTCAAGTTTTCACTGGCAGCTACCAACAGTGGACGTCGTTCAAGGACTTATTCGTTGAAACCATCCATAACAATCCGTCCATGTCGAGCGCTCAAAAGCTTCAGTTTCTGAAAAGTAAACTAAAGGGCGAAGCAGAAAAACTTATTCAACATCTTGGCATTAGTTCCGACAATTACCAAATAGCCTGGGAAATACTAAACCATCGTTATAATAACAAAAAATTGATTTTCACTTCGCATCTCAATACACTTTTAGGTCTACCTACCATTCAATCCCAAAACTCCGTTTCAATCAAGCGACTGCACGATACTACCAACGAGTGTTTGCATGCTATCCAGAGGTTAGGAGTCGACATATCATCGTGGGATCCGCTCATCGTGCATCTATTGTCTCAAAAGTTAGACGCGGAGTCTCTTTGCGACTATGTAGAAGGTCTCAAGAATCCGAAAGAGCTACCAACACTGGAAGAACTTTTGCGTTTTCTAGAAATGAAATTCACATCCCTGGAAGTCTCTAGACGTAAACAAGAATCTGTTAAACCAACAACATCGGACGAATCCCGTTTAAGAAAACCATACAACCAACATACCCCTAGCAACCGACATACCAACGCATCCAAACCATTTTCGTTTAAATCTTTACACGTGGAAAATACCAAATGTCCTCATTGTAAAGAAAATCACGCAATATATTATTGCAAAACTTTTCGCGAATCTAGGCCTGAGATTCAACAAAAAACAATTTCAAAATTTAAATTATGCAAAAATTGCTTGATTAATCACCAAGGCAAAGAATGCGTATCAAGCAAAACTTGTCGCTTTTGCAATGAAAATCACAATTCGCTGATTCACGGCATGTTCTCGACAAACAAAGAAATTGTGAAACCGTCCACCAACGTCAGTACGAGTAATGACCGAAAATTATGTCACGCGGCCCAAGACTGTGTAGCAGACAGAGATACTCTCTTGGCAACAGCATTGATCGGGGTCCAAGCTGCAGATGGAACACACCACACCATGCGTTGTCTCATTGATGCCGGCGCTCAAACATCCCTGATCTCCGAGAATGCTGCCCAAAGATTAGGTTTACCACGAAAACGTTGCAAAGGTGTTATATTCGGAGTCGGTACCAAAGAAAATAACTGTAAAGGCATCTTAACAATACAGATGTTTTCACTACATAACGACTTTTCATTATGCATTGATGCATTTATAATGAATAAGTTAATACATAATTTACCAAACCAATCTTTTGAAAAGCCAAATTGGAGTTTTCTAGACACCATACCTCTAGCTGACCCCCAGTTTTACGTAAGTCGACAAATTGATTTACTTTTAGGCGTCGATGTTTATGCCTTAATACTAATGAGCGGGATTATAAAAATTAGTCCATCTATACCAGTCGCACAAGAGACTAAATTAGGGTGGATTTTATGCGGAAGTATTCAACCAACTTTCCACTGTAACGTCGTTATTAACCAAATAGATGAACTGCGAAAGTTTTGGGATATGGAGGATATTTCACAACAAACATCTTTGTCCGAAGCTGACGATCGCTGCATCACGTTCTATAAAGCAACCACCAGAAGAGACGAGGAAGGGCGGTATCATGTCAGATTACCTTTAAAACCAGATTTTGAGGAAAAATTGGGCAAATCGAAACCATTAGCGATAGCTCAATTCCGACAGCTAGAAAAGAAATTTTCCAAAAATAAACAATTAGAACAGAATTACAAATTATTTATAAATGAATATCGCTCTTTGGGACATATGAAACCAGCCGCCGGCGCCAGTAACCAAACACCGGCAATCTACCTACCACATCATAGCGTGTTGCGTTTAGACTCTACTACCACTGCACTTAGAGTCGTTTTTAATGCTTCCGCCAAAATGACAGGAGGTTATAGTCTAAACGATTTGATGGAAGTAGGCCCTAACTTACAGCAGGACCTTCAATCTTTAATTCTGAAGTGGAGACAATACCCTTACGCCTTCGTTGCAGACTTAGAGAAAATGTACCGTCAAATTCGGATGCATGAAGATGACCAGAAGTACCAGATGATCGTTTGGCGAGACACACCAACCCATCCTATCGAGGAATACCAGCTGACCACGGTTACGTATGGGACAAAATCAGCACCATTCTTGGCGATGATGACCATAAAGCAACTCGCTAGTGACGAACGGTCGAAATACCAGCAAACCAAGGCCACTAAGGTTCTAGAAGAATCTATGTACATGGATGATGTCTTACACGGCGTGTTTGATAAATCGATTGGAATTGCCTTACAACAAGATCTCATCAAACTTTTTAAGTCAGCCGGTTTTAATCTTAGAAAATGGAGATCGAATATAAAGGAATTACTACCAAACCAAACTTCAGATAACGACCACTTTGACTTTAAACAGCAAGAAGAACCAACAAAAACCTTAGGACTCCGCTGGACTCCTCATGAAGACATATTTAGCTTTGAATCAAAATATACATTTTCAGACTGCCATCCTACCAAAAGGTCACTTTTATCGGATATATCGAAACTCTTCGATCCCCTTGGATTTTTGTCACCACTTACCACCAAATTAAAATTACTCTTCCAATCTGTTTGGCAAAAAGAAATAGATTGGGACGGTAAACTACCAGAAGATATCTGCAAAGAGTGGATAAAAATAAAAAACGACATCCACGAAATTAAACAACTGGGATTACCGCGATGGCTTGGCACGAAAGAACGAGACAGCATTGAATTACACGGGTTTTGTGACGCCTCTAATAAGGCGTATGCCTGTGTAATATATTGCAAGATAACCGGAAAAGAATCGCCATCCGTTGTCTTTCTCATCGGAAAGGCTCGCCTTGTCCCTGTCAGTAAACCAATTAGTTTACCAAAACTTGAATTATGCGGCGCTCATCTGTTAAGTAGACTTATGCAAAAAGTAAAGGATTGCTTAACCGATTACAACATCAACACTTACGGTTGGACGGATTCGATGGTAGTGTTAGGATGGATTAATGGAGAACCAAGCCGTTGGAAACCATTTGTTGCAAATCGGGTCAGAAAGACAACTGATGTCATGCCCGCTAACTGTTGGAGATACGTTAAGTCGGAAGAAAACCCCGCCGACTGTGCTAGTAGAGGTCTATACGCATCGCAACTAAAACAACATCCATTATGGTGGCAAGGGCCAACATGGCTGATATCTCCTAACGTGGACCACCTTCACCCTAATACATCATTATATACAACCGAAGAAGAAATGAAAAAGGTCGACGAACGTAAACAAACCAATTTAGTTAGTGTACGAGACACGTACACTGCCAACTCAGCATGCCTACTCGCGACAATTAAGTAAAGACTTCATTTTCAATTTAGTCCGTAATCAGCATTCATACGTATAACACATTCCCATTTATACATTAAAATCAACTATTGTGAAATCGGAAATAAATCGTGTGTAAAGTTCGAACATCTATTATTTATAAAACAACATTATAACTAAAATCTAAGGTGTATCGTCCTGGACTGTACATCTTTGTGGTCCTTCGAGTATCGGTATTGCGGGACCTCGCGCGCGCGGAGAACCACGTGGCCACGTGGCCGTCGAGTGAGGTGCTGTGACAAACCAGTGAATAGTGGAATATCTGTTCAGTGTTAACTAACATTTGGTGTTGGTGTTGATCAAGAACACTAGCACTCGGAATACCTAACATTCAGCAACATCGGTGGGCAATCAGCTCATCACGCCAGCTGCCAACACGTGGCATTGGCGGTAACAGTGGGGACGTCAGGAACGCGTTCGTCACAACATCATCAACAACAGTGATCACTGGCAACAAGTAAGATCTGTCCATTTTTCTTACTCAACAGGCATACATTTTTTGTTCGTCATGGATGATTTATATGTGTCTCAGGTAGAAATCTACAAAGCAATTGAAAAACTAACAATAAACATCAAAAAAGATAGTAAAGAACGTAAGACCGTTGACTACTGCAAACGCCGTTTGGAGAATTTAGAAGCGTATTGGGTAGAATATCAACATAATCATGACCGAATGACGACGGGAATAAGCCGTACTCATCGGTATTTTACGGACTCGGAATTTGATAAAACTAAAGAGCTTTACACATTAACAAAACATTATTTAACAGAACTACTACATAACCTGAAAACAATCTCGGTAGCAGTATCAGATCAACAGGGGACAACTTCGCAAGGTTACGAGGAACCCCAGGCAACAACTCAGACTCAAGGGGGAAGTGAGGATCCTGGAGCAACGACCAGCAGGTCACAACGACAAGTGCCCGAAGAAAACATAGTTCGTATGAGATCGCACGGGTCTCCCAGCAAACTCGATGAGATGCTTCGGAAACAATGGGCAAACTTTAAGGCATTCAATAGGACAGTGGCAAACATCCAAGTTGATTCTCTGGCTGATAAGTGGGAGTTCGATGACGCCTTGAAGACTTTGCATACTAGATGGACTGCTATTGACACCCTCCATTGGGAGTTGGATAGCGAACTGAACGGAGAAGATGAAGAATATGATATGCAGTATACCCGAAGCGAAAGAAAATTCAACAGTCTGAAGAAAGAAATCAACGTGAAACTATGGGCAAACTCACACAGAGAGAAAACTTTACCAAAGTTAGATATTCCGGAATTTTATGGGCAATACAATCAGTGGGTTTCCTTTAAAGATCTATTTCATGAAGCAATTCATACCAACCCCTCTCTCTCAAAAGCGCAGAAAATGCAATTCCTGAAAGGAAAGGTCAAGGGAGAGGCCGAACGATTAATTCACCACCTTACTATCTCTTCTGAAAATTATGAAGCATGCTGGGATATACTCAACCATCGTTTCAATAACAAAAAATTGATATTTACATCCCACATGAACATTTTGTTAGGTTTACCTACACTACAGCAACAATCGTTAGGTCAAATAAAAAAAATGCATGACGTCACTATAGAGTGCCTGCATGCTATTAAAAACTTAGGGGCCGATGTGAGTACTTGGGACCCTATTTTAGTTCACATTCTCTCGCAAAAGTTGGATTCAGAATCTTATAGCGAATACATAGAGTCCATAAAAGCTCCTCGAGAACTTCCAATTTTGCGAGAATTCCTAGACTACTTAGAAAATAAATTTACATCTTTAGAATCGTCCCGAAGAAAGCAGGACTCCAAAGGCAATCAGTCAAACTTGAATTATTCTAACTATCAGGCGACAAACAACAAAAAACCTTATTACGCGGTAAATAAAGTTACTAGCCAGCAACCTAAAAACAACATAAGTTCCAAATTCACATGCCCTCTGTGTAAACAAAATCATGGCCTTTATAATTGCGATCAATTTATTAACATGTCAAATGAAGCAAAATTAACAACTATTCGTAATTTACAAGTATGTCGCAATTGTTTATTTAGCCATAGCGGAAATAAGTGTATTTCCACAAAGCGGTGCCGCGTATGCGGATCAAATCACAACACTATGATACATGAAGCCTGCACCAAGCCGGCACATGTATCGAACTCAAATGCTGCCACATCAAAACCTGGCTCTTCACGCCAAAACGAACACGTGGCCGTCACCTCACATATTTCCCAAAATGATTTTTCCGAAATTTTGTTGGCAACAGCAAAGGTCAAAGTCATGGCGGCGGACGGTACTTACCTTGTTTTGAAGACCCTAATCGATCAAGGGTCACAATTATCTCTAATAAGTGAACATGCAGCACAACGTTTAGGTATCAAAAGAGAACGTTTGAGTGGAACCGTATTTGGGATAGGGCATATGAAGAAAAATTGTAAGGGTTCCATCAAAATCAATTGTTCGTCTTGGTATGATGATTATAAGTTCGATACTGAGGTTTTAATCATGAACGAATTAATAAAAAATCTACCTAACAAAACATTTTCAAAACCATCATGGCCTCATATTCAAAACATTCATTTAGCAGACCCTGAATTTTATTTAAGCAGCCCTATAGATTTGCTGTTAGGAGCAGATATTTATTCCGCGATCATGATGGGCGGAATTATCAAGGGTGAAAATTCCACACAGCCGATCGCACAACAAACCCATTTGGGATGGCTGCTGTGCGGAAACGTTAAAACATATTATCATTGCAATGTAGTAATCAACAACCTTGAAGATATCAAACAATTTTGGGAGATCGAAAACATAAATGAACAAACAATTTTAACAAGTAATGAGGAAGAGTGTGTTGATTACTACAAACAAACAACTAAACGACTTTCGAGCGGACGCTATGAAGTGAAACTTCCACTTTACGCGGATATCGAAACAAAACTAGGGTCTACCGAACATATAGCAATTGCACAGTTTAAAAATTTGGAAAAGAAATTCAAAAAACAACCAATTTTAGCTCGCGAATATAAACAATTTTTTCAAGAATACGAACATTTAAATCATATGACTTTATCTAAAGGAAACGCGAAACCCGAGTTCATATTACCGCATCATTGCGTCGAGCGTCCGGAAAGTACCACCACAAAGTATAGAGCAGTTTTTAATGCGTCAATTAAATCAACGTCAGGTCATAGCTTAAATGATTTGATGCATAAAGGGCCGAATCTCCAACAAGACCTCCAATTACTTATTTTGAAGTGGAGGCAGCATAAGTACGGGTATGTAAGTGACCTTGAAAAGATGTATCGTCAAATTTTATTATCAGCTGACCATCAGCCACTACAAAAGATCATCTGGAGGTACGAGGAAGATCAACCTCTCCAAAAATACCAGCTTACTACCGTAACTTATGGAACAAAAGCGGCACCTTTTTTAGCAATGATGACGCTACGACAACTGGCAGCTGATGAACGTAACTCCTACCCTGATGCAGCCAAGGTCGTAGAAGAGTCATTTTTCATGGATGACTTGGTCCATGGTTGTTCAGAAATTCACGAAGGAAAGCATATGATCAAACAACTTCGACTTCTTTTGTCATCTGGAGGTTTCAATTTACGTAAATGGTCTAGTAACGAACCTAAACTATTAGAAGACTTACAGGGCAATAACGAACAACATGTATTTAACTTTAAAACCGAATATACGTCAAAAATTTTAGGCCTTGGTTGGAACCCCAAATCAGATAATTTCATTATTAAATACGATGTTATACCTTTATCGGGAAAACTTACCAAAAGAGAAATTTTGTCCGAAATATCGAAATTGTTTGATCCGTTAGGATGGCTAACACCTCTTACAACAAAACTGAAAATATTATTTCAAAAAGTTTGCTCATTACATTTAACATGGGATGACGTCATACCTGACGACATCAACAATGAGTGGCACAAGTTACGAGCAGATATGATAAACATAAACAACTATGAAGTACCTAGGTGGATCGGGTGCAATAAAACCGATAACATTCAACTGCACGGCTTTTGCGATGCGTCGCAAAACGCTTATGCTTGTGTTATATACGCTCGCCTGGAAAAAACAAAACACATAAATATGATTACAGCTAAAAGTAAGTTAGTTCCAGCATCCAAAACATTTTCGATCCCTCAATTAGAACTTTGTGCTGCCCAATTGTTATCTAAATTGATGAAAAAGGTTATAGAAAGTTTAAAACAACATAACTTAGAAGTTTTTGGTTGGAGCGACTCCATGGTTGTTTTGGCGTGGTTACAAAGCGATCCCGGACGCTTCAAAGTATTTGTAGCAAATAGAGTTAGGGAAATATTAAAGGTCCTTCCGAAGGAATCATGGCGGTACGTAAAGTCGAGCGAAAACCCAGCTGATTCAGCAAGTAGGGGAATTTTACCTTCCCAACTAAAAGAATGCATTTTATATTGGCATGGCCCTGCATTTCTAACAAAATTCAAAGCAGAAGATAGTAGGTATATGCAAAATTATTTAACAAATGAACAACAAATTAAAATTAAACAAGTTAACATTGTAACTAATTCTACAAAGGAAAATATATCTATCATTAACGAATTACTCAAAAAATACAGCTCGTTATCTCGTGTGATTCGAGTTTTAGCATGGATAAAGCGATTTTTTAGTAAAAAGGATAACAAAAAGCAATTTCTAACACTAAGCGAATTAAGACAAGCAAATATAATGGTAATAAAGCACATGCAAAGCGAAGCGTATGAGGAAGAAATAATAAACTTAAAATCTAACAAAAATATACCTAACAAAAGTAAAATCCTAAATCTTAACCCTTACCTTGACTCTGATGGCGTATTAAGAGTAGGTGGGAGACTGAAACATGCAAACATCCATCCCGACATGAGAAACCCTATTATTATAAATAAAAATAGTCGCTTAGCAACATTGATCATATCGCGCGCGCACAAACTTACCTTCCATGGTGGGGCTCGCGTAACAGCTGCATTTATTCGTCAAAAATATTGGATCGTAGGTGGAAATAGAGAAATTAAAAAACAACTTCATCGTTGTGTTACCTGTAAAAAACATGATCCCTCAAAAAATTCTCAACTAATGGGCGACTTGCCGTCTTCACGTAGTAATCCGTCCCGTCCTTTTTTTAACAGTGGTGTAGATTTAACTGGATATATTTTAGTAAAATGCAATAAAGGTCGTGGTATAAAAACATCCAAAGGTTATGTTACAGTCTTTGTGTGCATGGCTACGAAGGCTGTGCACCTAGAACTAGTTTCAGACATGACAACATCTGCATTTTTAGCTGCTTTGAGACGAATGGCGGCCAGGCGGGGTACACCAGGCCACATTTACAGTGATCAAGGAACTAATTTTATAAAGGGAAACAGAATTCTGCAGGAGGAATTCAACAAATTAACAATTGAAAATAAAGAGTTCATGTCGGAAATAACAGAAATAGGAATTACTTGGCACTACAACTGTCCCTCGTGGCCCTCAGCGGGGGGACTATGGGAAGGGGCTGTAAAGAGCCTAAAATATCACACGAAGAGAATTATAGGCGAACAACATCTAACTTATGAAGAGTATAGTACCTTGTTGGCTCAGCTAGAAGCAGTTCTCAATTCTAGGCCACTCTGCCCATTGTCTGAGGATCCTGATGATCTTAACTTCTTAACACCCTCCCATTTCTTAACAAACGGTCCAACTTTAACAATTCATGCAACAGAAAGAGACCTTAGAACTAGATGGCACTTAACTCAAAAACTATTTGAAGATATCTGGAAGAGATGGAGAAACGAATACTTATCACAATTAACAGCACGTAGTAAGTGGACCCGCCCTCGACCAAACATCAAACTCGATGACATAGTTATAATACACGATGCGAATCTCCCAGCGGGGAAGTGGGCGCTGGGGAGGGTTGTACAACTTCACGCGGGAAGCGACGGCATGGTTCGCGTCGTCACCCTTAAAACAAAAAATGGTCTCCTAAAACGCCCTATCATAAAATTATCAATTTTGCCGACGAATCCAGACGAAGAACAGCTCGAAGAAAGTATACATGAATTCGAAAACACGAAACAAGATACAAAAACAACAAGTGAAAACACTTATAGAACCCGAAACAAAACAAAAAGATTTTGTATGGCTACAATATTTACGTCCGTTTTACTATTCTTCATGACCTTGTTATCATCAGCTGATTGCAAATATAATATTACAAGCTTACCTGCGAATCGAAGCCTTTATTATGATAAAATATCACACATGTATTTAATAAGAGAAGAATGGAAGCTCGTCGTATACTACGATTTAAAACCTTATTGGGACGGAATAAGAGAGTTCTCTAGATCACTGGGATACCTAGAAAACATGTGTTTGACGATAAAGGAACATTCACCTTGCAACGGTATTGTATTACAATTACGATACGGCGAAACGGAATTAGAATATTACAACAGAATAATATTAGATCAACATTTTAGGAAACAGACGAGACAGAAACGAGGATTAATAGATGGAGTTGGATACTTAGCCAACAGTTTATTTGGAATTTTGGATAGTAGATTTGCCGAAAAATATAAAGAAGATATCAACCTTATTAAGACTAACGAAAATCATCTAGCGGAATTATGGAAGAATCAAACATCAGTAGTAGAAGCAGAATTTAATTTTTTAAAGAGGATCGAATCCGTCATGATGAAACAACACAAAGAACTTAACCTCAGGATTAATCAAATGGAGAAAGCAGTTAACAAATTAGCAACAGAGATTCAAAAAATTACTTTCATTAGTGATTTTAGTATGTGCAGTCTGATGTCCAGCAACATCCTAACACACCTCAAGGAAATACAAAATACGATATTGGACACCGTGACAAACCTCTATCAGGGACACTTCGACCCACATCTTTTAACACCAAATCAGTTGAGGAGTGAACTGGATATGATATCTGGGAAACTACCTAGTGATTTGTCCTTACCGGTCGATACTGCTAACCTACCGATATTATATAACCTGCTGAGAATCCATGGACGAATTTCCGATGAGTATATGATATTTGAGATTAAAATACCATTGGTCAGCCGAGATAACTTCGATATTTTTAGAATACTGCCCATACCTAAAAAATCGAATAACAACATGATAACAATTCAACCTGTTACAGAATACGCAGCTATCAATCTCAAAAAGGACTCTTTATTAATATTAAAAGAAAATGATTTTTCTTCTTGCTTGCATTTAAATCCTGAGACACAACTTTGTAAACAAAAACATCCAATCTACCACATTCAAGACGATGAGACCTTATGTCAGACGATTGAAAACTCTAGAACTTGCAAAACTAAAATTTCTTCATGCACTAACATATGGGAAGAGTTAAATGAACCAAACAAATATTTTTACTTTTGTTGCACCGCATGTTCTATTAAGTTGCTATGTGAAGATCAAATGACAACACTGCAACTTACACGCACCGGATTGCTAATAGTGAGTCACGGGTGTATTATCAAAACAAAAGATTTTATCGTTTATTCTCACAGACAGATGTCCAGCGAATTACGATCGAAACCTGACTCCTTTTTTATTGAGATACCTCCTATTAACCACATCCTCAATATCGAATTACCAAATGAAAATCAAACTTACAATGCATCGGAGTCTGAGTTTGAAGAAATAACAAAGAGCAAACAAATCGAAAAGATACAGAAACAAATAGATATGTTACATGAAAACACTCCGTTAATCGAAACTGTATCTTATCACGACATACACCACTATGTAGCCATTTATGTGGTGGTGGGTATCATCGCAGCAGTAGGACTATTTTTTGCCTGGAGGAGGGTGCAGCGCCGAGCAGCAGCGACAGCACAGCCGCATCAACAAAGTGAACAGAGTGAAAGTGTAGTGATGTCTCATTTAAAAGAGTGCGACAGTATTAAAAGTGGACATTCCAACTTACGGCCGAACGTACACACGCGCAAAGTTAAAAGAGACAGAGGCACATCGCCAGTGCTCCGATCTGTACAAATAATAACAGACGAAAGTAGTAATTAAAACCATCTTCTTTGAATATACAATTGTATACAAAAAACTAACATCTTCATTTAAAATTAAACCAATTGTTCAATCATTTATGTAGCATCTTCATTCATTTATACTTACTAACATTATTTGTCATAACTCTTTCTTATTATCGATCTTTCTCTTCTCCCCCGGGAGCATGTACGAGACACGTACACTGCCAACTCAGCATGCCTACTCGCGACAATTAAGTAAAGACTTCATTTTCAATTTAGTCCGTAATCAGCATTCATACGTATAACACATTCCCATTTATACATTAAAATCAACTATTGTGAAATCGGAAATAAATCGTGTGTAAAGTTCGAACATCTATTATTTATAAAACAACATTATAACTAAAATCTAAGGTGTATCGTCCTGGACTGTACAGTTAGTCATAGACCTGACGACAACATCATACAGTATCTAATTTCAAAACATAGCTCCTTGGCGCGAGTCATACGTATTCTTGCTTGGACGATGCGTTTACGTAATAAGAACCATGAACCTTATTTAACCACCCAAGAATTATACAGGGCAAAAAACATAATTATCAAAAATACCCAACGTCTGGAATTTGCAGACGAGATTGACAAATTAAAAAACCAACAAAACCTTAATAAAAATTGTAAAATTCTTAACTTAAATCCATTCCTCGATCAAAACGGAATTTTACGCGTAGGCGGGAGATTAAGAAATGCCAACATTAGTGAAAATTTGAAACATCCAATAATATTACCATACAACCATCGAGTAACCGAATTACTAATAGACCAAGCCCATCTACAATCTCTACACGGAGGTGCGAGACTAACATCTGCCATCTTGAGACAGAATTATTGGATTTTAAGCGGTAACCGAGCTACCAAAAAACGGCTCCGCTTGTGTGTAAAATGTCGGCGACACAACCCTCACATTCAACAACCAATCATGGGAGAGCTACCAGTATCGAGAACCAACGTCTCAAGGCCATTTTCAAAAATTGGATGTGATTTAACGGGTTATTTCTACATAAAAACCAATAAAGGTCGCGGGTCGAAGACCACCAAGGGATATGTCGTATTATTTATATGTATGGTAACCAAAGCCGTACACTTAGAATTAGTCTCCGACCTTACCACTTCGTCTTTCTTAGCGGCTTTGCGTAGGATGACTTCTAGAAGAGGATCACCACAAGACGTTTATAGTGACAATGGTACCAACTTCTTGGGAGCCAGCCGCGTTCTTACGAAAGAGCTAGATGAGCTCCACCAGGTCTTCGGTAACGATTTTAAGTCAGAAATCGCAGAAATGGGTGTTCATTGGCATTACAACGCGCCCTCCTTCCCCTCCGCGGGGGGATTTTGGGAAGCCGGGATTAAAAGTGTTAAATACCACCTGAAGCGAGTAGTCGGCGAGCAGAAACTCACTTTTGAAGAATTTACCACCGTTCTTACTCAAATTGAAGCGTGTCTTAACTCTCGGCCGCTCTGTCCCCTTACCGAAGATCCCGATGAATTGGACTACCTAACTCCCTCGCATTTTCTTGCCAGCGGGCCTGTATTAACCATTGTAGAAACTGAAAGAGATGCACGTACCAGATGGCAACTCACTCAAAAGATATTTCAAGATATTTGGAAACGATGGAAAACTGAATATCTTACCCAGTTGACATCGAGAAGTAAGTGGAGAACACCAAGTAAGAGCATTAAGATCAACGATATTGTTTTAATTAACGATGCCAATCTACCACCAGGAAAATGGGCATTAGGCCGAGTCGTACAGCTACATCCGGGAAAGGACGGCTACACCAGAGTTGTCACCCTTAAAACCAAGAATGGATTAATGAAGCGACCCGTCCTCAAATTGTCTGTTTTACCCGTTCATGACAACCAGCCGGAACAACCAATGGTATCCGATAACACGGACTACGCCACCTCTGACGTTGCGTCTGACGTAAAACGTGACAACGTGCCCGACGTCATCACTAGTGCCGCCCCTGAAACGAGACGACGAACCAAGAAATCGTGCAATTATTTGTCGCTATTATTTACACTCCTAATGTTTTTAATTACTCACATCAGAGCGGATTATAACATATCGAAGTTAAAAAATAATCAGAGCATGTTCTATTTCGACAAACTCTCTTCTATGTTTCTGATTCGTGACGAGTGGAAATTAATAGTTTATTACGACTTAGAACCATATTGGCAAAATGACGAATTAATCAACAAGTATCTCAACCATTTGGAAAACATATGTTTTAACTCCAAGAAAAAATTACAATGCGACGTTATCCTGTTACAATTACATCATAAATACGAGGAGTATAATCATTATAATAAAATTCTACTCGGTCAGCAATTCACACCCCGGTCACCGCACTCCAGGCAGCGACGCGGACTGATAAACGGTGTCGGTTACGTTGCCCACACGTTGTTTGGAATTTTAGATGAGAACTTCGCCGAACAATACAGTAAGGACATCGGTTTATTGAAAAGTAACCAGAAACATCTTGCTAGCTTATGGAAAAACCAAACATCTATTGTTGAAGCTGAATACAACTTGCTGAAGAGAACGGAGAGTACCATGGACAAGCAACACAAGATTTTTAACCAGCATCTAATATCTCTTCAAAACGCGGCAAGGAACTTAGAGTCTAAAGTCCAAGACGTTTCTGAAGCCACTGACTTCGCGATGTCATCCATAATTGCTACCAATATATTGAACGACTTGAGAACCATCCAAGACACTCTTCTTGACACCATCACCAATATCGTTTATGGAAATTTTAATATTCACATCTTGTCTCCCGAACAACTTCTTTATCAACTGAACATTATTGTTAGTCATCTTTCCAAGGATCTGTCCTTACCTATCGATAATATACAATACAACTTATCGAAAATTTATCGGCTACTTAAAGTTCGCACGAGAATCACCAGAGAATACCTTTTATTAGAAATCAAAATACCATTAGTGAGCAGAAGTCTTTACGATATTTACAAAATAATTCCTATCCCGCGACAAATAAACGAAACTATGGTAACCCTAGTGCCAACAACTGATCATATTGCGATGAACTTGCAAGAAGACATATACGTTCCAATGTCGGACAATGACTTTAACAACTGCATTCAATCAGACGAAATCACATATTTATGTTCGCTACATAGTCCTCTTTACCAATTGGAGACTGATCAGATTCCTTGCATAAAAAGCTCTACAAACAATATATGCAAAACTAATACTCTTTCCTGTAGTAATTCTTGGCTCCAGCTTCACAGAGTTAATACCTACTTATTTTCCTGTTGCGGTGTTTGCTCAATTCGAGTCATCTGTGGTAACCAGATCACGACAGAGACTCTTACTCAGGCAGGCGTGATCACTTTGGGACAAGACTGTGTGGTCAAAGGTGATTCACTTACCATCTTTCCTCACAAATCGCTAACCAGTCAGTTAACCATCAAACCAGATATTCTTTCACCTGAGATCCCACCTGTTAACCATGTTCTGAATGTGTCGATGCCCAACGTCACTTATGATGTCGAACCATATCAGCTAAAGGAAGATCTGAAAACCATCGGAAACCAAATCGAACAAATAAAATCGGAAAAAGGTATTTCGGATCAAATTTCATACCATGACGTACACCATTACGTCATTAGCTACGTATTAGTGAGCGTAATAGCAGTCGTCATCATCGTGTGGGCGTGCCGGCGGGCGCGCAAGGCGCGTGCGGAGCGGCGCGCTGCTAGCGGCCGCGACGCTGACGCCACAGGCTCTTCCGGCGTTCAGTGCGTAAGTGTAAAAGTGAGTGATCCTAGTGATAAGTGCTCGGCTCATAATGTCAGTGATCCAAACCTTCCTTGTGTTAGTGATAAGTCTTCCCCTTGTGTAAGTGTGAGTGAAAAGGTCGCAAAATTTAGTGCGCGAGTGGATAGGGCTACCTCCCCAAGATGTCGTTACCAATTTAGTGAATCATTTAACCAATCGGACTATTAGAGACTGTAGTTTAAAAATAATATTTTGCCCAATCACCTTGTCAATCACCAAATATTGATTCACCCTTGTTACCATCGCATTAAGTCACCACCATATCATTTCTTACTTTAGTTATTTTTCTCGCCCGGGAATATGTACGGTTTACCTACATTGACCTACATCGATTGCTCGCGGATGCACCGTCAGCATATTGACGCTGCGCCCGAAATTAATTTTATTTCAATTCTGAGTTAGTGCACCATCAACCTTCGAACCATTCACGAGTTCTCAATACCATTTAGTTCTCGTCGCGTGTGCTCATACCATTTTACCATTTAATTTTACTTTCCTTTCGCAAACCATTTTATTCTTAATTTTACTTTTATTTTATAATTTTACTTATTGGTTTCTTTTCTTTCTTCTTTTTAATTCTGGCTTCCACCGAGATTTCAGTGATTCTGCCAATGTCCAGTATAATGAGATACTAAGTATCGGTGTTGTACGGTATGTGGCATCAAAGATGGCGTATGTTCTTTGGCAGCCTCGTGGGAGATTTTGGCGACAAATCTATACGAGTCCATTTAACAGTCTACTTTAACTATTTCACAAATTGTTTTCGAGCACGAGCATTTATAACACCAAACTACACCACTTTCATATTATAAAGTCCACTTAAATCAATTTGCAAAATTGTATAAGGCAAACGACAACTGAACCCCTTGACTTCCCTCCAAAAACTCCACTTATTGGTTTAATTGTTGTTTATTTGTGTTTGACGCAATAAACTCCCTTTTTGTTACCATTAACAAAGTTTTTAGATCTACCATTCCCGCACCCCTTAAAAATAATCTTTCACTTTTTCTTATATGTATATAACCCGTACATATCTAATGAAATCATTTTAAATATTATGACGTGAAAAATTGTTTGCAAGGGCCTATTTTCTGAATAAACGTTTTGATTTTGATTTTTTGATTTTTGAAGTCAAGGGGTGCAGTTGGTGTTTGCGTTAGACGATTTTATAGATTTGTCACCAAGCTCCCACGAGGCATTAAAGAACATACGCCATCTTTGATGCTACTTGTTAAAACTTTGCCGTACTACACCGATACTTCGTATCTCAAATTACAGGACCTTGGCAGAATCACTGAAATCTCGGTGGAAGCCTTATTATAAAATAGAAGAAGAAGAAACATTTATCTATTACGTTAATTTTTGATCCCTGATATAATATGTTTGTCAGGGATCATGTTTTTTGACAAATTACTGAATACTTACACGAATTTCATCGATAAACATTTGAAGGCAGCTTGAAACTAGCGATCTACTATATTCAACACTTCCCCTGCACACGAAAATTTTCACTCAAAGCTTGTTTTTTTTCATGTCTTTATACCTACTGTCTTGTGCTACTACATCACGAATTTAGCTTGAGTACCGCAGAATTGTATGGAAGTACTAGATATTACAACTTGGTGAAGGTCCATTTTGGTCGGGTTTGTATTTTAATTTTTAACCGACTTCAAAAAAAGGAGGAGTTTTACAATTTGTCGTAATATTTTTTAGGGTTCCGTACAAAAGTTGAAAAACGGAACCCTTATAGGATCACTCGAGCGTCTGTCTGTCCGTCCGTCCGTCTGTCACAGCCGATTTTCTCCGAATCTACTAAACCAAATTAGATGAAATTTGGTAAGATAGTGTAATCCTATGACCCAAACACGGATGTGCAAAGTAAATAAAGATTTTTTTGTAATAAGGGTCATTTTAAGGGGCCAATTACAAAATTAAAAAAAAAAGTTTTGCAAACCTTACTGTGTCATATATCAAATGAAAGGGCTCATTATGAGGATCTCAAAAATATTTTTTTTTGTTCGGGTAAAATCAATACTTTTGATTTTATTCACGAAAGAAAGCAAAAATTGACCATTCCCCCCCCCTGATCTCCGAAACTACTGGGCCGAAAATTTTGAAAAAATTACATAATATAGTTAATTCCTTGAAGATAACAGGAAAAATAATAAGAATTCTATTACTTGAAAATTAAGTGGCAAACTCACAATAATAAGTTCATCTAGGAAAATAGTTCACTAAAACACCACTAGATGGCGCTAGTCAATTGAATAAAACATTTTTTGCACATTGTGTGTGTGTTCACGAAGCATATTGTACGGAACCCTCATTGCGCGAGTTTGACTCACACTTGGCCGGTTTTTTTTTGATGTATGTTCCCCGATTTCTCAAAGACGCCTGGACCGATTAAAGAAATTGTTTTTTTGTTCGATAGGTTATACTGTACAGATGGTCCCATTAAATTTTTATCGAAATGTGTCGAGCGCTTTTTGAAAAAATACACAAAAACCAAAAAAAAATTGACATGTATGCCGTTCGAATTACACTTACTTCCATTTTTTTCTTATGCCTATTAAAAAAAAATTGATAGGGTTGAAGTCGGTTTTTGTTTTTTGTTGAAAATATCTTAAATTATATTGTAATCAAGTCATGCCTTCGAGCAACACGGCTTCTTCCGGTACGGAAGGCGTGTTGCTCGAAGAGTCATGCGCTTCGACATCTAAACACTTTTTTTAATAGGCTTATGTCCCACTGCAGGGCAAAAGCCTCCCCTTTATTTCTTCAAGTGTCTCTGTCCCTAGCCTTCTTTTTCCAGGCACTCTTATAGAGTAATATATAAAGATAGATAGATACATAGATATATATATTATATATATAAATATATATATATATAAGTAAAATAAAAATAAATAAACTTCATCAATTTCGTCATCGTAGTGTAGAAACAAGGGTACAAAAAATGACATATTTTAATTTATGGAATAATTTATTGTATATGCATGTTTCTACCTAAAGTACAGCCTTTAGTATTCATGTCTTTAATTTCTTCAACTAACTGTTTTCGATTTTGCCTGTGTTTCTAAGTTTCAATTATTATCCTCCAAATACTTTCGTATTTATTGAATTTATATTTAATAAAGTACAAAATGTTATATATGAATCTAAGTAAATATTGGCCATAATTTTTCAGTAAATAAATATTTTAATCAAAATAAAATCAAACAATATTATTCCACACAATTTCGAATGGTGGATTATGTATGATACTAATATTTTTAATTGAAATGGTATTCAAGACAAAGTAACACAGTTGACAACTTGTTGTTTTGGATGGAAATGAAAAGACAATTAATTTTCATAATATTAATAACATTTAAGGACAAAATCCCTTTATAAACCTCACGGCTTTCCCCAAGGAACATACCAAAATAATAAAATGGTATGCTTCTTGTACAACAGTCGATGTGTGAAACTATTTTATGTTCCTCCAGGGAAGTCGCTCATTTCTATACTATATACATAATGTGAATTTAGAATCGTGCTTTAAGTTCTAATACAGCTCTAAAACTTAAACTTACGATTTAAACCTGACCGGCGGCCGGCGGAAAACGAAGCGCGTAACATAGTTCAGGTAAAATATAGTTTTGACTAAAATAAGAGGGCGCGGGGCCGGGGCGCTCACCGCGGCGGCGGGAACGCGGCCAGCGCCGTGTAGCCCGGGGCCACGGGCGGGGGGCCCGGCGGGGGCCCGGCCAGCCCCGGCGCCGGGGGCCCGGGCGGCTTGAGCGCCTCGCGCATGAGCGAGTGGTAGAGGTTGAGCGCGTCCACGAGGTCGGCGGACAGCTGCGTGAGGCGCGCGTGGCGGCGGTCGGCGCGCTCCAGCGCCGCGTCCACGCGCGGGCCCATGGCGTGCACGCGCGCCTCCAGCCGCGCCAGCTGGGCGTCGGCGTCGGCCGGCGCCTCGGGGTCCGCCTCGTGCAGCAGCGCCAGCGCCGCGTCCATCGCCGCCTCGTCGATGCCGGGCGCCTCGTCCTCGGCCGGCGCCGCGCCCGCCACGAACGTCACGCTGCGCCCGCGGGGCTCCGCCTCTGCGCAGGAGGCAGCTCAGGTACTTACTCTTGTATGAACGCGGCTACAGGCCGACATGTTTCGACCTCGCCCGAAGGTCTTCCCCCGGATGAGGACGAAAGATGTCAACATGTAGACGACTTCACCAGTGAATAATCAGATTTTTACAAATTAATTACCTAGGAGTTATATACATCCATAGTTCATGAACATGGTTAAATTCCTCACCTACTCGCGGCTCCGTCAGGTCTGACGTCACGAAGTTGGCGGGGAACAGGCCCTCGCCGCGCTCGTTGTAGCCCTTCCACCAGTTGGGATCGCTCGAGTCTGTCACGTGAACTGCAAAATAACAATCGGTTTCCATCATGACCGGGTCGAGGATCGAACCCAGTAGATTAGATCACCAGCCTGCAACGTGTTAACCATTGTGCCGCAGAGGCTATGCTGATTGGGGTTTATTCGTAAGCTTTTTTGTAATTAATTCAACAAATAACTAACTATTTATTTTACCAGAGTAAAATATAACATTTCACAATTTTATTAAATAAGTTAAAAAATAAGAAGCTGTATGGTTTCCAGTAGAAAAGAATGGGACCACTTCAAGTCTTCCTGTGAATGTCGTAGAAGGGGACTTAGGAACACAAGCTAAACAAAAGCTTATACACATCAAAGAGACGTCTTCAACCCGTCTGGTCAGTGTGGAGCGTGTAGGCTAAATCCTCTGATTGCTCTGGGTAATACATATATGGTTTTGGTAGTACGGAGAGGTTGATGTGATTTTACTTATTATAGTTCTTGTTTGTCCTTTTTACTTTTTCCCACTACTGCGTGGGAGGTCAGGACAGCATGTCTTTTCTGTTACCGGTTAATAACATCTGTAACACATTTACTTACAAATCCATAGTTTGTCCTTTCGCGTTACACCCTCGAATACGTACCTATCTCCCCGGCGAGGAAGGTGAGCTCGTTGTCCTCGGCCGCCTCGAAGTCGTAGAGCGCGCGCACCTTGCGCGGCGCGGGCTGCTGTGGCGCCGCCGCCGGCGCCGGCGCCGGCTCGGCGTCCACCCGCGGGTACAGCGTCGGCGCCGGCGCCGGGCCCGCCTCGCGCAGCGACAGCGCGATGGCGCGCGCCAGCTCCTCCTGTTCGCGCTGCGCCGCGGCGGCGCCGGCGGCGGGGTCGGCGCGGTCGGCGCGGTCGGCGCGCGCCGGCGCGGCGCCCGGCGGCTCGCCCGCCTCGGCGCGCAGCTTGGCGTGCAGCGAGGGGATGAGGTCGAGCGCCGGGTCGCTGCGGAACTCGCCCTCGGCCCACTTGCGCAGCAGCGCCCGCAGCCGCTGCGCCACGGCGGGCTGTGCGCGCGCCAGCAGGCGCCGGAACTCAGTCTCGAAGTCGCGCGAGGCCACCTCGAGGTGGAAGGTGCGGCCGCAGTTGTTGACGCAGGCGTCCAGCAGCGTGGCGGCGTGCACCTGCACGTGCGGGTCGGCGTGCGCGAGGCGCCGCAGGATGGCGCGCAGACAGTCCTTGGCCGCGGCGGGCGACGCGCCCGCGCGGTCGCAGATCTCCAGGATCAGCCCCCACTCCTCGTGCGTGTTGTTTTCGCTCGTCGCTCTCTCTGTAACATATTACAAAACATGTAACCGACTACTTTACAACAAACATTTGTAAGTTGTGTGTTAATTGTTTTAGGGCTTTGCACCTGAAGGATATTGACAGACGTACAGATAATTGCTTTACACTGACGATTTCCATGAAAGGTATATAAAAAAAATTAATATTTGTTTCTTTTGCCACTAAACACACGTGCAAGAAACTTTTTTAACCGAGAGGAGAAAAAGAGAAGAGATTCTCATTTCGTCTTTTTATATGTCTAACAGAGTCAGTTATAATTCGATTTTAATGATTAAGTATTTTTGTTCGATAGGGTCTGAATAAACAAACTTCATGGCGGCTCAGATATTAGCTTCGAGCTGCCGCAGTACTTGCCCCGCCTCCCCGCGCGCGCCTATAACATAAATACTTAACTGATCCTTGCTCGGTCACCCGTGTAATCTTTAGGTACTAATCGAAACCCAATGTAATTGATGGAAGAAAGAATAAAACCACTTCCTTAAAAATTTTGATATTTATTAACTTGCAATAGGTATCTACATCAGTTGTGTTGTGAGTATTTTGCCTTACTACCTAGAGATTTTTTTGTAGTGGTGGAAAATAAAACAGCGATAACCGAAATTGCAATTTATTCATTTTTCCTAAGATTTTCATCCATTTTTAGGGTTCCGTACAAAAGTTGAAAAACAGAACCCTTATAGGATCACTCGAGCGTCTGTCTGTCCGTCCGTCCGTCTGTCACAGCCGATTTTCTCCGAATCTACTGAACCAAATTATGTGAAATTTGGTAAGATGGTGTAATCCTATGACCCAAACACGGATGTGCAAAGTAAATAAAGATATTTTTGAAATAAGGGTCTTATTCAGGGGCCCAATTACAAAATTTTAAAATAAAGTATTGCAAACCTTACTGTGTCATGTATCAAATGAAAGGGCTCATTATGAGGATCTCAAATATATTTTTTTTGTTCGGGTAAAATCAATACTTTTGATTTTATTAACGAAAGAAGGCAAAAATTGACCATTCCCCCCCATGATCTCCGAAACTACTGGGCCGAAAATTTTGAAAAAATTACAAAATGTAGTTCATTCCTTGAAGATTACAGGAAAAATAATAAGAATTCTATCACTTGAAAATTAAGTGGTAAACTCACAATAATAAGTTCATCTAGGGAAATAGTTCACTAAAACACCACTAGATGGCGCTAGTCAATTGAATAAAACATTTTTTGCACATTGTGTGTGTGTGTTCACGAAGCATATTGTACGGAACCCTCATTGCGCGAGTTTGACTCACACTTGGCCGGTTTTTTCAACCTTGCTTTGACGATTTGCAGAATGCAGAATACACCTGTTTGTTTGTTATTGAAATTACATAAATACAATCATAAAAAGTCGTTTATATGTTATTTAAACACAATTCCACTTACAAATTCAATGTTATGTGAACACTGCAGCGTTGTTAAAGATAATAATAATAACACCACGGACCCGAGTGCTCCAGAGAGTTGGTCAGAGCCCTCGCTCCCGATGTGTCTTCATCGGTCGGGGCGGAAACCTAAGAGGGCTCGCAGGACTCTCGGCTCTGGCTTGCCTTAGTTGGCTGTCTAGAGTGGAGTCGTTAGACCGGTTGCTCCAGAGGTGGAAGTGTTAAAGGGCATAACGCCGCGAGTAACTTCGGAGAAAGCGCAGCACACCTCTCGACACCCGACTTCTTCTTAGTTCTTCGTATTTAAGTCATCGGAACGCAGCAAATATTAAAAACGGCGTAAGTTTAGGGTTCCGTACCCAAAGGGTAAAAATAGGATTCTACTAGTTTTTTAGTTCTTTGATGGTAACAAATACACCTAGTTTCTTATTATCCAGTAATGAATTCTATTGCCTATGCCTATGCCATGCCTCAACGGGATTTTGGGTCCTGGGCAAATTACGTTTAAAGAGAACTGACCTTTTATCTGGTAGAAACAGCGGGAGTGATGTATATTGTTATTTTGTTTTCATTGTTTGTACGCGAAGTTTTTTTACCTTTGACATATGTTGTCTCAAACCACTGTATAATATTTTCAGAGGTGCTATCCTCAGGTTACTTTTTCTTTCAGCAAATCAAATGCTTTTGAAATTTCGTCTGGCGGCAAGTAAGCCAAAGCAAGCAAATGTTTTACCATTGTCTATAACTAAACAACATTAGACTATCGAGATACAAACGGCAAATAATTCATTTATTGTATGGGAGCCCCTTTAAAAATTATTTTGTTCATAGTATTTGTTACTATAGCGGCACCAGAAATACATCATCTCTGAAAATTCCTACTGTTTAGCTACCGGTTTATGAGGTACATCCTGGTGACAAACAGACTGGAATTAAAGTCTCAGTAGTAGAGTCCCATTTTACCCTTTGGGTACGGAACCCTAAACCTTCGCCGTTTTTAATATCGTACATGTCAAATGTTTTGGAAAAAAGTGATATTTTAGCGAGAACACAAAGTTGTGCTCGTGTTATGAAACTTCGGCGTCGCGATGACTCAAATACAAAGAACACAGAAGAATTGGCACAACAAACCGCAGCATCGCAGCCTTTTCGAAGACGTTATTGATTGGATGAACTTTCGACGCAGACCTTCGATATGGTGCCCTGTCGATATTGCATCCGACGATACAGCTACTCTTCGCTGCGGTGCACCTTCGATATTGTGCCTGTCGATACGCCATACCAAATAACTACACATACAGCTACAGTAACCTGTCGATGGAGCATTGTCGATACAGCAACCATCGATGCAGTGGCTGGCGATACTATGATCTAGACCCGGGTAAAAGCCTCCTCAAAATCTTTTCATTCCTCTCTGTTTTCGCTAACCAGTTATTTCCAGCTACTTTTGCTAGGTCATCTCTCCATTGTTTTCTTGGTCTTCCTTTTTTTCCCTGGGGGGCCTGTCCATTCTGCGGTTTTTAGCGTCCATCTTGAATCCGTATTACATATTGTTTAAAGATACAAAGAAAAATGAAAATATCAAAGTTATAAATGGAAAAACGTTTTGTTCAAAGTCAAAGATTTTTATACAAAATTGGATAATTGTATCTCTTTTTGAACGTCATATTTTTCTCTATTATTATTTTTTATTTTTAATATGCAAATTCGAAAAACTACTAGTTGTGGTCTACTACTAGGTGATGACACCTAGCGTTTTGTAATGACCACTGGAGAGCAGAATAAGCCGAAAGAAACTCAATCCAGACTTGGTCCCTACGTTCCTGAAGGGTTACAATTATTTATTTATTTCTAATGTTATTTATTACAATAAATTACTACCACGCATTTTTATCATTTAAATAATTATTATTTAATAATACATTAAAGTTATATTGTTTTGTATAAGCCATGATACAAATTTCAAAAGTAATATTGAAATAATATACTGCTATAAGAGGTTATGTTATGATATGGTATGATCTGTTGGAATGTCTGCAATTCTTGCTTAAAGGGCATCTAAGAAATAATTATTGATCTTGCCTTACATAAATCCTCCATTCTTAATAGAATTAGGAAAAGGTCAAAAATCCCTCTTTCAAATTCTGTTGAGAATAAATATTGTAATAAGAACTTTCATCTATGACATGCGCACTGAGGCTCATTGAGCATACAGCTCAGTCACATCTATTGTAAAAAGCCTGCCGGCCAATCAGTCACAACAAATACAGGCAGCACAACGTAGGTATTGTGTTTTGTTGTCTGAAGTTGAGGGCAGTCGCCGCCGCTGTGGTAGGTATTGACGCACAGATTAGATAGCCACGTAATTATGCACTGTGACTCACAACAAGCAAAAAAACACTTTGATAATGGGTCAATGCTCCGCAACAGTGACTGTCTATACAAAATCTTGCTGGAACCTTCCTTATACAATAATTCTCGTAAAAATATCAATAAATATATTGACTACCTTTAAATGAAGTAAGAAAACACTAGACACGCAATATACTCACCGACATCTTGGTCAAAAGGCGATGAGTTGCCAAAGATGCCCATAATCGATGTTCTTTATTGTTGTGTGGACATTAAGAAATAGTTTTTAAATAGCATTTATAAATAGGTAGCTAAAATTTTACCCAAACACTCAATATTATGCTTATCACGGCTCCAATCCAAGCTAAACTGACCTGACTGAGGAGAACTCTCAAACCCAAATTCACAATCACAAGTTTAACTCATTGACAATGACATTGACATTTTGTCGATGGATGACGTTGACGGAAGCATGAGAGTTGCCAGATGCAGATATTTTTAATTCTACTGTTTTATTAAATTCAAAAGCTGTTTTCAAAAAGAAATCAAGGCAACGTCGACGCGTATGTTTCATTCATGTATTTGAGGCGCTGTGGTATCAGACGATACCCGACACTAGCGCCACCCAGCAATTAATTCTTTTACTCCGATCCTTATAAGACATCGAAACTTGGATCATCGTGATGTTTTTGGGGGACTATTAGGCCTTTTAACTTGCTCCTCAATTCCAAGGCACGGCCCTTACCATCTCTGACAAAATTGGGATCCTTGGTGTCGATATTTCTGCCAGCGTCCAATACCGCAGTCACTTGGAGGACAAGGCCAAGATGGCATCCAAAAAGCTGGGTGTGCTCAACAGGGCAAAGCGATACTTCACCCCAGAGCAAAGACTGCTCCTTTATAAGTCGCAAGTCCGTCCACACATGGAGTACTGCTGTCACCTTTGGGCAGGTGCAGCCAAGTATCAGCTGGATCCACTTGACTCGGTCCAAAGACGAGCTGTCAGAATTATCGACGATCCTAATATTACAAGCGGTATCGAGCCCCTGAGTTTAAGGAGAGATTTCGCTTCTCTATGTGTGTTCTACCGTTTGTATAATGGGCTGTGCTCTGAAGAACTGTTTAAGATGATGCCTACGGCTACATTCTATCATCGCACCTCACGCCATCGACAGGGGGTTCATCCTCATACCTTAAATCCTAAATAGTCACGTACAGTACGCTTTGACAGGAACTTTCTTCCACGTACGCTAAAGTTATGGAATGAACTCCCTGCTATGGTTTTTCCGAGAGACTACAATATGGGATTCTTCAAAAAGGGCGTGAAAAGATTTCTTCAGGGTCGGCAACGCGCGTGTGACACCTCTGGTGTTGCAGACGTCCATAGGCTACGGTAACCGCTTCCCATCAGGTGGGCCGTATGCCAACTTAGTAGTATAAAAAAAAAAAAAAAAAAAAAAAAACATCAATCACAAAAAAGCTCAATACAATAGCCCAAAGCCACAGAGTCACAATAAAACCTTTTTCATCTTTTTTCATAGAATCCGAGCAAAAAGTTTTTATGAAAAAAGAGTTTATCGTACTTTATGGTTTTGTGGTAAAACATTAACCCGAATGTGACCCGAATAAATTTTCTGGTAATTATTAAGTACCTATTATACCTAAATGATAACTACTGCAAATGTATTAAAAAACGTCAAAATTAAATGATGCTCGTATTTAGTAAGCTGGATATTATAGTCTAGGTGTTTTTACCTACGGGGCAAAGCCGAGTAAGTATTTATTTTAAACCGAATTCTGCATAATACTTAATTACTAAGGACATTAACTAGTTATGTAAAAAGGTACTTTTTTTCGCTATACCTTTTCGATCAAAAATCCAGCTGAAACTTTTGTTTTGTGTTTGTAAGCATAATAGCTTTCATACACACGGCGACTGACGGTCGGAAACCGGGGCCCTCACCAAGACTGATACGCACCTCAAGTTGAGGACCAATATTGGTAAAATTTTGTAAAATCTGTGGATATTGTTTGTCGGATGTTCAACATCCAGCTGAAACTAAAAAAAAAACTATAATTTAAATATATCATTTAGTGAACGTCAATTTTTATTACAATTTGTTCACAAATTTATATTATTGTTGAAGTCAATAATTTACTAACGGCTAATTTTACACCGCTTCCAAGGCGGAGTGCAGAAGAAGCGGCAACAAACTGCACAGCGCATTTTCTCCAAATGCCGTCAACTTACGTCGTCGACGTCACCAATTTGAAATTGCAGACAAAGTACCTACTGTTTGCCGCCCTAGTATCATCGCTATAGCCATCTATGGCGGTTCATTTTGAATATCAAGATATGTCATCGGCAAACAGCGCTATGCCCTCAGCTATGCCGCCCTATTTCTCAAGTCATTGACAGAGAAAAGGACCCTAGACCTTGCGGCCGATTTGAGCTTGGAACTATCTGATTTTATACCATTTGTATCAACAGTCTGAACCCGGTCTTGCAAATAAGATATGAATAAGTTATAGTAATTTGTCATCAAAACCGTATTGGCGAAGCTTAAGCAGAAGTGTCTGATGATCTAGGTACACAATCAAATGCTTTAGTTATAGGCAACCAATACTTATAAAATGTACTCGAAAATGTAAAATTTCATACAATTTTCATTGTTAGATGTTTTTGGTCGGTAAACTGTGAAGTGCGAGTGTGAACAGTGTGAACTCAAAGTTGTCATTCGCAACTACGGAAACTAAACTGCGCGTGGCCAGACACACACTTGGCTAGTTTTTTTTTTTTTAATAATGGCTTAAGTTTACTACATTTCACTAAATTAGGATATATCCCTTTGCAAAATGATGTTCTCAACCTCACATTATTTTTTCAAGACCTATTGAACAATAACCATCACGATGGGTATGTATTGAAAAAAAAATATTACTCCCTCTTTACTTGTATGGGAGCCACCGTAAAAAAAATTTTTTTCAAGATTTTTTTCTACCACTTTTTTGCCTTGATTAATATACATACCCATACCAAATTACAGCTTTCTAGTACTTATAGTCTCTGAGTAAAACCGCGGACGGACAGACAGGCGGACAGACAGACAGACATGTCGAAACTATAAGCGTTCCTAGTTTAGGAACCCTAAAAACCGGGGCCTAACCAAGAGTGACCCACCCAAAGTTGAGGACGTCCCTATATTTATCAAACATATAAATGGAATTATAGGTACCTATATGCGTTACATGTAAGTAGTCATGAATGTGGAGTTAGGTAAGTATTATAAAAAACAATTAGCCAAAAATGGCAAGCAAATTAATTGTTAAATTAAATTAGAAAATTCATGTAAAAACATGTCTGAATAAAATTAACTGGTCAAAGGAGCATTATGTCATTGATACTAAGCATAAGTGGCTATCCATGGTGGCTGTAAAGAAAAAAAACAATAACTTATTAAAACAGTTTATTAATCTTATAGTTTTATTCATCGTCAGGAAACCTGCTCTCCAGTCAATATGAAAAGTCAATACTTATCCAATTACAGATGTTATTCACTTATGTACTAGGAACTTATGAAACTTATTGCAATGAAATAATAAATTCAATTGAGCAACTGTCATCATGTGGACGTCATATCATAAGGTACCTTAATAAAAGCGATGATTATTTGACAAAATTTTAAAACAAGTCAAATCTAAAAAAATATTCCCACACACCCCACACATTGCCCTGGCGGACAGCTGAAAACTTTTGAATGGATATATCAATTTTTTAGGAGTCCCCAGCACTGGTCCCATAGGACAAGTTAATCATATTGACGGCGTAAGTCGCCAATTAAGGTGAGTGTCGATCGTCAATTATTTACACGTTGTATACCTATCTTTGGAATCGAAACTTTAACACTATATAGCGCCTTTACTTTAAGAAACATGGTCTCTTTTTTATGCGACGGAAACTCATTTTTTTCCGCCCCCGAACAAAAATATTATAGGTACCTATTCTTAAATAAAGTTACGTTCAAAGCGACACATTGTCTAGCTAGTCTAAAAAATAAGATTATGACTATATTATGTGACATTGAAGATAACTTTGATTTCATGTAGGTAGGTAATTACTGCTTGTTTGTCGTGGCGTATACTCGTAAGTAGGTACATAATGTACGAGCTTACCTCGCACAATTCAGCGGCACGGCATACATGTAGATTGCGTGTCAGCTGTTTTATTAGTATAATTCGGTATTTGCCTAATGTTAAGATTATATAAAATTTGTTTCCAATGATACTAATTTCTATCTAAAAACACTATAAAGAACACTTTTAATTCGATATCGATTCGTTAAGTGTTCTTAAAGCTTCTTTATAGTTGGGTGAATAGGACCATTTTTAAGAGTATGAAAATCTTAAATTACAATTATACTGTATTGTAGTCCGCTAAATTTAAAGCAACTTTTATTATGAAACCATTATCACAAACGTAATATTCAACAACCAAACAAAGTTCTCACGCCGCGCCGCCGATACAAAATACAAAGTTGTGACGTCACAAATATGTAGGCATTTCAGCAGTGCGTTTTCACGTCTAAAAATATGTGTCTTTAAAACTTCTATATCTGAAAGAGTTTTTTTTTTTAGAAATGTATTTCGGTCATTATTGTGTTTATTTTTGGCAGGTCTCTTTACATAGCGACACGAAATTTTTTTTAGTCAAGTAGCCAATTAGCATCAAAAATATCAACAAATTGAGATACTATCGGACATCCCACGAGAAAGGACCCGTCACATCCAACCATCAATATGTAAGTAGGTAATAGTACCTATATCAAGAAACAATAAACCAGTTAACTACGTGACGTGGTCTTGTATCTCCACACCAACATCAGCAACCCATCAACATTATCTCTTCATGTACGGTGTATCGATCGGCTAACACCAATGCCTGCACCGTTAGGTTAGGTTGCCACATAATTATTCTATACTTATAGTAATCTCATTGAAATGAGTACCTACTTTCAACCGTTAACCTAACAAATAATATTATCTAGGGTAAGTTCGCCTGTTTGCGTCCACTTAGTGGAGTTGACAAGTTCAAGGGAGAAAATAAAAATGTTCTAGTACTAGTTTTTAATGGAAAATGAATTGTAAGTATGTATTGATTATATAGTCTTTTTAAGTGTAACACTAAGTTTTGACCGAAGCATCTGTTAATTATTTTTTAAAAGTGACAAATATCAGAATTTGGTGATTTACCCAATTCGCGTCCACAAAATATGTGAATTGTAAGTATGTATTGATTATATAGTCTTTTTAAGTGTAACACTAAGTTTTGACCGAAGCATCTGTTAATTATTTTTTAAAAGTGACAAATATCAGAATTTGGTGATTTACCCAATTCGCGTCCACAAAATATGATTGCGTCCACCCATGGACCATTTTGCGTCCACCAATTTAGGGAAGAAATTAAAGGGAGATTTATTTTCAATTATTGAAATTATGATATTTAACGATTTCTTTATTTAAAATATATATATTTAAAAATTAACGTTATTATTAATAAATAATACTTACAGCAAAACAAAAATATTATTCATTTCAACATTGATGGAACTTCAGAATTAAAAGGTGGACGCAATCTGCTATCTACTATATGTACAGTTTGCGTCCAACTGTCCAAGTACGATTTTCGACAGCTCTATCTAATTATACAATCATGATGTGGACGCAAATTGGCCATTACAATGTTCATAATAATAATGTTAAAAAAAACATAAAGCCAATGTTTATTTCATATTTGATTACATAAAAATATGCAACCAACACAAAAAGATACATAGACGAGTTCGTGTCCATTGTGGACGCAAAGTGGAAGATTTAAAAAATTTGGTGTAGTAATTCACGTCCACCTTATTTTAATTGTTATAAATAAAAAAATTAAACAAATACTTAATTATATTCATTTCTTTGTTCATTATAAAGGTCTAGAAAAAACTATGTATCCTAAATTTAATATAAAACAATCAAAAATTTACCTTTACACCGCAGCACGCTATTATTTTACTAAAATTTCACACATCAGCACTCTTTTGTTGCACAACTGAGACTTTATTATTTTTTTTAAATAGGAAGGGCTAAATGCATGGACTTTTTGTGTATGTTGTGTAATTCTTATACATTTAACATATTCGTAGGATCAACGTATGATATTGTTGATGTGGTAGTATACTTATTTTTAAAAGAAGTTCCGTCGAATGGACGCGAACATGGCGATGGAAATAAGTAGGTATGTACCTCCTGATTTACCCATAAAATTTAAATATGAAAGTATAGTTATTAGCTCGGATATTAGCTGCGATCTGCGCACTACGCGCCCCGCCTCCCAGCGCGTACCCCGTTGAACCTTGTGTTCTGCGCATCGACTCGCGCGATGTTCCGTCCGAGCTGCCATGAAGTATGATTCGGATTGTAGGTAGGTACCTACCTGTTATTCCATTGTTGCTAACAACTATGTTTGCACTCGTATAATTTATCTACTTTTATTTACATATTTTGGACTATCCACCCAACACCGGGTCTGCTGCACAGAGTTAGGTACCTACACTATTAAGTATAGGTATTTATTGACTAGAGCTTAATGGAATGATCGCAAAGAGTAAGTCTAAAAATTAACAAAACATGTAAATTTTTTATTAAGAAATCCAAAACCCAACGGCGAATGTTATGAGTTACATAATATATTTAGTTGAGTTAGTTATAATTTGACGCCAAACTTCAAGTTAAGTGACGTTTCTCCCCATATTGTTTTTTTGAATAATATTATTATGCAGGTATACATAACCCTTCTTCGAAATATTGACAACGGGCTACCAATAAAGTCGTTGTGGGTGGCAGGTGGCGCTGAATCAAAGAGCACCTTTGCATTCAGAAGCTTGAGGTGAAAACCTCGCCGGTCGCTGGCAACCGGACTGTTCCCGTCGTCACGTGTGGAACAGAGGGGGCGTGGCGGGGCGCGGGAGGAAGGCGTCGCAGTCGCGCGCCGCGTCGCCGTCCGCGCTCAGGTACGTGGTGTCGGTGCCGGCCGACGGCGGCGCGCCCCACGACACCCAGCGCGCCTGCAACGCAATATGTATTTTGTATACTTATTTCGCGTACCTATAAAGAAAATTCACTTAAAGCTATGGGTGCAATTAATTGAATTGGCGTTAATAGTACTTAACGCCAATACAATTAATAGCACCCATAGCTGTACTTACATGTAAATATTCTGATATCTATGGCTGTACTTGAAACGTCGGCCAAGAGCGAGTCAGACCCACGCACGAAGGGCGTACCATTATCTATAAAACATCAGAATATCGAGCAAAAACCGACAAAAAAATCACGTTTGTTGTATGAGAGCCCCTGTAAATATTTATATGATTCTATTTTTTGTATTTGTTGAGTCTCGTTAATTGGGTCCCGTTTTTACCCTTTAGGTACGGAACCCTAAAAACGATTTCGATGTCCGTAGTCCATCTGTCAGTCTGTCACCAGGCTGTATCTCATAAACCGTGATAGCTAGACTATTAAATTTTCACAGATGATGTATTTTAAAACAAATACTAAAAAAAGAATAAAAAGGGGGCTTATAGGGGGCATACAACAAATATTTTTATAGGTAATAGCGCGGAACCCTTCGTGCGCGAATCCGACTCGCACTTGATCCTTTGGGTATCTTAAAAATGAGTGACACGAAATAAGATATGCAAAAACTTCAAGACCAGTATATAATCAGTCTCAAGAAAAAGTAAATTGTACCTCAGCGATGTCGTTGGGCAGCCGCCAGGGCGGCGCGGCGTCGGCGTCGGCGTCGGCGTCGGCGTCCAGCGGCAGCGCGTCCAGCGGCACGTCCAGGCACGGCGCCAGCAGCCGCGGCCAGTCCGCCAAGAACGCCGCCACCTCCGCCGCGCACGGCCGCGCCTTGTGCTCCTGCTGCCAGCACGACTTGATCAGCCCCTCCCTAATACAATAACACGATTACTTTGGTTAAGGGTTACAAAACACACCTAACGCTTGACGTTATTAGACAATGAGAGATTTCTTCCCTCTCAGATTCCTATAATTATCAATCAATAGCTCCAGCGGTTCCACTCGCATTATTGTAGATCACCCTCAAAAACACTTATTTCATTAAAAGCTGACAAATCCAGTAGTGGAAGCTCGAAAGCGTTACAACAAACCCACTGGTGATGCGGGATGATGAATTTCGAACAAAATGTTGAAATCAAAATGTAGGACGCCTAGACGACGACTTCTCCACACTGTTCAATAGAAACGGCACTGACCTGGTTCTCTGATGCTGGTGAAGACAGGCACGCCGAATATGCTGAAGGCTTCCTGTAGGTGTTGGTTTTGCGAGCAATTAGCACAATTACGCGCGCGGGCGAGAATTTGGTCGAGAGCACGGCGTGAGCATCTCAAATCAGCGGTGAGTTAAACGAAACTAAAGCTCGGTCGCGCGAAACCGGTGTTGCCAGATCCAGATACCATTAATACCGAACAGCATAGACAAGCCGCGCGTCCACACACTTTGTTATATTATATTATATACCTATTTATAAAAATAGAGAATAATATCGAATAAGGAGAGTTTACATTCTCTTTAGATTTGTTTGTACTCACAATTGAGGTTTAAGTCCCGGCGGTAGGTCCAGTGTGTGGCCTGCCTTGACGCGCGTCAGCACCTCGCTGTTGCTCAGGCCCTGGAACGGCAGCGAGCCGAAGGTGACAATCTCGTACAGCAACACGCCGAACGACCACACGTCAGAAGCGGGTGAGAACACACCCAGCGCCAGGCTCTCGGGAGCCATCCAGCGCACCGGCAGCATGCCTTTGCGACTGAATCGGTAGTAGTCGTTTTCGAACACTAGCCGCGTCATGCCGAAGTCGGCCAGCTTGACCTGCCGGTGCGCGGAGACCAGGCAGTTGCGCGCCGCCACGTCGCGGTGCACATAGCGCAGCTGCGCCAAGTACGACAGCGCTCGCGCCGCGTCCAGGGCCATAGCGGTCAGCCGGCGCGCCGAAACCTCCTCAGCACCCTCGCCACCTTCTGCACCCGCTAAGTGACGCCGGGCTAACAGGTAGTTCTTCAGGTCCCCGTACAACATGAACTCCATCACTGTACACACGGGTTCAGTCTTTGTCACCACTCCAAGTAACCGCACTATATTTTTGTGGTCGAATCGCTTCATCGCCTCTGCCTCGGACAGGAAGTCTAGCTTCTCCTCTGTGGTAGCGCCCGCCTTTAGAGTCTTGACGGCGACGGCGGTCCAGCCGCGCTCCTCGGACAGCAGCGCGTGGCCGCCGTACACGGTGCCGAACGCGCCCGTGCCCAGCTTGCGGTTGATGACCACGCGCTCGCGAGGCACCTCCCAGCGGTCGAGGCCGCCGGGCTTGAGCGAGATGGTGCGCATGTCGAGTTCGGCGAGGCGCGCGCGGTACTCCTGCTCGGCGCGGCGACGGCAATGCGCCGCGAGCGCCGCCAGCGCACCCACGGCCGCGGCGAGCAGCAGCGCGACGAGCGCCACGAGCGCGGTGCGGCAGTCGGCGTGCAGCGCGTCGGCCAGCGGCTGCAACGTGCAGTGCTCGGCGCCGTCGTCGGGCGCGTCACCGTCGGGCGTCCGCCAGCGCACGGCGCCCTCTATCGCCAGCCCGTCGCGCGTCCACCGCGCTACGCGGCGGCGCGTGCCGTTGCTCCACTGCTGCAGCACGAGCGGCGACACGCGGGCATGGGCGCCGCGCTCACTACTCCATTCGAATCGCCCAGTCAGACCGACAAACTCCATCGTGGTCGCATTTTCAATCAGCGATCTAAAACAGGAAAGCGGACAGTTTGTAATGCTCGTATCATATATAAAATTGTTCCTCACCCTAGATAAAATATATTTAATTTCTTTAACTTTAAAACTGAAAATATTTGTGAAATTTGAACATCTATACTGACCGCACGAGGTCCGGTTTGTGCAAGTCATCGAGGGCGGAGGGATTGCTGAGCAGCAGCCGGTCGAGCGAGGCCGCCCACAGCCGCAGCACGTCGTACAGCAGCGCGGCGTGCGCGTCCACCGCGCCGCACGCCGCGCCGCCCCGCGCGCCGCCCGCCATGCCGCTCACCAGCACGCAGCGCTCATACCATCTGTTCAGCCAGCCTCTTCGAAACTCAAGTTGAGTTGAATCTGCCCCCGCTATCTGAAAATAATATGAGATGAGTTACTTTATATCATAGAGCAGGGAATGTGTGTGACAGTCGCTCGCACATTACGCTACTAGAGATGCCTTTTCAACACATTTTATACGAAACGAGCGTGACACGCTTGGGGGCCCGTTTTTTAAGGATTTTGATTTCAAGTTAATTGTAAAAAAGCAAAACTCAGTTATTTTTAACCTACATGTGGTATAGATTCAATAAGAATTTTGTTACTTAACCTTTTTACTGTGTATTATAAAAATCAAATATATCCATAACTAAATATAGCCATATAATATCAAAGCAGATTCGGGCATTATTACGTGTTCCTAAGTACAAACTGAAAGGCCGATTATGCGACTTATTTTTGGAGTTAAATCACCTGGGTGTTTTTGACAGGAGATTTAGAATAAATCGTTTCTCCTACCAGCTGGGTGCGGGCAGACACGCGGTATTATTGTTGCTTTCGTGTCTAGTAGGGCGCGGTGCGAGTGACGTTCCGAGCTTTGTGCTTCATGTTCATATTTTAATGTATACATGGCACAAGACACAGTACCTTTTTCTCCTGGCCGTCACGCCAATCTACTAGCCATTCCGGAGCAAAGGCTAAGTGGCCGTCAGCGGCATCCGCCAGTTGGTCGGCCGAGCAGCCGGGCGCGTCGCGGGCGCCGGGCCGCAGCCAGCGCGCGGGCGGCGCGCCGGGCAGCAGCCACACCGCGCCGCTGCCGCCGCCCGCCAGCCCCGCGGCGCGCCCCGCGCACAGTGCAGCGCGGATTGCCCGCGTGTCCTCCAAGTTCACGTATAAAATGTGCGCATTAGCTGCTTTTACGCGTTCTATCCACTGGAAAATACAAATGACGTTGACATGAGAAATTACTAACATTCTAACTCTCCAATCATCTTTGCAGCGTAGAGAGTGTAGGCCAAATCCTCTGACTGCTCTGGCTAATATATCCTTTAAGTATTGACGTGGGGCCTGTCAGGCCGCGGCAGGTAACCATGTTGTTAGTTTTACCCCTTCCCCGGTTAGGAGAGATCCCCACTTCTCAGTAGCTGCGAGTCTAGTTGCGCTGACGCCATTCCGTGCGGGGGTTGTGCCGGTGGACGTGATTTTGGTACGTTATGGGAATTTGAAATTACGACGCGGCCTCTCAGGCCCGACGTCGGTACTTACGTTACTTTTTTGTTTTAGCTATTTTTAATTTGTAGTGCTTGTTTACAGATATCTAACTACTAATTTTAAAAATGGATGTACCTGGGCCCTCAAGAACTAAAAGACAAATACCCACAAATCAACTAGGCATTTCTAAAAGACCTAGTGTACGAGCTACGCTGTACATAGCCTATTGACCTAAAAGATGAAATGCTGACAGCGCGCCGATGGGCCGCTGTTCGATTGTAATTTACTTTAGTACCATTAAAATAGTCTCGAGATCAAGTCGTTTTTATCATTATCAATCATCGCGGTACTCAACCCTATCAGTATCTTTAGCTCCCATTCATGTCCCGAGTGCGTCTACTAATTATCGTAAAAATACTTACCTCTTGCGTGCGAGCAGTTACGCTAACAAATTGTCTAAGAATGCTGATCTGGATCTTTTTAACTCTAGCGCTGCAGTGATAAGATGGCAATTGACCAGGCAATTCTTTACTGATTGAGTTTAAGATGTCGGGTACCACTGTTATGCGGATTATGCTATTTAGGCGTATGGTTTGTGATATAATTTTTTTAGTGCTCTGAAAATTGTTTTTATAACCTATTTTTGTTACTATTGGCGGGAACCTCTCATTGGCTTCCTATTTCTAATTGTCTAAATGCTACTGTAATATTTATAAGCTGTTGGTTCTCCTAAATAAATAAAATAAAAAAATAAAAAAAAATAGAAAATTGACACGTACCCGAGTTATCAGGTCGCTTTGGTTCTCTGCATTTTCTGATAACTCTATGTGCACCACGACGTCCGCTTGCAGCGTAGCGTGGTCCAGCGAGGCGCGTGTGGCGGGCTCGCTCAGCACGGCCAGCCGGCGCCAGCCGAAGTGCGCCAGCAGCGCGCCCCACGCCGCCGACACGTCTCGCGCGTCGCCCGCCGCCAGCAGCGCCAGCGACGCCGCGGGGGGCGGCGCTGTCTGCGCCGTGTACGCCAGCACGGGCAGAACGTGTGCCGGGCTCAGCCGCGCCGCGTCCGCCCACGCCGCGCCGCACGCCGGCCCCGCCACCGCCGACAACGCACCGTACTCGCCCGTACCCAGAGCGTCTGTCAAATATTTGTAGGCGTGAGGGGCAGCGCAGCCGTCATCGCTCAGCTCCACTTTGAAATGCGCTGTGCTTGGCAGCTGCAATTTGAGCAGATCCTCCTCGGCGAGCGTGGCGGCGGCAATCAGTGCGCGTGCATCGAATGCCTCACGTGACGTATTCACCGGTATCAGCACGGCGGTTCGTACTTCTCCGAGCGGAGCGATTTGAGGATGAGAGTCGAAGTAGGCCTCCACCGCTGCGACGGGACCATCAAGACGCGTGTGGGTGATAAGATCGCGCAGCTCGTCGGTATCGATCCACAAGCGAGTAAGCACGCGGAGAGCAGTCGCTGAGCGCGTGAGAGACCGTGCGTTCGCGAGTTTAAGGAGGCGTCGTGGCTCAAAGGGACAGGGGTCCAGTCGTCGGCCGCAGCGGCTTGTATCACAGTTAGGGCGGCAGGGCGGTGGGCCAAGCGTGCGCGCGGGCAGCTGCACTAATTCCGAGTAGTCGGGCGCGCGGTCACACACGATCACATTGCGCGAGTTAAGCGTGGCGGCGGCTGAGGTTAGCCTTGCGCCCAGTGAGATCACACGTGCGAACAGTCCAGACTCACGCACTACTCTCGACATCACTTTCAACTCATTCATGTCACTGGTCAGAATAGTGGCACACATTACGTTATCGTCCCGACACGGCTCTGGCGTATAAGTTTCATTTCGGCAATCGGCGTTTGTGCACGGTAGCCTATGCAAAAGAAAAAGAAAATAGTTTTGTCGGTTTAATAATACTATGTTAATGAGCATTATTTTTTAAGTTTCATGAGGTAATAGGAATGTTTAAGTTCAAGAGATGTAATTACCTCCAAAGGAGTTCGAGGTCATCTTTTGACAGTTGATAAGGCTGGGCACGAGAGAGATAGGCGAGATCAAGCAAGGAGCGTAGCGGGCCGCTCGAGGCGAAGCAGGCGCGGCGCGCGGGCGGCGCGGCGTCGCCCAGCTCGTCGAGTCCAGCGTCACGCAGCTGCGGACTCGGCCGCGTGCCGGTCGCCGGCGCCGGCACCAGCGCCGCGTCGATCGCCCCGACCGTTAGTGCGTGCAGCACGGCTTCCAAGCAGCCGGGGGACTCGGGCGCGGCGCACGCCGGCGGCGGCGTCACCACTAGCGCCGGCACGCCGCGCGCGCCGAGCGCCGTCGCCGCCAGCCACGCCAGCGCTGCGCCGCTCACATCGCTAGCGTCGGGCGACACCGCGCTCAGCTTCACCCGCCATTCCTCTGCTTCGCCGATGCCTAAGCTTCCTGGATTTAAAAAGACCTCAAATTTATTTTCTGTTTCAATCTTAGCAACAAAAGCGATGTTCGTGAAAGGCTATGGTACACCCACACGTACCCAACAGAGCAACACACTGACCTTGGGCGTCGGGCGGGGCGTGGCCGGCGGTGATTGCGGTAAGCAGCAGCAAGCCCGTGCACCACGCTGCGCCGCTGCTTTGTCTGCAATAAACAAATATTCATATTTTTATGAAACAAGAAACACAAAAACGTACTTGATCGTAGCAAAAACGCAATCTTCAAATCCAGAATACGCGAGCGTTTTAGGCTCGAAAATTGTTGGCATAATTTTTAGGGTTTCACACAAAAACTGAAACAAAAACTTCTTTTTCAACACACCTATAAATATCCTATAAATAGGCTCTTTTGTTACTTTGCTCTGTCTGCACGTCCATCCGACGAGACCAAACCCTTTCTTACAAAGCTTTAAGAACATGACTTATACAACATGATCATCTAAATATTGGTACCATTGATAGAGTAACATTTCTGAAAGCATCAATCATACAAAATGTCTCAGGTAGTACGGAATTCTTAGTGTGTGCTGGTCTGACTGCAGTTTCTCAGCGCGATCGAAGCGTCTCTGTTTTGACTCCGCATCCAAGCATTCTTGGAATGTATCTGTTTCCTTTTTTTACGGACTAATCACACAGATTGCGCTAGCCCCAAAGAAGACTTGTGTTATGGGATGCTAACTCAACGATACTATAATTTATAACAAATAATTTAAGAATAAAATATATTATATATTATTAATATATATGTCATACTCATATATAACTAAAATAGCTGGCAGCTGGATAGTGACAACAGCGCGGCGGATAATGTTATTAATGCTAGCATGACGTGCTATGCGCCCCGCACTCCTGGGACAGGAGAGTCCGTGATGGCCAAACTGGTCGACTGTGTCGCCGCAGGGACAACGATGCGGGACATTTGCTTTAGCACCTAAACGGACACAAGTCGCTAAGCGAAAGGCGTTGTTGTCCAAAAATGTCCCCAAGCTGAACGACGGAAAACAATTACAAATACATATATAGATAAACATCCAAGACCCAGGTCAGTGTTCCGGAGAGTTGGTCAGAGCCCTCGCCCCCGACCCGTCTTCATCGATCGGGATGGATGGATGGACAATTTCATTTCATTCATTTCATATAACTTTATTTTTAATTGACAGAATTTTTATAGGGTTTCCTGCTTTTTATTCAAAATTTTAGGCTCAGTAGTTTGGGCCCCAATGGTCAATTATTGTCTTGTTTCATGAATAATTATCAAAACTATTTTTAACCGACTTCAAATAAGGAGGAGGTTCTCAATTCGTCTGTATGTATTTTTTTGTATGTTTGTTACGCGATTACTCAGTCAGTTATGGATCGATTTTAGTGATTTTTTTTTTCGTTCGATAGTTACTCCAGAGGTGGTCCCATAAAATTTTTGTCGCAATGTACCAAGCACTTATTGAAAAAATAAACAAAAACCAAAAAAAAAAATGTTAAAATATGCCGTTCGGTTTAAACTTATTTGTAAATTATGAATTATGACGAGCTCCGTGGCGCAGCGGTCATCACGCCTGCCTGCGACACGGATGGTCCCAGGTTCGATCCCCGGTCAGGTCAAGATGGAAAATGATCTTTTTCAGATTGACCTGGGTCTTGGATGTTTATTTATATATGTATTTGTTATAAAATATAGTATCGTTGAGTTAGTATCCCATAACACAAGTCTTTCATAAGAACTTACTTTGGGGCTAGCTCAATCTGTGTGAGATGTCCGTATATATTTATATTTATTTATTATTGTATTTTATTCTTAAGCGAATTAAGACAAATTGGTAAGAACTTTACTGCTCTGTTTTGACTGAACTTCAAAAGTGGTTAATATAATTTTGTTAACAAAATGTATCCAGTGCTTTTAGAAAAAACCGGCCAAGTGTGAGTCAAACTCGCGCAATGAGGGTTCCGTACAATATGCTTCGTGGACACACACACAATGTGCAAAAATGTTTTATTCAATTGACTAGCGCTATCTAGTGGTGTTTTAGTGAACTATTTCCCTAGGTGAACTTATTATAGTGAGTTTACCACTTTATTTTCAACTGATAGAATTCTTATTATTTTTCCTGTAATCTTCAAGCAATGAACTATATATTGTAATTTTTTCGAAATTTTGCCTTCTTTCGTGAATAAAATCAAAAGTATTGATTGATAGTTCCAGTTTGTACATTTACGAATAGGGTTGAAGTCGGTTTTAGTTTTTTGTTTTTGTTATCTGTACAAAAATATACTTGAAATCCTCATAGCAAGCCTTTTCATTTGAAAGGTTTGAAAAAGGTATGTTTTTATTTCTTAATTGTTTGAAAATTAACCTTATTACCGACCTTAAAACCGGCCAAGTGCGAGTCGGGCCACGCGCAGTGTAGGGTTCCGTAGTTGCGAATGACAACTTTGAGTTCACACTGTTCACACTTGCACCTCATAATATAACGACCAAAAACATCTAACAATGAAAATTGTATGAAATTTAACATTTTCGAGTACATTTTATAAGTTGGTTGTCTATGACTTTTTAGTTCGTACTAAATACTCAGCTCTGATAGTTTTCCTTTCAACTTCAGTATATATATTACTGCTGTAATTTTTTTCACGTATCCACATATAACCGTTTAGCAGATAGAGGGGGGGGGGGGGGGGACACTTACCTCTAACAAAAATTTACACTTTAAAACCAAATATTTCGGAAACGGATCCCTAAATTGAAAAATAGTGTTTTCAGCCTCACTATATTTTTCAAAGACCTATTTAAAGATACCCAACACGATGGGTTTGTATAGAAAAAAAAAATTACTCCCTCGTTACTTGTATGGGAGCAACGCTAAAAAAAATTTTTTTTCAAGATTTTCGCTACCTCTTTTTTGGCATGATTAATATACATACCCATACCAAATTACAGCTTTTTGGTACTTATAGTATCAGAGTAAAACCACGGACGGACAGACAGACAGACATGGTGAAACTATAAGGGTTCCTTGTTTACTACGGAACCATGAAAAAAGAGAAGGTTCTCAGTTCATCTGTATTTTTTTTGTGTGTTTGTAACGCGATAAGTCAGTCAGTTATGAATCGCTTCTTCTTCTTTATCGATAGATAATGCTTCAAAGGTGGTCCCATAATTTTTTTATCGAAATAGGTCCAGCGCTTTCTGAAAAAAAAAAATACCAATAACCAAAAAATGTGTATGTACACGGATGCCGCTCGGTTCAAATTATTTCTAATTTATTATTTCGCGAATCAAGACAAGTTGATGAGAATGTTGCTTCACTACCACACCCACTAAAATGGGATAATAAAATTATTTTTAACAAAAAACAAAATCATACTTCAGCCCTATACCTTTTACAATTTATAATCAGTTATTATTTTGAGTTAGTGCCAGCCAAAGTAAAAATAACCTTAAGAAGATAGACTACCTGTAAATTTTCATACAAAAAGCGATAACGCTTCCTACGCCTTAAATTTAGTGCAGTTTTTTTACACAATATTGATAAATTGGAGAAGTAGGGCTGTACGTTTTGATTTTTAAGATATATAACTTACAACAAAAGTTATGAGCATCGAAGGAAATATCAATATTTTTTACAAAAAAAAAAAAATATACCCGGGGCATTTTAATTTATTTAAATTAATCTAAACCGAATCAATAAAAAAGAAAAACGGTTAGCCCTAGACTAAGGTCTGCTAAATCGAATAACACCAAAATTTCCTCATTTCGTATAGGTTTAGGGGGGTGGAAGAGTTATCGCTTTTTGCATGAAAGTTACAGGTAGTCGATCCTCTTAAGCTTTCTCCTAGTTCTCCTACTGCCCGAAGTAGAGATGAAAACTTCGAAATGTTTCTGTAATTTTGGAATGTTTTAGGAATAGGTACTTTCGAAATTCTTAATAACTTAAAAATAACTTTTGACGTTTTCAAAATAGAATATGGACAATTGGACATACAAAAACTGAGGATACTTGAACATTACTTGCTGTGTTATTACTATTGCTAGACACTGAATATTATATTATAAGTAATGCCTATCATGTATAAGTAAATCGACGTGTTTTCAAGTGGCTAACCATGTACCTACCATATGTATAACTTTTGACGTTTTCAAAATAGAATATGGACAATTGGACATACAAAAACTGAGGATACTTAAACATTACTTACTGTGTTATTACTATTGCTAGACACTGAATATTATATTATAAGTAATGCCTATCATGTATAAGTAAATCGACGTGTTTTCAAGTGGCTAACCATGTACCTATCATATGTATAAGTATCTTATTATTTAACTAAATGTAATGAAATTATTGTACCCAATTTTAAGCAAAAAATATTTTTGAAAACTTCTAATGTTGCCGGAAGTTTTGTAAGTTTTCAGAAATACTTCCTTAGAAGTGGAATGTTTTCTGAAAGTATTCACTTCCAGCCCGAAGGTTGGTTTTAAAAGATTGAACTATCTTTGTTATATTGGCTGGCACTGACCCCGAATAAAAACTGATTATCTAATCTAAATATATAAAAGAAAACCTGAAACCGAACCGAAACTACCGAACGGATTTTGCTAAAATTTGGCATACACATAGTTGTAATAACGTAGGCAGGCATCCGATAAAAAACGATTTTTGAAAATTCGCCCCCTAAGTGAGTGAAAAACGGGTTACAATTTTGTACGGAAGTTCGTCATTTTTAGACTTAGAAGCTTGAAACTTTGTTTTTAGGTTAACGATTAGAAATAAACAGTTACATTTTCTGGGGTTCTTGAAAATTCAACCCTTTTGCACCCCAAAAGGGTTTCAGCGTTCTGTTTGCATTTTTTATAAGCAAGCTTTTAAGCTTGGCCTAAAAGAAACTAAGTAACCAAATAAATAAAAAATAAAAAAATCCTATTTATATGAGATTATTTCATTCATTCGAGTCATTTCTTACTTTCTAAAAAGTTGCATAAGTACCTAATTTTTTTTAGAGCTTTTGTTTATTTTTATTATTTTTGTGCTAAGTTTATTTTTTAACGTTATGCTAGCTAATTGGTCCTACACTGGCTTAGTTTGGCTAACGCAGCATAGTCGATGATCACCAAACTTGTGATAATTGTCACCACTCCACGTCCACCAGTGTACTGGTGAAGTGTTAACTGTAACCGCGAGCGCCACTCGCGGCCGACGGGTTCTACTATCGGCGTTGTAAACAAGGTCTAGGTTCTAAATGAGGCTTTCTTTGTGATGCGTGAAAAGTGGTTAATATCCAATTCTATAAAGACTTACAGGCACATTAGATTTTCCTTTGTGTAGACCTACTATTTAGGTCTAAGTGCAGTAATCAACTGCTGTGCGGATGCATTTCTAGATAATCGCCAACGGCGGGGATTTCCGCGGAAGGGGCACCAGCACATAGGCTCCCGTGCCACAGAGGCCGCAGATGCAATCTGCAGAGCACCTGTCTCTGATAGAAGGTTGCGAAGGTCGGGAGCGCGACACTGTGGCGAAGTAGCGTCCGAGCGGAGTACGGCGCACATCGAAACTAACAGATAAGTGCGCAGATTATCGCACAAACCGCGTCAGCGAGCGGCGCGCGCGCAGCGACTGCGGCCCGCGCGGCGCCGCCGCGGCCCCACGCGGCGGGGCGGGGCTGCAGCCGCGCCGTTGCATTGCATCTCATTATTTAATTCAGCTCTAGCCAGCATGCATTGCGCTATTGCACAAATAAATGGCCGCTGTGACGGTCTATTTGTAGCGGGCGCCAGATGGCGACGTTGATTAACATAATCGTGCGTAGAGATATACTAACTGCAACATGCGGTAAAATTAGCGGCTGCGAGAGGCGCCCGCGACCGATGTCCTGGGACAAAATGACACTGATTTATAAAGGAGACATATCTGTCAATGTTACCTTCGTGTTTTGTAGCACATTAGGTACACCTAATGTGCTACAAAACACGTAGGTAACATTACCTACTTGATTGAATACATAATATTTTATTAGGAAAACATAGTATTTCACAAAACGAACAGACAATGAGGTGTTCAGAATCGATTTTTTCCCAAGGAAGCGGCACTGTGGCGAGATGTATTTTTGACAGAGACACGTACCTCTAACAAAAATATGCCAAATATTTCGGAAACGGATCCCTAAATCGAAAAATGGTGTTCTCAACCTCACAATATTTTTTAAAGACCTATCTAACAATACCCAACACGATGGGTTTGTATAGAAAATAAAATATTACTCCCTCTTTACTTGTAACTTGTAAGGGAGCTACCCTAAAAAAATTTCTTTTCTAGATTTTCATCTACCGCTTTTTTGACATGATTAATATACATACCCATACCAAATTTCAGCTTTCTAGTACTTATAGTCTCTGAGTAAAACCGCGGACATGGCGAAACTAAGGGTTCCTAGTTTACTACGGAACCCTAAAAATGAGTTTAAATGACCATTTCCGGAATTTTAATGTTTGGAGTTTGATCAAAGTTAGCTTTGACCTTTGACTGGATAAAAAGTTCACTCTTCTTAGAATGATCCTATGACTACGACTAGACTTAGGATAAGCAGAACCTTCTCTATATGCACGCACACGAGCGTGCGCTGACTGGACACGCTTGTCTGCGTGGAACATGTGCGGGTGTAATTATTCAATGTCACTCGTATCAATGTGAATGTTTATAATGTACTGCTGAGGTACCTACACGATCGCGGCTGATAGCTCCAGTGCGCCATCCGCGATGTCCGGCGCGCAGGCATTTGTTGTCATTAATGTTGTACTGTGGTAAACAGACTCATCTTTTTTATCTATCAATCATTTATACGCTCTCACCCATTTAGGTATTATGCCTAGCTATTAGCGCTGCGGGGAACGAATTCATTAGGTACCTTACCTGTAGTCTGTTATGGATCGATTTTTGTGATTCTTTTTTAGGTTTCCGTAGTAAACAAGGAACCCTTATAGTTTCGCCATGTCTGTCTGTCTGTCTGTCCGTCTGCGGTTTTACTCAGAGACTATAAGTGCTAGAAAGCTGTAATTTGGTATGTGTATGTATATTCATCATTGCAAAAATTGGTAGAAAAAATCTTGAAAAAAAAAATTTTTTTTTAGGTAATTCCCATACAAGCAAAGAGGCAGTATTTTTTCTTTCTATACAAACCCATCGTGTTGGGTATTGTTAAATAGGTCTTCAAAAAATATTGTGAGGTTGAGAACACCATTTTTCGATTTAGGGATCCGTTTCCGAAATATTTGGCAAATTTTTGTCAGGGGTAAGTGTCCCCCCTCTATCTGATAAACGGTTATATTATATGGATACGTGAAAAAAATTACAGCAGTAGTATATAAATATACTGAAGTTGTAAGGAAAACTATCAGAGCTGAGTACTAAGTAGCTACAAACTAAAAAGTTATAGACAACCAACTTTTAAAATGTACTTACTCGAAAATGTAAAATTTTATACAATTTTCATTGTTAGATGTTTTTGGTCGTTAAACTGTGAGGTGCGAGTGTGAACAGTGTGAACTCAAAGTTGTCATTCGCAACTACGGAACCCTATACTGCGCGTGGCCCGACACGCACTTGGCCGGTTTTTTTGTTTTATAGGTAATGCTCCAGATGCGGTCCCATAAAATTTTTGTCGCAGTGGACCAAGCACTTTTTGAAAAAATAAACAAAAACCCAAAAAATTGTCAAAGGATGACGAAACTTATTTGTATTGTTAACCGACTTCAAGAAAAGGAGGAGGTTCTAAATTCGTCATAATCTTTTTTTCATGTATGTTCCCCGATTTCTCGAAGACGCCTGGACCGATATAAGAAATTATTTTTTTGTTCGATAGGTAATACTTTACAGATGGTCCCATTAAATTTCTATCGAAATGTGTCGAGAGTTTTTTAAAAATACGAAGAAACCAAAAAAATGTTGACACGAATGCCGTTCGGATTACACTTAGGTATTTCCATTTTTTCTCAAGCTTTTATCAAATTATTTTTAATTAAATCAAATTGATAGGGTTGAAGTCGGTTTTTGTTTTTTGTTAAAAATATCTTAAATTATATTCGTATGCGAATTAAGACAAAATTGATGAGAACATTACTCCTCTGTTTTGACTGAACTGCAAAGGTGGTCCTATAATTTCTTTACCGAAATGTAACCAGTGCTTTAAAAAATTAACAAAAACCAAAAAAATATTGGCGTTTGGCTGAATTTTTTCGCGAATCAAGACAAGTTGATGAGGACGTTGTTCCTCTATTTTGATTGAACTACCACATTCACTAAAACTTAATGTGTTTTTAGTTCCAGTTTGTACATTTACGATTAGGGTTGAAGTTGGCTTTAGTTTTTTGTTAAAAATCATTATTTTTATTAGGCATAAGTCAGCTGTAACTTTCAAAACCACTACTTGCTATGGCTACCAGCACAGTTTATTTTCCCACTGTCTGCCGGTGATAAGGAAAATAGTGAGAAAACGTTCAGACTCGCCTACATATCTAGTCGACTTGAGTCGACTATTGCATGTCTAAATTGATCCCAACTAATAGATGATGCCTACCTAATAGATTGGTAGATATTTTTTTACTAGGTATCAGTCTTGCCTGCGTCGTTGGGATGACGCTTATCCAATGTTTTGACGTCACTTTGTGTCTGATAACAATAAATAGATATGTGAAATATTATTAGGTAGGTAAGCATACAATACAAAGTTTCCGAACCTCAGAGAGCGCTGATGAGAATACTCGTATAGCTACGCGCCTTTTAAACACGTCAGTGACCGGTAGTGAGTATCATTAGCAGTTTGGAGAGTGCATCATGCAGCTCTCCAAAACGCTGCAGCGCTGCGCGTGCGCGGGCGCGCGCTACGCGGGTAATGGCCGGCGGCCGCGGCGACCTTGTCGCGACACAAACAGCGTACACGTGTACGCGATCGCCATTTCTATCTTACGTAGGTACATTGAAAAGGAGGAGTTTCAAACTTCATTCGTATGTCAAATGACGCGAAAAAGGCAGAACGTCACCGTACTAATAATGCGTGAATCCCCGCAGAATTACCATGTAGGTACCTAGCAAAGCGACGATATTCGCCCTAAGGTCTTCATTTTAAAACGGCATTCGGAGTCATAGAACTTACATAAAATTGTAGTAAAAAAATCGACCGGTCCGCCGGAGCGTGCCATTCAGTCGATGTGGTTGTTTACGCCGGCCCACGTGTCGCGGCGGGCTTTTGGCAACGTCACCGCGCTATCGGCGCGTGAAAGTACTACGTCCGCGTCATCGTCATCGGGGGGTGCCTACTATTTTTGAAAGCTTGACTCGCCAAACAAAGGATATACGCGAGCGTTTCCAAAAAGCCCCATTTTAATCGTCACAAAAAAATGCAAACATTGCAAATTTGCAATGCGCATATAATGGCAATTAATTACCCCTTATTAATAATAATAGCTTACCCCCAAGTTTGCAATTGCAAGAATATTATAATTTACTATATTTTTCACTGTATTATTTTTTTTAATACATTAAAAAAAATAATACAGTGAAAAATATAGTACGCTTCAAAAATATAGTGTTTAGTGAGGAAAAATAAAAAAAAACCGGCCAAGTGTGAGTCAAACTCGCGCAATGAGGGTTCCGTACAATATGCTTCGTGAACACACACACAATGTGCAAAAAATGTTTTATTCAATTGACTAGCGCCATCTAGTGGTGTTTTAGTGAACTATTTCTCTAGATGAACTTATTATTGTGAGTTTACCACTTAATTATCAAGTGATAGAATTCTTATTATTTTTCCTGTAATCTTCAAGGAATGAACTATATTTTGTAATTTTTTCAAAATTTTCGGCTCAGTAGTTTCGGAGATCAGGGGGGGGGAATGGTCAATTTTTGCCTTCTTTCGTGAATAAAATCAAAAGTATTGATTTTACCCGAACAAAAAAAAATATTTTTGAGATCCTCATAATGAGCCCTTTCATTTGATATATGACACAGTAAGATTTGCAAAACTATTTTTTTTAATTTTGTAATTGGGCCCCTCAAAATGACCCTTATTTCAAAAAAATCTTTATTTACTTTGCACATCCGTGTTTGGGTCATAGGATTACACTATCTTACCAAATTTAATCTAATTTGGTTCAGTAGATTCGGAGAAAATCGGCTGTGACAGACGGACGGACGGACAGACAGACGCTCGAGTGATCCTATAAGGGTTCCGTTTTTCAACTTTTGTACGGAACCCTAAAAAGAGTAACTTATAGTTATTTTTTTTGTCTTCAATAAAACTGGCATATGCTTTTTCGCAGTCATTTTTTTAATGAATTACGTTTGTTTACACGCACATGCATATTAGGGACGTCTGTCGAACACAAGGCACGTTCAAAAATTGCGAGATACTTTTTATTTATTTATTTTATTACTTTTAGTTCTGTAATATATAAACATTAATCTTATATTGTATATTGTACTGAGAAATAGTATTTTCGCGTACTATACAATTTCTTCAATAGTTTATGGTACGGAGTCCCGAAATACAGTACAATACCATATATTATAAGTAATAATACGGTTGGCAACCCTAGCAACATTCGCAGAGCAGCACTGCACTGGCGTCGTCATCGCACATGATTGTCTCCTACAAATTCAACATAGGTACCTGCCTAGTTTCAGCACCAACTAAATTATAATTATAGCCCGGCGCTGTGCACTTCTGTCGTTAGTAAGTACTATTCTGTGCTCTTGTTGAACGTCACACACACACATAGTTATATGTATTGCACTGAAATAATTAGTATACATATTTACTCTCGATCAAGTATGAAATATTTACTATTAGCTAATATTACTTATTTATTATCTTTATCTCTATCACCAAATAACAATATACCTACCTACGCGCAGAGCGAACTTGGACGAGGCAAACAGCCAAACAACTCTTATGTTGTGTAGCAAAAATATCTAACAAGCTTCAAATGACATTTTGGTAGCAGGTAACTATCTTACAAGTGAAATGCCTCCGATATCCAGCTTTATCGTGTTCAAATGTTCCATAAAATCGCCAAACGTACCTACGGCAATTGCCGTTTTGTATGGTAATCAGACCCTTGCTAAATACAAGACGAATTGTAAGGTAAACGGCAGTATGATGATGATTGTAGTAGGTACGCTAAAATATGGCAATCACAGAACGTCAGTGTAGGTCCTAGACTTAACATAATTTTTCATCTTCCCCCACTCTGGATCAGAATTTCACTAGATATGCCCCAAAGAAATGTCAGCTAAGAAATTTAAGACAGTATTTCAAAGCAATAAGGTCCAAACATTTTTTTAATTTATACCCAATCTGGCCGAATCACCCCACAGAGTAGAACGCATCTCCATTTCACGCATTGTCCACGGTATTATTGATTCCCAAAGAGAGACAAAATTCGTCGTCAATCAAGGTCTGAAATGTCTTTTCTTTTTTGTACCTTGGAACGCCTTATTTCTTAAAAAATTAGAGGTATGTACGGCAATTTTTGTTTGAATATGGCCAAATAAGGCAATTTCCTCAGTCATATGCGGCATTATTGTCACAGATTAATAAATATATGAAGTTACATGTAGTAGGTAGTCAATAGTCAATAGTCAATAGTCAAAAATTTTATTCATCTTAAGATATTTTAAATATCATTTGTTGAACGTCACTTTACATTTACAATTGGTTTACAATGTTATGTTATTGTTAACGTCAATAAATTACTTAAAGCTAAGTTTACACCGCTTCCAAGGCGGAGTGCAGAAGAAGCGGCAACAAACTGCACAACGCATTTTCTCCAAATGACGTCAACTTACAATCTACGACATACAAGTACCTACTTAGAACTAATATGTGGACGTGAGCTTACATTGTCATGTGATAATTTAAAATTCAATTAAATATGTCAAATAATAATTTAAAATTCAATGAGAGATGTCAAATAATAATTTTCGAAAAATGAATAATTAAATAAATGTAAATTTATGTCAAATCAAAATATGATAAGTACAAAACGTACCACTTCGTGATATTTAATACATATAAGCCATTATGAGGGTCCGGCGCCAAGCTCCAGCCAGATATTTTTGTCGTTTAGAAAATCATCAGTCCTGTAATAAGCCTTTTTACATAGTACTTGCTTAACATACGCTTTGAATTTTCTATCAGGCATATCAAGGACTGATTCTGGCAATTTATTATAATAGCGTATACAGTTCCCCAAAAACGAATTTCTAACTCTGCTAAGCCGATACCGCGGAAAAAACAATTTGTTTTTATTACGTAATGACCTATCTGTGAAATCACATTTTTTTTTGAAAAGTGAAATATTTTTCCTTACATGCATTATGTTTTCAAATATATATTGAGAAGCTACTGTCATTATATTTATTTCTTTAAACAATTCTCTGAGAGATTCTCTCGGACCTAGGCTGTAAATTGGGGTCGTTGGGTCTTTTTGGCATTTAATATAAGGTTATTGGCTGAAAACCAATTTGAAATTCCAGACAAGGTACTATTCGCCGCACTAGTATCATCGCTATGGCGGTCTATTTTAAATATGAGAGATGTGTCATCGGCAAACAGTACTATGCCAGCTTTATTCTCAACCATATAAGGCAAGTCATTGACATATACTAGAAAAAGAAAGGGTCCCAAGATTGACCCTTGCGGTACGCCGAGTTTGAGATTAGAACCCTTTGATTTTACGTTATTTATATCGACAGTCTGGAGCCTATCTGTTAAATACGATTGAACGAGTTCTAATGATTTATTATCAAAACCATAATGGCGAAGCTTGAGCAAAAGTGTTTCATGATCTACGCAATCAAATGCTTTAGATAGATCACAAAATACTCCGAAAGCATCCTGAAAATTCTCCCATGCATCGTAAATTTGAGTAACAAGTGCTACTCCCGCATCGGTGGTTGATTTTCCGCCAGTAAAACCAAATTGTTGGCTATGGAAAAGGTTAAGAGTCTTAAAGTGGTATTGCATTTGATTAAGCATGATCTTTTCAAACACCTTGCTCATAACTGGCAAAATAGAAATGGGTCTATAGTTTCCTGGATCTACTTTTTCTCCTTTTTTAAATAATGGAATTAATTTGCTACATTTCATTAAATTTGGAAATATGCCTTCGTCGACGCATTCATTAAAAATAAAAGCTAAATCTGCTGCAATAATATTAATAATATGTCTTACAACACTAACTGACATACCCCAGTGGTCTTCAGTTTTTTTAAAGTTTAACTGTTCAAATGCATCAACTATATCACTAGGGCAGATGTGATCAAATTTAAATTTAGAATTACAATGAGGGACATTACTTATAAGTATATCTTCAGCACGCTTAGGGCAAGAATTTACGTTAGATGTAAGTTCAAGAGGAATGTTTGTAAAAAAGTTCTCGAACGTGTTGACTATATCTTTAGTAGAGGTAACTGTTTTATCGCCACATTTAATTTTGCTAATATTTTCTCTTGATTTGAATTTACCTGTCTCTTTATTTATGATGCTCCAAGTTTCTTTGATTTTATTAGGCGCTTCATTTATCTTCCTTCCAATAAAAATACACTTAGCTTGCTTACAGACTCTTTTAAATAATTTAGAGTAATACCTAACATATTCAATAAAGCTGGGATCAAAATTATACTGTTTTTGCGCATATAAATCAAATAACCTTCTTCTGCTTATATAAATACCTGTAGTAGCCCATTCACTGAAATGTAATCTACTACGTACTTTGACTGGTTTTTGTTTAAGCGTTTTTGAATATTCAGAAGAAATAGTATTAAATAATTTGGTGTAGTGCTCATTAGGATTACTACCTGTGTATGAGATCGAACTTAGTTTATTTTCGACATTATTTTTAAATTTTAAAATATTTTTGTTTGTAATGGGTCGGCACATGATTTCACTTTCCACTGGGTGACAAGAGGAATCATTGACAAAAGTTACAAATTGACCTGTATGATCAGATGGTAGCTTATTGATAATAGACGTATCTACATATTGAATACTGCAAAAAAAGTTATCCAGACATGTGGCCGTTGTGGCAGTGATTCTAGTTGGTTCAAAGAAAACATTTTCTAAATTGTAACATTTAAAGAGGTTAAGAAATTGTGTGCTATTTGGGGTATTTACTAAAATATCAATATTAAAATCACCACAGACAATTAACTGTTTCTTACTTTTCGATGCCGTCTTAAGGACCTCATCCATTATTTTTAAGAAACTTTTAAAATGTTTTTTAGGCGGACTGTACACGCAGATAATTATATGGTCAACTAGCTCGGCACAGGTCACTTCAGCACAGCGCTCAACAGAAAGTATGACAATATCCATCCGCTCTTTGCTATGGATACCATTTTTAGTAAATATCATAGAACCGCCACGATCAGCAGACTTTCTGTTCAAGCAACTTACAATGTTATAATTAGATAGGCAGAACATCATCTCACTCTCTTTGAGCCAATGCTCCGTCAAACATAAAATATCCACATTTAAATCTTCTAAAACTAGTTCTACTAATAATTCTTTGCCGGGAAGACCTTGTAAATTTTGATGTACTATTCTTAGTTCTTGAGGCTTTCCCGTTGTCCTACTTTTTAGTTTAAATCTGTCGTCAAATCTATACATCTAGTTGTCAATTCTACAGAATTACCGTTACAAGTTTCCGGTAGCTCGGTAGACATCTTAAATCTATTATTTTGTTTACAATGTAAACTCGTCCATGAATTAATATTATAGGCTACCAATGTAGCTAATTTATGTCTGTTATACTTCGAAAGATAGACACTATCTTCTGTTAAAAAACAATCACTAATAAAATTATTAGTGTCAAAAAATATAAATTTGTCACTATGACGACATGTCAAGGTATGTACAAAATTATTTAAATAGTGAATGCTTTTATTATAAGATGGGGACTGGCAACTTATATATGGAAATGCACATAAAATTATTTTAAATACCTTTAGATCCTTTAGAGATTCTATACAATACATTATATCTTTCTTTCCTAATAGGTAGGTAGGTACATCAGGTAAGCAAATGTCCAGTGGCATCGCTGGTTTCATATATCGTAACCGTAAAGAAGATTTTTACTGACGAACAAACTCCCGACACAGCATACATGACAACATTTTGGAGTCGTTGCATTGCAGCTCATGTCATAAGTACCTACCTACCTACTTATGATATGTTTCGTTCAACAAAATCGACCGCGGGGCGCGGGGCACCGCGTTGCGTGGTGAGCGGCAATGCCGTCTTGTGCAATCCTGCAACGCGTCATGCACAAAACCCTGGGGGTGAAGTGTAGCGCTATATAGCGCCGGTTGTTAGAGACTGGCAATGTCGCAATTTGTAATGTATCGTTTATGTAACAATCATTTATGTATGATTCTAGTAAATGATATTAACTACAGAATGTATATTTCATATCTGAACAAATACCTACTTATTCACTTAGGTGTATGTACATAACATACATAACATACCAACATACTATTTGAAAAGTAATAATACCAAGTCGGTTAATGTTTTAAATAAATAGAATGACTTTGCCATCGAATCAAAACACAATGTATCTCAAAAGTAATTCATATTATGTATATTAATGCTTTTTCCAAGTCGATCTATTTATTTAAAACATTGACCGACTTGGTATTAGGTAGGTAGGTACATGGATCTCACAATTTTTGTCAGTAGAAGAACTGAGTTGCGAGACTTGTTTTTACCTACAAGAATTGTTTTTAACGGCATCTCATTTCTTTTTGTAGAAAGTCATACTTTTTCACTTGCCAATACGTTCTTCTTCTTGAATAACGACAACGGATTTTTAACCGACTTAAAAAGGACGAGGTTCCCAATTCATCAGGAGGTTTTTAGGGTTCCGTAGTAAACTAGGAACCCTTATAGTTTCGCCATGTCTGTCTGTCTGTCTGTCTTTCTGCGGTTTTACTCAGAGACTATAAGTACTAGAAAGCTGTAATTTGGTATGAGTATGTATATTAATCATGGCAAAAAAGTAGTAGCAAAGAATCTTGAAAAAAAAATTTTTTTTTGGGTAGCTCCCATACAAGTAAAGTGGGGGAGTGATTTTTTTTTCTCTACTTACCCATCGTGTGGGGTATCGTTAAAAAGGTCTTTGAAAAATATTGTGAAGTTGAGAACACCATTTTTCGATTTAGGGATCCGTTTCCGAAATATTTGGTTTTAACGAGCAAATTTTTGTTAGAGGTACGTGTGGCCCCCTCTATCTGCTAAACGGTTATATATGGATACGTGAAAAAAATTACAGCAGTAGTATATATACTGAAGTTGAAAGGAAAACTATCAGAGCTGTACTAAGTGCAAACTAAAAAGTTATAGGCAACCAACTTAAAAAATGTACTGGAAAATGCAAAATTTCATACAATCTTTATTGTTAGATGTTTTTGGTCGTTAAACTGTGAGGTGCGAGTGTAAACGGTGTGAACTCAAAGTTGTCATTCGCAACTACGGAACCCTATACTGCACGTGGCCCGACACGCACTTGGCCGGTTTTTTTTTGTTTGTTACGCTACGCGACTACTCCCTCAGTGATGGATCGATTTTAGTGATTCTTTTTTTGTTCGATAGGTAATGCTCCCGAGGTGGTCCCATAAAATTTTTGTCGCAATGTCGAGCACTTTTTGGAAAAATAAACAAATCCCCAAAAAATTGTCAAAGTATGCCGTTCGGTTTAAACTTAAGTATATGTATTTTATTCTTATGCAAATCAAGACAAATTGATGAGAACGTTACTCCTCTGTTTTGACTGAACTCTCTAAAGGTGGTCCTATAATTTTTTATCGAAATGTATCCATTGCTTTTAGAAATCTACAAAAACAAATTATGAGAAACTTATTACTATTTTTCTATAATATAGGAACTAAAAATATGTAATATAAACAAAAAATAAAAATAAACATAGAAACAAAAAAAAATTACAATGCCTAGAGCAGTAACGTTAAAAATTAATCTTTGCGTTGGCATGGCAAACGGTTAGTAATTGCTATTGAATGAGGCTTGCAAATAGTTTTTTTTTGCAAGATTTGCAAACAATAGTATTATTTTTTTTAGACCTTGGGCAAATAAAGCATCTACGCTTTATTTTTGAGGCACTAGGGCCAGCTTCATCCGAATCAGCCAAAGGTTGCTCTTGGTCAATCAACTTGCACATTACTGCTTTTATAGCTTAGGTCAAGGTAGGATTATTTTCCTATCTTTGGGAAATATGTGGCTTTATAAGAGTCATTGCAATGCAAATTTTACAACTCAGACCTCTGAAAAATAAACAAGTATAAAAACAAAAAAGTTGTAAATTTATACTACGTAAAAGCACGGGCGGGGTCTACAGGGATCCCCAAGTAGGTAAAATACGTATTTTCCTTAGCGAAAGCGCGACGTATGTCTACCCGTCGAAAGACTCTGCAGCGCACTGAGATTAGCCAAAAGCGCGAGACCGATACTTGTCAACGTCAAAAATTATCGTTAAAAAACAGCGCGTGGGTCTCACCAGACCCCACCCGTGCGGTTAAAGGTTAAAGTACACTGATTCATTCAGTTCAAATGTAACTTTGTAATCCTTTAAATTTTTTCAGTATTTTGATATTTTTATTATTGACCGAGGTGTGCCGAGTTCGCTGGCAGGATTTCCTACCTCTCGATAACATAAATGAGACTCATGTAGTCAAAGTAAGTGCTTAGTAGGCGGGGCTATGTGTGTGTGTGTGTGCGCCTCTCCGTAACCTAAGAAAAGGGAGGTTGAAAACGCCAATTTTGGGCCAAAATTATCAGATACATAAATGGGACTTGACGTATATAGTGATTAAGATCCTTACAAAGACCTGAGAGAGTTACGGAACCCTAATTAACGTTGTCGATGTGGGTTGATGTGACACCGCAAGACATACCCTGACATACCTATCTAATCTTACGTTTTCTATATTGTCAAAAACACAAACATAGTTTGAACTTGAGTAGCAAATAGGACATCGATATACTACGACACTTCCCTACGCTGAACCGCTAACGAAGAGATTAAACATATTTAATCTCATTGACCTCTAGGTACGAAATTAATTAAGATAAAATATAATATTTAAGCCCCGTAGATGCTATCTTAGCTTTGGAGATTTCATCGGCCAGTAATATTTGAGTGCTAGCCAGACTATTACAAGACAAATACATGATAATAATGGCCATAAAAAGTCAAAATTAAAAAGGTTTACTTTAGACTGCCGGCTCTCTACTTAAAAATAAATACCAATTATTCTAAAGGTCACCTTGCAAATTTAAATTGACCAATACAAATAAAAATGTACAATAAAAAAATACGGTAAATTTAACGATTGCGGTTCTCAAATAATTCCAAGTGAATTAAAGAGTACGGAAGCACGCTATACTCGTATATAAATTTTTTCTGGTATTTCATTTCAACGTCTTCAGTATAAGGCACATTCGTACTACTGATGTACAAGTCAGTATTATTCGGTATATTATTGACTGCCCGTGTGATTGTTTCATATCTCAAAGTAACAGGCGTACGTTCTTTGACATCATACCTATAATGATTAGTAACATCTTTTAAATAATTCCTTTCTTTTTAGTCCCGCTGACTTTACCTATCCACTTTTTACTTTGGTAGGACAGAAGGAAGTGAAAGCTTTAGTAAATTAACTTTAAAACCTCGGTTTTATGATCTTTGCAAAAAGGCCGGAGTTGATCCAGTTTCGCAGTTTGCCGCCCCGCCTGCCTGTGTGACGCATGTTGTTTTTGCATTAAGTGCATGTCTAGAGGTTGTCTACTTCCGACCTTCAGAACCGAGAATAGAACCTGTACAGGTGCGGCCGCAGGGCGTTGCATGCGGTACTTGCAACAAAACAAGCTTATCTGATGTATTGACCATAACTTTATTTATATAGATATAATAATTCTTCAGGAATAGGTGACTCATCCAGAGGCACGCGCTCTGGCAAGCTTTGTTCAAAAAATATATTTATGCCAATAATATGACGTCCACTGCTGGACATAGCCCCCCCCCCCCATAGATCGCCATAGGTCGTCTGTCCACCTGGTCGGGGGTCGACCCACTCTGCGCTTCCCTGTTCGTGGCCGCCACTCCGGGACTTTAATGCCCCAACGGCCATACATCCTTCGTGCTATATGTCCGGCCCATTGCCACTTGCGAGCTATGTGTTCGCTTTCTCCCTCCTCGACATCCATCAAGCAACGCCTCGCTTAAACGGGCCCATGAGGTTCAAACGGAACGGGGATGTTGGAGAAGGATGCAGCAGAACTGGAGGCCGGTAACACCTCGACTAAAATATTGTTAGGTTTACTCACAAGTCCCAGTTTATGACGCGCGTGCTGGTGCCGGTGGTTGATGCGCGCGAGATCCGATCCGGGAGGTACCTCCTGTTGTGAGTTCTTCCTTGAACGCGCGTCCACACGGCACACCGAAACAATGCACATGTCGATCGCGAAATATCAAACACGCGACACACAAAACGACATGATTCCACTACAAATGACTGATACAATCTACGCCCCGCGGACGGCAGTCATATCCAGAAAAACACAATACACACAGCCCCGAGATTACTGTGGGTTTTTAAGGATTTAATCGAAAAACATTTCTTGGCCCGACCCGAAGCCAAAACGTAACGCGTTCTTAACCTAACTTTTACGTGACTGACAACTGACAGTTCTCTTTTTTTTTTGTTGCCAGATTCGATTCGCAGTGCGCAGTGAAACTCCAGCATTGCTCGCTTCATTGTACGTTGAGTAACTCTGAGCCTTCTAATGAGTCCCATTGTGAACGACCACGTTTCTGGATCCATATGTTATCACATCACTGGTAACACGCACTGTTCGAAGACTTTTGTCTTCAGGCAATGAGGAATGTAGGATAGATAAGAAGTGTTCCATTTATGATGTAAGAGAGTACTAAGAAATTATTTTTAGAATAAATGTAACCCCTTGGGGGTGCAATACTGGGGTGAAGTTTTACGCGGTCAAAACTCCGGGAAAATTTTCAGTCTGTCTGTTTACAAAATCAAGTTGATTTTTCAACAATCATTTACATCTCTATGCAACCCTGGATAGAAGATATAGTTGCCCGACAGACTAACAGACAGATAAACATGCAATCAAGTAAGTAGAATCACTTACTTATTTATGGTTTTCTTTCTATTTTTGAGGTAGGCACGGAATCCTAATAATGGACCCTAGTAGTGAGAGAGTGTTTAACGTTTGATTTCCCAAGCATCATTGTATTACGTACTTACAAGTTTTTACTGACTGCAGAGTTTTTAGCATAGGTAGGCATCTATATATTCATATTCACTTAGTATAAATTATCCGTTTATGTTTCATTGTATCTAGATTCTCGATCTCGATGCGGTTACTTCGTGGTTATCGCATCGCGCTCTCACGATAGAGTGCCCCCTCCGCCTCCGCCCGCTGCCTTGTAGGCCGGGAGCGCACTGCAAAAACCATAAAACCAATTCCATAATCATAAATCATTTATTCATCAAGAGATCCCATACATCATATAATATATGCTGAAGCCTTGCACTAAGTTCAAACTTTCTGTAATAGATAGGTGTTTACATTTGTTTTATTTAGTAGGTACATATGTTATTTTATGGGCTACACTTAATATTTGCTTTAGTAGCCTAATTTGTGGAAATTGTGGAAACTGCGGGTTTCTAATACATCCATTTGGATAAAATAAAAATATATAAAAATAAAAGGAGGTATCCGAAAGGTCGAAACCCCGTGTCCAGGTTAATTGAAAACTGGAAATCTTACAACAGATCGTGACTAAAACAGAAATATTAATATTCATTACAATGGTTCACTGTCCATTTGCATAAAAAAATAACCATAAAATATGTTGGCATATGGTAATTTAGACGAATGATATTTACGCATAATTTTTTTATCCATAATAAATTTATTACAATTGTCTTAATCATAAATAAAATCAGCATAATCATATTTAAGCATAAAATTTATTAGCATAACTTTATAAAGGCATAATAGTATCAAACCATAATGAATATAGTCATAATCATCTTACGCAGAAAAAGTAACACCTAAGATATATACACACTTCAATACTTTTTAGGGTTCCGTAGTAAACTAGGAACCCTTATAGTTTCGCCATGTCTGTCTGTCTGTCTGTCTGTCTGTCTGTCTGTCTGTCTGTCTGTCCGTCCGCGGTTTTACTCAGAGACTATAAGTACTAGAAAGCTGTAATTTGGTATGAGTGTGTATATTAATCATGGCAAAAAAGTCGTAGAAAAAAACCTTGAAAAAATATTTTTTTTTGGGTAGCTCCCATACAAGTAAAGTGGGGGAGTAATTTTTTTTTCTCTATTTACCCATCGTGTGGGGTATCGTTAAAAAGGTCTTTTAAAAATATTGTGAGGTTAAGAACACCATTTTTCGATTTAGGGATCCGTTTCCGAAATATTTGGTTTTAAAGTGCAAAATTTTGTTAGAGGTACGTGTCCCCCCCCTCTATCTGCTAAACGGTTATATATGGATACGTGAAAAAAATTACAGGAATAGTATATATACTGAAGTTGAAAGGAAAACTATCAGAGCTGGGTACTAAGTGCAAACTAAAAAGTTATAGGCAACCAACTTATAAAATGTACTGGAAAATGTAAAATTTTATACAATCTTCATTGTTAGATGTTTTTGGTCGTTAGACTGTGAGGTGTGAGTGTAAACAGTGTGAACTCAAAGTTGTCATTCGCAACTACGGAACCCTACACTGCGCGTGGCCCGACACGCACTTGGCCGGTTTTTTTAATACTAATACTCTCAATGAATATTTTGTATTTCGCAAAATATGAAAACGCACAAAACTTTCATGCCCTCAGTCGTTCTGGGTGGTCATAAAAAAAATAACTCGAACCTAACTTCTTTTCTGCCCTTAGTCGTTCCGTCCGGTTGGTCATAAAAAAAATAACTCAAACCTAACTTCTTTTCTGCCCTTCAAATAATTTTCGATTAAGAAATATAACTAGGAATAATTTGGTATTTTAAATTTTTATCTAGCAATTTGGTCCTAATTAATTTATTATTATAATTATTATACCTTTTACACTTTAGTAAAATATTCTATTATGCGACTGTACACTATGCCTAAAAACATTGTGCAAATTATAACTATGCATAAATATATTAGACCTAATTATAATTATGACACAGTACATATGCTGCTAAAAATTAATTATGACCAAGTATAATTATGCCAAAATAAAAAAACCGGCCAAGTGCGTGTCGGGCCACGCGCAGTGTAGGGTTCCGTAGTTGCGAATGATAACTTTGAGTTCACACTGTTTACACTCCACCTCACAGTTTAACGACCAAAAACATCTAACAATGAAGTTTGTATGAAATTTTACATTTTCCAGTACATTTTATAAGTTGGTTGCCTATAACTTTTTAGTTTGCACTTAGTACCTAGCTCTGATAGTTTTCCTTTCAACTTCAGTATATATACTACTGCTGTAATTTTTTTCACGTATCCATATATAACCGTTTAGCAGATAGAGGGGGGGGACACGTACCTCTAACAAAATTTTGCACTTTAAAACCAAATATTTCGGAAACGGATCCCTAAATCGAAAAATGGTGTTGTCAACCTCACAATATTTTTCAAAGACCTTTTTAACGATACCCCACACGATGGGTAAATAGAGAAAAAAAAATTACTCCCCCACTTTACTTTTATAGGAGCTACCCAAAAAAAAATTTTTTTTCAAGATTTTATTCTTCGACTTTTTTGCCATGATTAATATACACACTCATACCAAATTACAGCTTTCTAGTACTTATAGTCTCTGAGTAAAACCGCGGACGGACAGACAGACAGACATGGCGAAACTATAAGGGTTCCTAGTTTACTACGGAACCCTAAAAACCGGCCAAGTGTGAGTCAAACTCGCGCAATAAGGGTTCCGTACAATATGCTTCGTGAACACACACACAATGTGCAAAAATGTTTTATTCAATTGACTAGCGCTATCTAGTGGTGTTTTAGTGAACTATTTCCCTAGGTGAACTTATTATAGTGAGTTTACCACTTTATTTTCAACTGATAGAGTTCTTATTATTTTTCCTGTAATCTTCAAGCAATGAACTATTATATATTGTATTTTTTTCGAAATTTTAGGCCTAGTAGTTTCGGAGATCAGGGGGGGGGGGGGAGAATGGTCAAATTTTGCCTTCTTTCGTAAATAAAATCAAAAATATTGAGTTTTCCCGAACAAAAAAAAATATTTTTGAGATCCTCATAACAAGCCCTTTTATTTGATATATAACACGGTAAGGTTTGCAATACTTTTTCTAACATTTTCTATTAGGACCCCCTAAACTGACCCTTATTTAAAAAAAAATATATATTTACTTTGCACATCCGTGTTTGGGTCATAGGTTTACACCATCTTAACAAATTTCATTTAATTTGGTTCAGTAGATTCGGAGAAAATCGACTGTGACAGACGGACGAACGGACAGACAGACGCACGAGTGATCCTATAAGGGTTCCGTTTTTTATTTTTTTTGAACCCTTTAAAGTATGCCAAATTCATTATGCTAAAACATTTTAGGAATAAATACATTATGGTAACGAAAGGGATCCCCATCACAATACGTGTCATTTAGCAAAAGTAAGAAAGGACCGAGAAACGTTTGTGGAAATTTTGAAAGGAAATGGTGAAAAGAGGTACCGAACATTGGCTAAAGAATAGTAGGCTAACTGGGTCATAATATGTTCTATTTCAATATGAAATGATGTAAACAGTTTGGTAGTGTGCAGCGCAATACTTCGCGCGATGCGACTGCAGTGACGGAGCAGTAAACAACGCTAGTGACGCACGCGCACCATCGCTCGCAATAACAAACAACTGCCCCGCGAGCCACGGCTCAAAATCAGCTGTTTTTGGTCAAATATTAAAGGGCCATCACGAGATTTAACCTTGCAGTCTAAGCATTTCTTCTTGCGCGAGTTAATATACACCAAACACAAGCTTGCGTTCAGAAAGGGCGGTCTACACCGATTAAGATTTCTTTGTTTTATTATATTGTTTAAGTATAATGTATTAATTTTAAAAAACCAAGCTTCATAAACCGTTTTACCTAGTTTATTAAAGTAAGTTTGAAATGCTTTGGTAAATACTAAAAAACCAAGAATTATGCTACGGCTTTTAAAAGATACGCTTTTAAGATACCTATCTACTTAGATGTTCAATATCATCTTAACTGTAAACTCTGTGTAGACTGGAAAAGTGCACCACAGAAGTTACATTTAGGGACACTTACCTCGAACAAAAATTTGCACTTCAAAACCAAATATTTTAGAAACGGATCCCGAAATCATAAAATTGTTTTCTCAGCTTCACAATATTTTTTAAAGACCTATTTAACAATACCACACACGATGTTTTAATAAAATACATTCGAAAAAAATATATACTCCCATTTTTTAGGGTTCCTTAGTAAACTAGGAACCCTTATAGTTTCGCCATATCTGTCTGTCTGTCTGTCCGTCCGCGGTTTTACTCAGAGACTATAAGTACTAGAAAGCTGTAATTTGGTATGGGTATGTATATTAATCATGGCAAAAAAGTGGTAAAAAAAAAACTTGAAAAAAAATTTTTTTAGGGTGCTCCCATACAAGTAAAGTGGGCGAGTATTTTTTTTTTTCTTTACTTACCCATGGTGTGGGGCTCGTTAAATAGGTCTTTAAAAAATAATGTGAGGTTGAAAACACCATTTTTCGATTTAGGGATCCGTTTCCGAATATTTGGTTTTAAAGTGAAAATTTTTGTTAGAGGTAAGCTTCCCCCCCCCCCCCTCTATGCGAGTGCGAGTGTAAACAGTGTGAACTCAAAGTTGTCATTCGCAACTACGGAACCCTACACTGCGCGTGGCCCGACACGCACTTGGCCGGTTTTTTATTTACAGATCTCATTAATTATTTTCAGATTTTTTTCTACCACTATTTTGGCATGAATTATATACATACCCATACCAAATTACAGCTTTTTAGTACTTATAGTCTCTAAGTAAAACCGCCGACGGACAGACAGACATGGCAAAACTATAAGGGTTCCTTGTTTACTACGAAACCCTAAAGTACACTGACGCAAAGGTGAATTGAATATTGCTGCATTTAGAGATGCAAATCTAAAAACTATATTATACTATCCATACCATCCTAACATTACTTAGAAATTTTCCAGTATCAGAGGGGTTTTTGAATTTCCACTTTTAATCTTTGTGTAGATCCGTTTCAGTTTATGGAAGGCATCTTATGAAATATTGTAGCTAGGACACTACTTTGATTTCTATTTTCAGTAAACTAAGGGTACTAGAGAAAAATTTTGTTAAAAAAACAAAATTTATCTCTCTTTTGACTAAGTTGAAAATAACGTCACATTAAAATTTGCGGTCTCTTGAATCAGTGTAAAAAGTCAACGCTATCAAAAGAAATTTTGCGAATATTCTGAAAATCAGGAAAAATCCATATTAGTTTATGGTAGATGAATGACTTTATTTCAATAAAGATATGTTACAATAAAGATATGTAGGTAGATGAATGACTTTATTTCAATAAAAAAATTGTCCAACATCAGATCATAATTATTTGTCTGTATAGAATCCCAGATCATAAAACATTATCGGATCCCTTTCTTTTTCTAACCTATTTTGATGCATTGCTAGGCAAGCTGCAATCAAAAACAAATAAGAAAATAGTCATTGCTGGGGACCTTAACATAAATATCCTCAAAAACAGTAGCCAAGCTCAAGAACTTAAAAGGATAGTTCAAAACCATAACTACTACATACATATAAATGAAGTAACGAGAGGTAGGTCATGTCTAGATCTAATTATCAGTAATATTCAAGATGCCAAAGGTGCAACTCATAAACTTCTACTCTCAGATCATGATACCGCACAAAGCCTTAAAATTCCCATAAAAAAAATTAATAATACGCCTAAATTTTGGTATCAAAAATATCGGGATTACAGCTTGGAAAATCTTTTGAAATTTTATGCATGTCTTAAAGAATTAACATGGGCTGATGTTTATGAACAAAGTGATTCGAATAGAGCTTTTGAAATTTTTCATGAGACATTTTTACTGTTTTATAATCTGTGTTTTCCTATCTATAATAAGAAAATAGTAAAAAATCAAAAACATATGCCGTGGATAACAAAGGGTATAAAAAAAGCCTGCGTTCGCAAGAGGTCTTTGAGGTTTGCATATTATCAATCTAAAAGCACTGAATCTAAAACGAAATATAGACAATATAATAGTATTTTGAAAAAATGTATTATTACTGCAAGGCGACTAAAAAATTCAGAATTTATTAAAAACTCTAAAAATATATGTAAAGCATCTTGGAATATAATAAAAACAAATGTCGATGCCCGAAAACCCAAAGAAACGATAAAAAAAATTAAATGTGATGATAAAATATACGACAAGCCAAATGATATTGCGAACAAATTTATTCAATATTTTAATAACTTGACAAAAAATACTAACCAAGTACCACGACAAAAGAAGCCTTGCTCGATACAAAATAACGAACATAGTATGTTTTTGGTTCCGACGGATAGCTACGAAATCAAAAAAATTATCAGCTCATTGAAGGACACGAATTCTGTAGGTTATGATGACATTACTACTAAAGTAATTAAACTAACATCCAATTTAATAGCACCAGTCCTCAGTTATTTGATAAATTTGTCCTTCGTCGACGGTAAATTTCCAGATGCCCTCAAGATATCGGTTATAAAACCTATTTATAAGAAGGGCGATAAAATACTCATTGAAAATTATCGACCCATTTCGCTAATACCGATTCTTGCCAAAATCTACGAAAAGGCTATGTATTCCCGAATGTTATCTTTTCTATCTAAACATAAAATTATAGTCGAACATCAAAACGGTTTTCAGCGAGGTAAATCTACAACGTTAACTGCTTTTAACCTAATTAACAAAATATTAGAAAAATTAGACAAAAGAATTTCCACTACAGCAATATTTTTTGACATGTCTAGCGCATTTGATTTCGTTTCTCATAACATACTATTGACAAAATGTGACAAATATGGTATTAGAGGGAATGCCTTATGCTGGCTACAAAGTTATCTCTCGGATAGACCGCAATATGTTGCACTTGAAAGTATAAACAGTAATAAACATGAAAAAACCTATAAATCTAAAATTAATATAAACAATGTTGGTGTCCCTCAGGGAAGTATATTGGGCCCACTTCTATTCATAATTTATATCAATGATTTACCTAATGTAACTAATCACTTTTGTACGCTTTTTGCAGACGATATTTCTTTAATTATTCCTGACAATTATAATGATGAAACAAAATATAATAATGATATAAATCAGACTGTTAATGACATAATAAATTGGATGACTATAAATAATTTAAAGGTTAATTTAAATAAAACACAATTTATACAATTCCGGAATAAGCATAGTAATATTAAATACAATTTAAAAATTCATTATAATGGCCAAGACATTAACGAGACTAAGTTGGTTACATTTTTGGGAATTATTTTGGATAATAATTGTGCTTGGTCTAATCATATAGAAAGTGTGTGTAATAAAATCAACAGATTTTCTTATGCTCTCAGGAGGTTAACTAAAATAGCGGGTCGGAAAACAGCCATCCTTGCTTATCATGGTTACGTTGCTTCCAGACTAAGATATGGGCTCCCTTTATGGGGAAATGCATCTGATGCAAGCAAAGCGTTTCTCTCACAGAAACAATGTCTTCGTGCGATTTACGGTGTGTCTTCTTTAACTAGCTGCAAACCATTGTTTAAAGAGCTGAATTTGTTAACCTTACCGAGTATGTACATTTATGAACTATGTATACTAGTAAAAGCACACTCAAATCTGTTTACATTTAGTATAGACTTGCCAAGTAGGTATAATAGAAGAAATCCAAAAAGGATAATACTTCCCACAATGAAGACGGCACTATATAGTTCAAACTGTTTTCCGATGGCCATCAAAATATTTAATAAGCTACCTAATGAAATTAAAAATATACCCAATGTAAAATTATTCAAAAGAAAACTTTTCTGTTGGCTAGTAGATAAATGTTTTTATAGTGTAAAAGATTATCTGAAAAATTGACATTACTAATATAGAATTACTTAGATATTTAATGAAATAATAATATATTTTAAGTTTAACCATAAAATCTTACTTTACTAAACATAATAATTTGATTTGACATCGTTGTACCTAATTTGACAAATTTACTGTCTGTTGCATGTCAGAAATGACTAATGTGTGATACTTGAATTTTATAAAAGCCACCTATTGTACCACGTTTAAAGCAATAAACTTATCATTCATTCATTCATTCATAAAATATTACAACAAAAATATTAACAACTAAATTAAAATTAAATATAATTGATTATAACTAGTTTTTACCTTTATATTTATTTAGTTAGTGTAAATTTTGTATACAGGCAGGCACCTTGGGCCGTGTGGATCCCGGGAGAGTCGAACACGACCACTCCAAGTCTTCCCGTGGATGTCGTATAAGGCGACTTAGGTAGGAGATACAAGCTAAACAAAACTTATAAACATCCGAGGCCTTTTCAACCCGTCTGGCCAGCGAGGAGTGTAGGCCTTATGCTCTGACTGCTCTGGCTAATAGTAATATGACTCTGATAGTACAGAGAGGGTCGTGCTCCTGCAGTGAAGATTAAAAAAGACCTGATGATGATGAGGAATTTTTTGTACGGAACTATGGTAGGCGAGTGTGACTGGCATTTGGCTGGTGTTTTAAATACAATACTATTGTTAATATTTTTTGTTTGCGGCTTTTTTATGCCATAGCGCAATATTTATCTTAACTACTTACGAGTAGCTGCCAATCAAAGTTCTCACAGCACGCGTATAAAAATTCGTATGAGACTTCACACACAACTATCCATTCTTTTCAAGGGCTCTTATGGGCGCGAAGAAAAAAAAAGTACAATGTACCGGACAGTGTGGTCTCGGTACAAAATAACTTAATATCTCTAAGATAGTTTTGTTTAAGGCACATATGTTTTTATCCCACAAGGACATTTTACTAGATTGGCCCCACAAGGGCATTTTAATTTATTAGATTAGCTTTCCTTCTCAGACGGAGCTTTTAATTTTACTATGTGCCGTTCTTTCGTAAGGTTACATAGCGCGCCGAAAACATGAACGCATGTACCCTATTAGCGGTTCAAGCAAAGAATATATACCAAGCAAGCAGAGTGCAGCTGTACGCGACTCACTCGGCGCGATGCAGCCGGTGCATCTGATTGCGCCGCGTGATGCAATCAAAATATCTCGCGATTACTGCGCAGTCGCACAAACAACTCGTAGTGCTAAACACTTATTCATTGTCTTAACCTGAAGCGCAGACAATTTTGCCGCCGTGTGGTTCCCGGCAGAGTAGAATAGGACCACTCCAAGTCATCCCGTGGATGTCGTAAAAAGCGACTAAGGAAAAACAAGCTAAACAAAGCTTCTAAACGAGCCTTGAACTAAACATGTCTTTGTTTTTGTTTGAGTATAAGTACATAAGTATTTGTCAATTTAGGTACATACAGAATATCGTTGCCGTGGGCTGTTCATTGTTCGTGTCATGACTTTGATGTCCGATGTCCCGCTGCCGCCCCCGCGCCCCCGCGGTGGACGCATGTCTGAAGGAAGGGTCTCATCGGAGTCGTGTCGGAGGCGGCGGCATGCCGGCGGGCGTTCGTCAATGAAGTCCAGGGCTTTCTTCTCTTTTTAGGGTCCCGTACTCAAAGGGTAAAAACGGGACCCTACACTACTCACAACACTTCACTGTCCGTCCGTGGTATATAAATATCTCGAGCTCCTCCCTGCTTCAGAAGGCACGTTAAGCCGTTGGTCCCGGCTTTCATCATTAATGACAGTCGTTCAGCTATGTCTGATGCCTTAAGGCAGCTTGAAAAATCTGACACCAGTGTTGGTCACTTACACATACGAAAAACAAACAACTATCCGTCCGTCTATCTGTCTGACACCAAACTGTATCTCATGAACTGTGATAGCTAGATAGTTGAAATTTTCACAGATGGTGTATTTCTGTTGCCGCTATTACAAAAATACCAATAAATAGAATAAAATAAATATTTACACATCTGGCGACCCGCTGTCTACAATCATGTATGTCGCGTGTCAGCTCTTTATAAATTAAAATAGCTTCATTATCTATCTTAGGACAATTCGAGATACTATCCAGTGGCGTAGCGTGCCCAAAATTGGGTGTGTGCGAAGTGGCTTTGCGAGGCCCCCCTAGGGTTTGGAGGCCTCCCTTTTTAATTAGTAAGTAAGGTAATGTATAGAAATAACAACATTGCTGACTTACAGTTATAATTTATGTAATACGAGATTCATAAAAAATATTTCTTTTTATTAGATATTAGTAAGTTGACATTGAAGCAGGTATTTTTTTGGCCTGACATTTTCCCTGAATAAAATTTGAAAACATTGCCAACGAATTCAGGGCCAAGGGTGGCCGTGCCCGTCCTAGTGCCAGGCCACGGGTGCCTCAAGCCGCCGGCGGCGTGAGACCCTCCCGAGGCCCCCCCTGCCCGGAGGCCGAGTGCGGTCGCACACTTCGCACACACCTCGCTACGCCACTGATACTATCAACTAGCCCGAGATCGATGGCACGTCGAAGAATTGGATAATGCCATCACGAATGAATCTGTCCCACCCAGCCATCACCATGTACCTTCAGCGTGCAAGAACTACTTTCTCGGTGACGTGGTCTTGTGTTTGCACACCACCATCTTACCCCAGCAAGCAACAACATCTCTTCGTGTATGGTGTTGAGCCTACCACAAAGTGCAGCATAATACTTAGAAAAGGCAACAGGTAGTCGCTTAAATTATTTACAGAATATTTAGTTGTAAGGTACTAAATACAAATAAGGCCTACTTAATTTCGAACCACTTTATATCATTATTGCTTGAAAAAAAAGCAATCTTTTGAGATCAGTTTGTAATGCTCTGTGGTAATGCTTCCTGTAAATTTAAACATGCTTATAAATAAAATACTAATAATTTAATGAGTTCATGCGTCATAATTTTCACTACAAATTAAACAAAAATCACATCCAAGCAGTCTAATAACGCCCGGGTACTTTATTAAAGCCCTATCCATTTCCGTGTTTTCGAAAAAGTGTCAATTCATTAGAAATTATTTACTAATTGTATTTAAACTGAAAGCTTTCATCGTTGTTTACTTCAATTAGGTATTATTATTTATGTATGAACAACATTTTCAGCGGGTTCTGTCAATGAAATTGGCTTTATTGCACGTTGCAGCACGTTGCACAATTTTTTTATTCCTTTTTATTGTTCCGTAGTAAACTACTGGGAACCCTTATAGTTTCGCCATGTCTGTCTGTCTGTCTGTCCGTCCGCGGTTTTACTCAGAGACTATAAGTACTAGAAAGCTGTAATTTGGTATGGGTATGTATATTAATCATGGCAAAAAAATGGTAGAAAAAAATCATGATAAAAAAATTTTTTTAGGGTAGCTCCCATACAAGTAAAGTGGGGGAGTAATTTTTTTTCTCTACTTACCCATCGTGTGCGGTATCGTTAAAAAGGTCTTTAAAAATGTTGTGAGGTTGAGAACACCATTTTTCGTTTTAGGGATCCGTTTCCACAATATTTGGTTTTAAAGTAAAAATTTTTGTTTAAGGTAAGTGTCCCCCCCTCTATCTGCTAAACGGTTATAAATGGATACGTGTAAAAATTACAGCAGTAGAATATATACTGAAGTTGAAAGGAAAACTATCAGAGCTGAGTACTAAGTACAAACTAAAAAGTTATAGGCGACCAACATATAAAATGTACGGGAAAATGTAAAAATTCATACAATTTTCATTGTAAGATGTTTTTGGTCGTTAAACTGTGAGGTGCGAGTGTAAACAGTGTGAACTCAAAGTTGTCATTCGCAACTACGGAACCCTACACTGCGCGTGGCCCGACACGCACTTGGCCGGTTTTTTTTTATAAATAGAAAATTTACATATAGGTAGTGAAGTGGTGTCAGCTTTTCATTATCATTTTGTATGTTCTTTTTATTAACCAAGACGTTTACGCTGTTGCAAGTCTATTATTTTTCAGGCAGGCTTTATTACATTTCAGGCCTTATTTGGCTCCAGTACCTTATAATGAGTTTAATAACATATTATTAATTAAAAAACAATTATGGGGTTCCCATACAATACCACAAACTTGAGTTTTTTGCCATTTTTTGCTCGAGTCTCATGTTGTATACAATTATTTCAAATAATCCTCCACGCTGGTCTGGGAGAAAAGGAAAAACGTTGAATGAACCAGCTGCTTTTGTTCCCGCGCAGATCGTAAAAGCCAATCGAGGGAATGGGCGTAAGGAATCTTATCAATATGACGATGCGGCTAGTAACCCATCACTATTTTGTTTCTGTTTTCCACCTACAAGCCAACCAACATGCTAAAAGTGGCCTTTAGGTTTTATAGACCTGGGCTCTGTCTACCAAGCAAGGAAAAAAGACGTATAAGTACGTATGTATGCATGTATGTATGTATTTCAAATACCTTATACGGCCGCTGTTCTTTGCATAGGCTATGAGACGTTATTTATCAAAAATTCGAAAAGTCGAAAAGAGGAGGCAATTTTTTTTTGTTGTTTTAAATGCTACATGCTTATAGTTTTAGTCGGGATTTTTTTTTTAAGTAACTATCTAAAAAAAATCCCAATGAAACGTTTTGTCTTGGCATTACGTCAAATTTTTAGGGTCCCGTAGCCGAATGGCAAAAAACGGAAGCGATTCGTCATGTCTGTCTGTCTTAGTGTTGCCAGGTCCGATATGTACATGAGGTCCAAAAATTCGAGATTTAGGGTCGCAGATCGGGACAGTGAACCAAAAACAAGGGGTTTTTAAGTCTGGGTTTAATTTATTGCGTTTTAAACTACTAGTGCAAGTATAGTATTATATTAATTACCTAAATTCAATATTTATTTAAATCTTATGATTAATCGGGACTTTTAGCGTCCCGATCAGGTACGAATCGGGACGCGTCCCTAGACCCCTGAAAATCGGGACGTCCCGCGCAAGTGGGAACACCTGGCTATTTATTCCGAGAGTATTAAGACTACATGGTTAAAACTTGGTTGCTGATAATGGGTGTATACTGCAAACCGCTTAACGATTTTTATACAAAAATAAGCAATTCCATCTATTAAGAAAGGATTTTTAGACATTCAATCCCAAGGGGATGAGACTTAGGGGTTATAATGTATAATAATACTTTCTTAGTTCTCGCTTACAACATGAAAGGAACTAGTTTACCGAATTCCAAGTTTTTAGGTACAGTACTTAGTTTCGGCTGTGCGTTGATATACATAGTGGAAGGGACATACCCGTTAATAAATCGAACCACGGGCTTAACTATATCACTTTAGTATAATGAAATTAAAAGAACAGTCAAAAAAACAAAAATAAAATTCGACATTCCCTTACAAATCGCCCGGGCGGCTGCACACTTTTACTTTTTACTTTAATGATCTAGTATAGATCGCGGTTCAATTTATTAAGGTTTTGTCCTTTCCACGTTGTATAAGTCAATGAATCAAGTTTGCCTTTGGCTAACGATACATGAAACTGTATTAAAAAAAATTAAACTTATGCGTGCTGGTGTCCATAAAGTCTTTCAAAAAGTCTCGGCCAAGTGCGAGTCGGACTTTTAATATTTGTTGTAATGTCGGCAACAGAAATACATCATCTATGAAATCATATCTTCAGATTTTGAGATACAGCCTGGTGACAGCAGACGGACATCGAAGTCTCAGTAATAGGGTCCCATTTTTACCCTTTGGGTACGGAACCCTGAAATTGACAATACCTCTTTTTTCAAAGGCAAATTTGTTGAACGATAGGTACTCCTGTCCGGTCCTGGAGAGCAATGGATACAAGTGGTAGCAGTCTCAGAATTAGTACCAACGGGAATATACAATTAACTTCGGCTAACAGAGCCTTACTTTATTTGCCGTTTGTGAAGGGAGTAACGGGTAAAATCGGCAAAATGCTTTGTAGGGAATTTGATATTAAAACCATATTCCGACCCCTTACAAAAATGAGACAACTTGTGCGTTCCCCAAAGGACCGTGATCCACTAAACGTTCCCGGAGTTTATGAAGTCCCGTGCGACTGTGGGAAGAGCTACGTGGGGGAGACGGGACGTAATGTGTCCACTAGGCTGCATGAGCACATTCGTAGTTTGAAAAAACTGGACAGTAACGGGTCGGCCATCGCCGAACACGCGTTGACGTCATACACTACATCCGCTTTGACAAGGCCAAAGTCTTAGCCAGAGAAAAAAGCTTTGTCCCTCGTAAAATACGAGAAGCTATGGAAATAAGTAGACGTCCTAATTTTAATCGTGATGTAGGTTGGAGCTTACCCTCCAGCTGGAAACCGCTTCTTCAAGGGACGAAAAGGAAAAGGCATGTTCAGCTAACAGAGCTCAAGCTCTCTCTGTTAGCTGAACATGCCTTTTCCTTACTATGTCAACATAGTAAGCTCTTTTCACATTCGGCCATCATCGCCAGTTGCCGAACAGGATGTTCAAGATGAGATGATTATAGTACATCCATGTGAACTGTGTGTGACACATCACAGTGAAAACTATATCGGAAACTAGAGGCTTCAACTTACTTATTGTAACAAATATGTCAATAAAGTTATTATTATTATTCAAGCAGACAATCAGCAACCCCTGCCAACCTCCGCACCGACTCAGCGAGCGCAGCGGGGCGGCCGCGCGTGCTGCTCACGCCGCCCACGCAGCCGTTCGCTAACATCAGTGCGGATTGGGACTATTTGGGACGACACCGTGCCCGCGTCTCGATTCAAATTCGCCCTGAGGAAGACCTCCGGATGAGGTTGAAACATGTCGGCCAGTGGCTGACTATACGTGAGTAACCCGTTGTTACGTATTTTAATAATGTCCATATCTCACGTAGGTTTTAATAAAAAAAAATGATAGTGGTATTTTGATTAATCACAGCAGACACACTACTATGGAACCCTTAATGAGCGATTCCGACTTGCTGTTGGCCACTTTTTTTCGTTTGTTTTGGCGTTGCAGCGCTGCGCCTGGTGATGAGCTGAACACGCCCGCGTCACGCGCGGCCTCGCGCGGGTGCGGGTGAGCCGCGCGCCCTCACCTACGACCCGCCGCGTTTTTTCTCCTTCATTGTTCGTATTCAAACTGCTAATTAGAAATGTATGCAAATTAACCGCGTTACCAAATTCATATTCGTGCCTACATTATGGATGTTACAACAAAGAAACTTCCAAAAAAGGAAGTAACATAAAGGTTATTAATAGATGAGTTTTGTATTGCAAAAACAAGATGATGGACGTGGAGGTCGAAAGCCGGGAGGCTTTCGACCTCCACGCTCCGACGCGACGCCATCTTTGACGCTCCCGCGTCAAAGATGGCGTCGGAGCGGCGTTGGAGCGGTGACTGTCGACCAAGAATTCTCTAGCTAGCTTTTCCTTTGACTGGCTGAATCCAAAACAATTTCGAATAACGCAAGTAATATTATCATTGATACTATCTAAAGATTTTAAAAATTAATATTAGGTAAAAGTACGTTAGTATTATATTGTCTTTGGTATAAGGTTCCGAGATACTCAATTAATAAATTTGCGTTTTATTTTTATGTGGACACAGTTTTATTTATGTAGAGTTTTCATTTCTTAATTATTATGTACTAGCTGTTACCCGCGGATTCGCTCGCGTAAAATATAGCCTATGTCCTTCTCGGTACCCTCACCTATATGTATGCCAAATTTCATGATGATCGGTTCAGTAGATACGGCGTGAAAGCGTAACAAACAAATAAACAAACAAACTCACTTTTGCATTTATAATATTAGTTATAAATGCGAAAGTGAGTTTGTTTGTATATTTGTTTGTACTATATATAATATTAGTTAGTATTAGTATTAGGATTTCGTGGGCCGCTCGTTTAATTGGGATTTTTCTGCACGTAACCACACAGCTGACAGCCCACGTCACGCCCGGTCATATCTCGATGCCACCAAGTAACTGAATGGGAAAATCTACAAATAGGCTGCTCTCGTTGATCTGCCCGACTTTACATTGGGCACATCATGAAATAGTTGGCCAAATCAAAATATGGCTGCCCATCTCGATCAGCCCAATAAAACGATCGGCCCACGACATGGACATCATACATGACGTTGAATTGCTTAGAATATAGCTTTATTGCAATTAAATAGACAGCAGCCGTGAATATTACGTAACTTTCAGGAAATCTACAGGTCGTTATGAATGAAAACTTTATTGAATCGCGGAAGTAAATCAAAGTTATTATTGCTGCCGACACAAAATTTAGTTGTATTTTGGCAAATGGCTTCCGCCTTCATTGGCAAGTCCAACTCGTACTTGGCCAAGTGGCCAAAAGAACTAAAGTAGCAAACTTTAATGCTTTTTCATACAATGCAACTTTATGTCTAAGCAACGAACCTGAAGTCGTCAACATACATTTAAGTAAGTACCTATTTTGAATAGGTTCTTCGTTTACTATTAATGGCATGAAGTGTACCCACTGCTTCACCCACAATCAGTGGCATAAAAATAGGCCAGCGGTAAAGCGATAAGGAAGTAGTAATTGAATACAAAACAAAACTGCAGCGTGTGTTCCGTTGATATTTTGTTGTTAATTTATTATATACTTAGTAATAATTAAAAATGCCACTTCCATGTAGCTATACGAAACACTTGTTAATATGTCTTTAACTCTCTACGAACGAAAAGTGAAGAATCCAGCATGAGTCGCGTTGGGTGTATGTTTATATCCCCGTTGGGTACATCAGTACATTGTCGGCCCCGCACCTCCGGCGCTGCTATTGGTGCGCTGTGGTTTTGGAGCCCTTTGAACCTACACTGCTCAGGACCGGGACATCGGCTCTCTCTAGATCCGGGGCTGTATGCCGAAGCAAGCAAATGCAAAATCACAACGTTATATTAAGTGGAGGAGCAAAATACCTACCCTGAATAGAAGATAGAGACACGCAACCCTGATTCACGCTTGGTCAACACGTAAAGTGTGGTGGTGTGTTTTTGTTACGATATGATGGCAAGTAGAATTACTTAGGTACCTATTCAAAAGGTCATATTTAAAACTTGCTATTATTGGTCGTTCCGTCAAAATTACAACATTTTGAACCTGTTGAATGTGTACAAAGATTTCTTTGTTCGCGAGCAAGTTTGCTGGTAGTCGGTAGCGCAACACGCAAACACATGCTTTAATTTATCGCGCACCTGATCAATCCCTATTCTCGGTATCCACCATTGTGTCTTCGAATCTCAATGCGTTTGTTGACCTTATTATATTTTCCGACTAAATAGGCTTTACTTGATTACAATTGTTTGATGAAAATCTCATGAATTCTTTAGGTACAATGCCGGGATTCTCGTGTTTACTTTTTGTTCGGAACACGCTTATTGTGTATATGTATCTCACGTACTTCTTGAGATCTTATAGGTACAAGGAAGTAATTTAAAATATTTAATACAGCTTTTAAGAAGGTTTTAACATCATTTATCCTGATCTCGTTGTCAACCATTACTGATAACTTTGTTTCCTTTGCAAAATATGTTCCATTCCTGCTCTCTCAGCTGTTAAGACAGTTAGTTTGTTAAATATCGCTTTTTTTTCTTAGTCATTGAACCTGTGAGTCAGCAATACAAAGAGGCCTTACAATGCCCTAATAGTTTTCAACCAACTTCAAAAAAAGGAGGAGGTTCTCAATTCGTCGGAATCTTTTTTTTTTGTGTATGTTCCCCGATCCCTCGAAGACGCCTGGGCCGATTTGAGAAATTCTTTTTTTGTTCGATAGGTGAAACTTTACAGATGGTCCCGTTAAATTTTTATCGAAATATATCAAGCGCTTTTTGAAAAAATGCATAAAAACCAAAAAAATGTTTACAGGGATGCCGTTCGGTTTACACTTTTTCAATTTTATTCTTTTGCTTATTCAAACAAATTGGGTTGAAGTCGGTTTTTGTTATTTGTTAAAAATATTTTAAATTATAGGATGCTGCTGAGACTTGTTCGATACTGTAGTGCGCGTTAGGAGAAGCGCGTACGGACGACTTTCACGTCCGGCGTCCTACGCTAACGAACAGCCTCCCTGGGGTGTTATTTTTTGAGGTGTGACACTCGACTTCGAACTATTTTTGTATGGAATCTTTTTTGTAAACGGTGAAATTTCTAAAAGCGTACTCCTGATGCGCCTTCGCAGTCCCAGCAGTATCCTAAAGACTGTGTGCTAAGATGGACAGTCCCGTACTTAAAGACGGGGTGATTTTTTATGTTTTTTTTAATTATGGACTTTACTTATATCTGAAATAAAATAAACGTATTCCCTAGTAGCATTTTTCGTTAGCTTCCATATGCCAACAGTTGGGAACGTATGTGGTAGGAACGAAGGTAACGCAGATGGTTAGTTACTCCGCCAACCTCCACTTAAAATAGGCCCACTGTTATAAACATGCACTACTTACCCGACGGATAGCCAACAACGGGCCTACTACTACTATTGCTACCGTTGGGTGATTTTTGTAGGGATTTAAGTTATTTGACAACATCGGACCAACTAATAAAATCTTTCATTGGGCCTGTTAGTGCTACTCCTACCATTGGGTGATTTTTGTAGGGAAAGACCTTCGAAAGACAATTAATATAATACTTACGTAATATTGCGTAGGTTTGTATAGTTAGTACACTGAATAAAAAAAAACTGCGAGTGAGTAATGTACTTTGTATTACCTTTTGCCTACCTACATTAGATATCATCCCGAGTCTGTCCAACGAAAGCTGGTTTCATCATCATCCATGAACATCATCGTCATCATCGGGTCTTTTATAATCTCCACTGCTGGAGCACAACCCTCTTTGTACTACCATTTTAGTCAAAGCAGTCAGAGGATTTGGCCTTTACTCTCCACGCTGGCCAGACGGGTTGGAGAGGTCTCTTTAATAAATAAAATAAATAAATAAATATATACGGACAAATCACACAGATTGAGCTAGCCCCAAAGTAAGTTCTTAAGCAAGACTTGTGTTATGGGATATTAACTCAACGATACTATATTTTATAACAAATACATATATAGATAAACATCCTTTGATATTTATAAGCTTTTTTTAGCTTGTGTTTCCTTAGTTGCCTTTTACTATATCCACGGAAAAACTTGTAGTGGTCCTACTCTTCTTTGCCAGGAACTACCCGGCAAAGCTGGTTTATGGTATGTTAGAACGCGCTATTAACATTTTTTTACTTTTGGCTATATACTTCGAGCCGGAACTTCAACACAATTGACATCGTGCACTGATTCAGCGTGGTAATACGCTAGTCAGGGGTGCATTGCACTTCACAGGGTGATTGGTACTTGAGGAACACCAGTCACATCCTGGAGGTGGTAGGGTCGAGAAGGAGGCCCCATATTTTTTCAGCAGCCAATGGCCCTCAGTGTCCAACCAACTTATTGCAATTGGCCCGACAAAATGCCAACGATCGTAGGTATGTTGGCTCTATTACAAGTTGGGCCATCGTATTCAAATCTACGTAGGCCATTAGTTTTGGGCCCAACCCGAAAACTGCGCGCCAATTATATGAATTTGCCAACTAACCAGAGGTATGTATTGAAATTAAACAGCGTTACAATGTTGCGCTTAAAATTACAAAATTATGTAATAAGTATGGCCAATTAAGGAATTCTAAGAAAGAAGTAAGAAAATATTACAATATTTATATCAAAGCAAGCGGAGATAAGCTGATTATTAGATACATATCATTGTAAAGATTATGTATGTGCTGTCATACGCGACGTGAACCCGATAGTCTCGAATATACCATTTTGCTGGTCCACGTTCCTGGGCGCAGAAGTCAAGGGAAACCGCCAGTTAGATGGACTGCTAACTCGCACCAACACCCAGGGTGCCATACTATATCTAGCACACGCTTCACTTGGAAACATGTAGTAAGAAGTGCTACTTCAGGTAGGCACGACCCTCAGACATGAGGATACGACCAAGAAGAAGAATTACTGTTACGATTATGTATGTGTGTAAAAATTAGTCCAAGAAGTTAAACAAAATAATAATTATACATATACTAGTAAACGCTCAGTTAAATTATAAAATCGAAAAAAAGAGGTCTGTGATTTTCCAAATGTCCGGTCAGAGCTCCCATTAGAAATTTCGTCTATCTCCTACTACATTTGCACACATTTGCCTTTTGTGCCACTTGTCCTTGCACTGTCCATGTCAAGTGTCTCCTTCCTTGGAGTGTATGTGTCCACTCAGATGACTCCATCCAACATGTCTGCTGTCGAGATATGCCTTTTTAGCGTTCCGTAGTAAACTAGGAACCCTTATAGTTTTGCCATGTCTGTCTGTCCGTCTGTCCGTTCGTCCGCAGTTTTACGCAGAGACTATAAGTACCAGAAAGCTGTTATTTGGTATGGGTATGTATATTAATCATAGTAAAAAGTGGTAGAAAAAATAATGAAAAAAATTTTTTTTGCAGATCGTCGTCGACCAAGTAGTCGCGGGTCTTCCGGGTCCTTTCTTATTAGTTTTTAGGTCTAGCGCCACTCTGACCATGTGCGTATCCGGCCTCCTCATAACGTGGTACCTCCACATACCAGCGGAGACGTCTTTCGGTCATTTTCTCGCTTACCGGTGCCTCCTTAAAGGATCCTCTGACATGGGTGTTCTTTACTCTGTCCTCCAGGGTGACTCCACCTGCCCATCTAAGCATACGCATCTCCGCGACGTGCACTTTTTGTTTTTGTGCCTTTGTGATAGGCCAGCATTCTGAACTATAGCAGTGCAGGCCTTTTTGCAGTCTTGTACAATTTTCCGTTTACCCTGACTGGCATTCTTTTATCACACAGTGTTCCAGAAAGTGAGCGCCATTTTTGCCACCCTATGTTTATTCGGTGTAAAACGTCTGCCTTAATTTTTCCGTCGTCACTGATAATAAAGACTAAGTATTTGAATTTTTCGGCTTTCGGTAAGTGGTGTCTACCATCAAGGGTAAAGTTGATCGGGGCGCGGGGTTCGTTGCCATCAAAGTAGCAGCTAAGGCACTCGGTTTTTGTTCGGCTTATGCGCATTCCGTTCCCCTCCAAAGATTCCCTCCACGTATCCAACAACCCTTGTAGTCTGACAGGATCTTTATCAATGAGCACTACATCGTCTGCGTAAAGGATTGTCCAAAGGACTGGGGTTTGTATGTTCTTAGTTACATAGTCCATTGCTAAGTTGAATAATAGTGGACTTATGGCGGAACCTTGATGCACGCCGATATTTACAGCGAATGGTTTCCCCACGCCTGCAGGACTTCGTATCTGAGTCGTGACCTCCTCGTACATATTCATCAAAAGAGCGACATATTGTTCTGGTATGTGCTGACTCCTAAGTGCGTGCCAGATAAGATCCCGCGGTATGCTATCAAAAGCCTTTTACAAATCTACGAAGATCATATGTAGATTGTCTTTATTGGCTTTCGCTTTTTCCAGTAGTTCTGACAGCATGAATCGCATCCGTGGTTGACCTTTCAGGCACAAAACCACTCTGATTTGCAGTGATGCTAGCAATTTCTTCTATACTGGCTGGCTGTCATATATGTCCATGATTTATATATATGATGGAGTGATGTGATACGTCTATTAAAACCCTTTCATTAACATTTGTTACGAAGCTTTTAAAAAGACCTGCAATTTAATTTGTGGCAACCAGCAGTGACCAAACGGATAAGTGTCACAAACATTGGTTTTAACTACTCAGAACAATACTGCCGATTGTGCTCATAAAGAAGTTTTACTCAATTAATTCAAAACTATTTATTATAACTTCTATACGCTTCTTATCCGGATGTAAGAAATTGGATATTTATATTCGATAATGAAGTGCTTATCCATGTATGATAGTATCCAAACACTATCATGTACTTAAGAAAATCGCGTTGGGACGAGTGGAGTGATAAAATCGAAACCCACGCGAATGAAGTCGTTGGAAACAGCTAGTAATTTATATAGATTTTAAACTTGAACAATGACGAAAAAACATAAGGAAAGACTGCCAAGCGTTCGCGATGAAGTGCTGGAAAAGGATGAAGAAAATAAAACAATTCGCCGAGGAAAGGGAAATCTGGAAATCAGTCCACCTACAAGATATTAGTGAACAGTAAATATTACTGACTGAACATAAGAAATACAGGCGGGACCTGCCTCGTACACGCGAGTATTTTTGCCCGCTTAAAAGGAGAATAAGGTAATTCCTAAGTTCGTGAGGTGGATCAAGGACACGCTCTACATTGAGCAAAGTGTCACCTCTGCGACTCTCTACATTCTGTGATAGCGGCGCGGGTATTTACAATTACTTCTGTTTATTGTCGAAGAGAACATAATCACTGCTATTGTGCGACACCAAGCGGTGGTGACGTCACGCGTTGTGTCAGCTGACTCGCTTCAGACATGTTTGTGAGCTGTCATATATCAAAATAACTCTCCTGTGGCTTTGCTCGCGTTAAATACTAACTTTGGAATTCGGACCCCCGTTTCGCCCTTTCAGGGGATGAATTTTGGGACTTTATTATAACTATATGCATGCCAAATTTCAGAGCATTCCGTTAATTGGTTTGAGCTGTGTGTAAGATAGATCAATCACTAACGATATCTTTTTATATGCCGTGTGGTTCCCGGCAGAGTAGAATAGGACCGCTCCAAGTCTTTCCGTGGACGTGGATGTCGTAGAAGGCGACTAGCCGGGTTCTACTCAAATTAAAAAAGGTCTTGAAGGTGACAAATTTTGTATCAACTGTACAGGGCTTGCCGAAAGATTCAAGTGTTTGATATACCGCTTTAAACGAACTCCACTTCCATTCCAAAGAAATAAAAAAAATACAACCATTATGAGCTCCTAGTGTAACTTATTAAGTGACTTTAATTTATGCATTGAACGACTACTACTTTGGTGAAGACCGGAGCTTGCTTAAAAACTACCAATAGTCCTATCTATTAATCATATGATAATTGAGTGTTTAGATGATAGATTATTATCAGTTTAATAAAAAATATTTTAATTTGGTTCACGGCTCGGCTCTCTAGCTTTTCATATAATCGGTTCTCACGCTGATTCTTAATGGTGAATACTCAAATATCATCTTAGTCATTACCTGGTTGGCCAGTGTTTGGTTACTTAATATTTTATTGATTGATAATGAAGATATATTTAAGCGATGATATGGAAGTCACATACGGTGTACCGCAGGGTAGTGTGCTTGGTCCGACATTGTTTTTGGTGTATATTAATGACCTTTGTGAATTACAAATCGATGGTAGAATTGTATCGTATGCGGTTGACACTGCAGTGGTATTTTCCGGGAAACTGCTGGGACTCTGTCAAAGCTAAAGCTGAAGTTGGTTTATCACAAGTGGCAGATTGGCTCCAAGATAACCTTTTAACACTTAATACAGATAAAACAAATTACATATGTTTTAGTATTGTAAACAGAACCCAACCTGATAACACTTTTGAAATGAGAATGCATCAGTGTGGTGCTACTGGGAATATTAATTGTAACTGTCCAATTATTCAAAAGGTTGATCATACTAAATACCTGGGCATTTAGTAGACCAGACCAGAATTTATCATGGTATCCGCATCTTGAGTTAGTAACTACTAGAATAAGGAAGCTGAGTTGGATATTCAAGTATCTCAGGCACATTATTCCTAGGCCCGCTGTTGATAATCTTGACTCTCCAAACAACCTTTTGAATAATATATATCTGTCACTGGCGCAGTCTATCTTAATGTATTGTATTCCTATCTGGGATGGAGCTCCGAAAACTAAATTTCTTACCCTAGAACCTGCTCAGAGAGCTCTAATTAACATAATGTATTTCAAAATGAAGGGGTATTGTACCGAAAACCTATATCGTACGAGTATAAGTAACTTACTTTCTGTTAGGAAACTTTATACTTATTACACAAATTATACTTAAAAACATAAAACCATTCTTTATAAACCATGTAAATTAAGATCTCATCGAAATGTCATTAATATTCCACTGTCTAAAACTGTTTTTGCATGTAACCAATTCGCTAGGAGTTCGGCATACATTTACAATAAAATTAACAAAATACTACAAATTTATCCATTAAATATACTACAGTGTAAGAAGATTTTGTCTAATTGGATAAAATTACTCAATTATGATGAGGCAGAGAACATCCTACAATATGTCACATAATGCCCTTAGGCACAATCAACTCTTAGAATTTACTGTGTTATAAATACTCTTATACTCCAGTCATGTTAATATTAGAGAACGAAATAAGTTTATTTGTTATGTTTATTATTAGTATCTACTATCATACAAATATGCACCTAATTAAGAAGGGCGGTGAAACCTAATACAAGCATTGTATGCTTAAAAGGTTACACCATAACCAAGATGTACACAATGTAAAATCTGTTAAGTTTTAATAAATATTTTTTCATTTTCATTTTTTTCAAATCTATTGCAATCTCCAAGAAAAATCTCCAGCAATTTTTTTGCTAACGTTTGAAAAGGCCGCAAAAAACATTTGAAAGGTTCATCGACCGGATAGCAGTTGCAAGAGAAAGTTTACCAGCCTCAGTTTTCCAGATGTCTCCTACACGAGTTTTCCTAGGGCATCAACATAGGTTTCAATTTCAACAATTATTCAACAAATTATAAATAAGATAAAACAGTTTATTAAGTTAATATAAGTTAAAGTTAACACTTATAATGACGTATTTACACTGATTACTTTGGATTTCTGTCAGTGGCATACTTAGCTAGGTGCCAAAAGACCCTAGTGCATAAAAATGGTCCCTAGCTAAATTGTCTAGGTTTAAAAACACAAAAATGAATACATAAATAGTATAAAAGCAACCTACTTTTTTTTTTCTCAACTTGGATCGTTGTTTTTTTACCAATATACGTAAGTATGTATGTATTATAAACAAAGTATCGTGGATTTAGCGTCTCACGACACAAGTTTCGGGGCTCAATAGTAAGCTCAGTGTACCTGTCTCTTTATTTAATTTTCGTTGCATTTTCTGCTTGCATCCTCAGCTGCGATGCGCCGGTGGCCGGGATTTGCCACAGTATGTGTATGTATACAGCTGTGGTTTCGCTATTTTGTATAACAGTCATGCTGTAATATCATTTGGCGAAAGTTGTTACGGCTGGCTGCTTGTCTCTTGCAAACCTTCTTTTGATTGCATCAGACCTGCAGATAAATTTCACACACCACACTGAACCACGTTAAACAAGGAACCCTATTCTTGACCCACCAGCTAAATAAATACCAGCTATCTACAGCTTGAGCCCTGGTGCATGGTACCATCTATCCTTTCGGTAGCTACGCCACTGTTTCCTGTAAAGTTCATAAATATTGCGGTGCATTAATAAGCTAAGTATCATGAATGAAGGTGACTGGTGTTCAGTGGTTACGGAATATTACGTTTTAGCAAAAGGTTAATAGCGTGGAAAGCCTCCATAGATTACTTTTCGAAAGTTCTTGAACTGCTTGCATAGGGTAGTGTTACGGAGAAAATTAGATGCTGTTGAGGGTTTGAGTTGCTCAGCCATAGTTCCGCCACTCCTAATACGCCTCTGCATTTAGAACCTAGAGGCGAGCCCGCCGCCACGGCTGTCAGCCCACGACAGCAGGGCGTCGCCGCGCTGCTGCACCACGTTGACGGCCGCGAAGGGCGGCGTGGCGTTGACGAGAGGCGCGGCCGGCGGCGCGGGCAGCGGCGCGTAGCCTGGCTCCAGCAGCAAGAGGCCGCCGGGGCCCACCGCCAGCCGCGCGCGCTCTACGCCCCGCTCCACGCCGCGCGCCGCCGCGCCGCCCGCCGCCAGCGCCGCGGCCGCCTGCACCAACGCCGCGGACGACTCCGCGCCCAACACGTATCTAGTACCTGCAATGGCAGTTCGAAGGAACGTGCTAAAATCTGAGGAATCATATCATGCGGCACTCACTATTTTGGTTCAGTTTTCAAACTAAATGTCCACCTTCAAACTTATGGCCTATGTGAATAAATATAATAGGTAAAGTCGTAAATAGTATGCTGTAGTATGCAGGAAGTATCGCTGGCACACTCACCGCAAACTTTCTCGTCAGTGATGATGGCGGGCGCCAGGTCGAGCGGGCGCGCGGGGTGGTCCTGCCGCCAGCCCCCCGCGGACATCGGCCCCGAGCCGAATGCTGACGATGTGCCGCTGAAATTATCACAGTTCAGCTATTGCGGATAGTAATAATGGAAACGGATATGAAAGAGTTGATTATATAACAAATACAGTATTGTCTATTCTATACCTAATAAAAATAAATAAGTAATAAAATAATCTTTTTACTAAGTCATTTTCCTGATGACCGAATGCCATGAGGTGACCACCATCACTGAATAAGCTGAGCCAACAAAAGTGTCCTTACATTCGATAAGGAACTTAATTGAGAAGCGTACTCATAGTCGGCGAAACTATCAACATGGGCGAGATTGCTGACCATGCCGCCCACAGAAAGACCGTAGTCATAAACATGCTACAAGATAACTTACGTGACGAGTGCTACATAGGTGTCGAAGCTATCCACGACCGCCAGCCCGCTGGCCACGCCGCCCGCGCCGCCCGCCGGCCAGGACGACCGCAGTGTGCTCACGACCCTGGTCAAACAAAGAAAGGTTATTGACAGGAAATGGAAGCACCAGTAATGGACTTTCATAAGTAAGCTGAGTAGGAGCCTGCGACGGCAGTGTCGGGCGGGCGGCCAGCGAGACGAAATTGGAGTTCTTCAATTCAAAATTCACTGGTTCGAAAGAGCATGTATCCTCATTAGACTTGCGCGGTAATATTTTACGGTCGAATGATGAGATATGTATGTAGACTTGAATACAGAAGTATTGACTTGATACTAATCTCATAATTGGATCGTACGTAGATTGTGAATCTGTGTCACGATTTGCATCTTAGTGAGGTGATATAATATGTGTAACATCAATGAAATAGACTGCTACCAGTTTAATCTGTGTCGCTTATAAGATGCATATGCAACTCTGCATATAACTTCTGTAATGCAAAGTGGAGGATATATTACGACAGAGATTCAAAATATTACACGAGTGGGTTTTATAAATTCAGCTAGCCTGAAAATAAGTGCGACACTCTCCGCGACGTTTACTCACTAATTTGTGGCAACTATTTGCGGATTCTCCACATTCACATTTGTTTATGAGACGAGTAGGTTTCATATTATCAAAAAGATACAATACAACAACAGGTGAAGCCGGAATATCTTGGCACGGTGACAAGACGCGTCGCATTGTTGCTGTAATTTCTCTGGCAGCGAGATGCAATTTTCGTCTCCATTGAGCAATATGTATGCTCTCATACATACATACATACATACTATCACGCCTCTCTCCCATAGGGGTAGGCAGAGACTATGGATCTCCACTTGCTACGATCCTTACAAACCTCTTTCGCTTCATCTACATTCATTACTCTTTTCATGCATGCTCGCCGGTTTCGGGTACTCCTTACTTCTCCTTTTGCAAGAACGTTCGTAATTTGGACACGATACGTTCGTCGAGGCCGGCCCTGACCGACTGTCCCAACCACATCTGCTGTATATATACCTTTCGTAAGTCTCCTTTCATCCATCCTCTCTACATGTCCAAACCATCTTAACATTCCTTTTTCAATTTTTGTCACTATACTGTCTTTCACTTCACATCGTTTTCTTATAACATAATTTCTCAAACGATCTGTCAAACTTACACCACATATACTTCTTAGCGCTCGCATTTCAACAGTATTTATTCTACTTTCATCCTTTTTCTGCCATACCCAACTTTCACTTCTATACAAATGACTTGGCCACAACACACCATTATGGACAGCCAGACGCGCCTTCGCAGACACCTTTCTGCTGTTCATACGGTACTCAAACGGTACTAATTTAAAAATTGGCGTGCCCCAAGGATCGATCCTAGGACCATTTCTTTTTCTAGCTTATATCAATGACCTGCCTTACATGGTTGAGAATGAAGCGGGCATTGTGTTGTTTGCTGATGACACGTCTCTTATATTCAAGTTAGATCGACAAAGCGAAGACGCTGTCGCAGCAAATAACATTTTGACTAAAATTTCTTACTGGTTTTCAGCCAATAATCTATTGCTAAATGCTCTTAAGACCCAATGCATTAAATTTACTCTCCCGAACGTGAGGCAGACCAACGTTGATATTCTAGTAGACGGTCAAAAACTAGGTTTTGTAAATGAAACTACCTTCCTAGAGATCACAATCGAATCTAAACTGCAGTGGGGTGCCCATATTTCTAAACTTTCCAATAGGCTTAGTTCTACAGTATATGCTGTGAGGAGGATAAGACAATTGACAGATGAGGCAACTGCTAGGCTCGTATACTTTAGTTATTTTCATAGCTTAATGTCATATGGATTACTTCTGTGGGGAAAGGCAGCCGACATTAAAACTATTTTTATTTTACAAAAAAGGGCAATTCGTGCCATTTACGGCTTAGGATCGAGGGACTCACTCAGAGAGTTGTTTAAGGACATAAATATTTTAACTGTAGCCTCACAGTATATATTTGACAATATAATGTACGCAAGAAAAAATATTTCTAAGTTTAAGAAAGTAAGTGATTTAATTGATAGACCCTTGCGTAACAATCATAGATTATTTCTTCCGTGGTTTCGGCTAAGCAGAGTTAGTGATTCGTTCATGGGGAACTGTATACGCTATTATAACAAATTGCCAAAGTCAGTCCTTGATATGCCTGATAGTAAATTCAAAAGTTATGTAAAACGATTATTATGTAAAAAGGCATATTACAGGACTGAAGATTACCTTACTGATAGCAATATTTGGCTTGAGCTTGGCGCAGACGCCTCGTAAATCTGTATGCACAGAAATATTACGTTTGGTACGTTCGGTACATAATATTTTATAATATGACATTTTTATTTAATTTCAATAATTTGACATTTTGCTATTTAAATTTTACCTATTTAACATTTCAATGATGACATAAATTTTTTCCAATTCAATTTTTATCATGACATTTAATTAAAACAATGCACACTCAGTCCACATATATATAAGTAGTTTATAAGGTCTAACTAGAATTGTGAGTTGACGTCGCTTGGAGAAAATGCGCTGTGCAGTTTGTTGCCGCTTCTTCTGCACTCCGCTTTGGAAGCGGCCTAAACTTAGCCATAAGTAATTATTGACGTCTACAAAAATCTTTTGTTGTAAAAATTGTAAACACAAATATGACAATTAATAAGTGTTCAAAGAAACCTATATTAAATAAACGATTGAATCTTGAATCTTGAATCATAAAGGAATGTAGCGCCACATTTACTCGATTCCCTGCAGTAACTCTCTTTTCTATATCCTTTTCATGCCTTCCATCCCTTGTAAATATACAACCCAAGTACATAAAATCATTCACATGTTCCACTCTTTCTCCATTTATGAAAATATTGCATTCCGTTGTACTTTAATCACGTTCAAAAACAATTTACGTTTTTACGTTTTACTCACATTCACTTTCATGCCTTTCTTACGTATATAACGTGATATCATCGGGATGATAGCTTATGGCTGTTGTATATACCCGAACGTATAATTCTTACACTTCTGGCTCTAACGGTACAAAGAAGTTTATCTTGAAGCTTTAGATAAGCCATTTTTTTCAAACTTTGAACACCACTGTTCACAGCTGAGGAACATGTTCAAATGCGAGTACGGTCAAGTGGCGGCCCTCCCAACCTCGCGAGTCGATCGCGTCCGCCCCGTGTCTCACCTGGCGACGGCGTCGTCCTGGTCCGCCGGCGGCGGCTGCAGCGCGGCGCCCAGCGTCTCCACCACTGCTTGAGCTCGCGGTCCGCCCGCCCAAACGCGCGTTTCTCCTGCGTCCGCTCTGCGCGCGCCGCCCTCCACTAAGGATATGTTTACGTTCCAGGCACTCCACTCTTCCCTCAGCTCTGAAATTTTATTAACCTTACTACCAATGATATCTTTAGATACTGAAAATCACTGGTTAGTTGAAGAGCGAAATTCTATTTAAGTGTTAACGTAAGCTCAAACATTTAAAATGCCTTTTTGGTTTCCGTAGTCGAATGGCAAAAAACCTACGGCATGTCACAGCCATTTTATTCTGAAACAATTAAGACTACACGGTTGTTATTTGGTATGTACTTAGATGCAGTCTGGAAAACACTTTACAACCTTTATACAAGAATAAAATGTTGAAAGGTTAATAAGCGCTCCCCATACATAGAACTGAAACTACATTTGTTTCTTCAAATCTATCGGGCGATTTACCAGCGGGGTGTCAAATAATAGGTTCTTAAAAATTACATTGAGGTTCCAAAAAAAATTTTTTTTTTTTAAAGTCAATCATTTGAAAAGTAGGCATTTTCAAAGTGGTAAAATGTGGCCCCGCCGCCCAGTCAGAGCCAGAGCCTGCAGAGGAAAGCAGTCTAGCAATAAACTGTCGAGTCATCTTAGAAACGAATCCTAGGCTCTTAAAGACTTGAGAGAACGCAGAGATCAGAGCTCGTGTGGATAAGTATTACATATTTAGTATCGTAAATTCATCGTAAGCATATATTTAAGTAGTGTTTATGGGTGTGAGATACAACGAAAGTATACCTCTGCTGGTTTTGTTCTGCAAGGCCTGCAGGTAGTCCGCGAGCGCGGGCGCGTTGTACCGCGCGCCGGCCGCCGCGTCCGGCACGCCCGCCGCGCGCTCCGCCGCCGCCAGCCCCGCCGACACCACGAACCCGCTCCTGCGGGATACGGGGTCTTTAGTAGTTTCGCACCACAAGCAATTCGGACCGCGGTGCGAATCGCCTAATAGCTCTTTTTGAATGAGTTATTTCACACCACGGCGGGCGTTTCAATAGCCCAAATATCTATTTGAATGAGTCAATTCAATAATGATTCAATCTGTGATTATGCCATGTTTAAATTATATACTTTTTTGAAATATAATAATAACACACTAACTCGCGGTTGTTTTTATTGTCCATTTTTAGGGTACAAAAGTTGAAAAACGGAACCCTTATAGGATCACTCGAGCGTCTGTCTGCCCGTCCGTCCGTCTGTCACAGCCGATTTTCTCCGAATCTACTGAACCAAATTAGATGAAATTTGGTAAGATAGTGTAATCCTATGACCCAAACACGAATGTGCAAAGTAAATAAAGATTTTTTTGAAATAAGGGTAATTTTGAGTGGCCCAATTACAAAATTTTAAAAGAAAGTTTTGCAAACCTTACTGTGTCATACATCAAATGAAAGGGCTCATTATGAGGATCTCAAAAATATTTTTTTTGTTCGGGTAAAATCAATACTTTTGATTTTATTCACGAAAGAAGGCAAAAATTGACCATTCCCCCTCCTAATCTCCGAAACTACTGGGCCGAAAATTTTGAAAAAATTACAAAATATATTTCATTCTTTGAAGATTACAGGAAAAATAATAAGAATTCTATCACTTGAAAATTTAGTGGTAAACTCACAATAATAAGTTCATCTAGGGAAATAGTTCACTAAAACACCACTAGATGGCGCTAGTCAATTGAATAAAACATTTTTTGCACATTGTGTGTGTGTTCACGAAGCATATTGTACGGAACCCTCATTGCGCGAGTTTGACTCACACTTGGCCGGTTTTTTTTTTATTACATTACCCTGGGAGACACCATCGAGGTCAACGTCCAACTAGTTCCGTACATACGAACACAGCCGCAGCAATAACTCCAGAAAGTTACCAGGAGGATCTTAGAAGTCAAGAAGAGATGGAGAAGCTATTAATTTTCGAGGAAGGAACTGGCCATCTGTAAAACGGGCTCGGGCTTAGCAGCTTGGAACCTATACCGGTACTATTATTAATTGTGCCGAAACCTACAATTTGATGTCGTGTGGTTCTCGGTAGAGTAGAATAGGACCACTCCAAGTCTTGCCATGGATGTCGAAGAAGGCGACTTAGGACACACAAAATAAACGAAGCTTTCCTCTCCAACCCGTCTGGCCAGCATGGAGAGTTTAGGCCATATCCTCTGTACAGAGAGGGTCGCCTGCAGTGGAGAATTACAGTTATACTTAACAACCTGACAGTTAACGCTATTCTGAGTGGCAGATAATTCGCTTCAGTCAACACGTAGAAGATGCTATGAACCATGGAAGCACCTGGCTAGCTGGATGGCGGGCTGCATAACGTCTCGCCAGGGCAGCGCCCCCACCTCTGCGTGGAGGGCGGCCAGCGCCACCAGCAAGCGCGGCGGCCGCTCCCCCTCCCCCTGCCCTTGCCCCCCCTCCGCAGTGCCCCACTCCGCCAGCGCCGGCGCCTGCGTCCGCGACGCGCGGTACTCCCAGTACAGCAGGGACCCGCCTCTGTAACAAAGAACCCTCAGGGAACGCCCAAAGTAAAATCCAGAAGTGCGATTTTTTAAATTTCGCCTTGCGCAAAAGAGCGGTTTTTTCCATGCAAAAAACGATCGAAGACGAGTGGTCACATGTTCAAAAATAGTACCCCTGACTGCCTATCCAGAAAACCCCACGAGAAAATACACCATGGGGCTTTCCAAGGAAATGTCTAGAGCTGTGTTATTCAAAATAGGTACCTGGTACGGAATTTTCTAGTAAGTAGGTACCCGAAATATCTCAAGCAGTTTGAGTTCCTATATATATAATAGTAGATACCAAAATGTTTTTTAACTGGTAGAGATCCCTTTATGGGATAAGTTCGCCATGGAATGATCACATTTTTCGTTTCTTCTGCTCTGTTTTTTCTTCTTTGTCTAATTATAGTAGTAGGTATACTAATCCATACTATCCATACTTATTTTATAAAGAAAAACCGGCCAAGTGCGTGTCGGGCCACGCGCAGTATAGGGTTCCGTAGTTGCGAATCACAACTTTGAGTACACACTGTTTACACTCGCACCTCACAGTTTAACGACCAAAAAACCGGCCAAGTGCGTGTCGGGCCACGCGCAGTGTAGGGTTCCGTAGTTGCGAATAACAACTTTGAGTTCACACTGTTTACACTCACACCTCACAGTCTAACGGCCAAAAACATCTAACAATGAAGATTGTATGAAATTTTACATTTTCCAGTACATTTTATAAGTTGGTTGCCTATAACTTTTTAGTTTGCACTTAGTACCCAGCTCTGATAGTTTTCCTTTCAACTTTAGTATATATACTATTGCTGTAATTTTTTTCACGTATCCATATATAACCGTTTAGCAGATAGAGGGGGGGGACACGTACCTCTAACAAAATTTTGCACTTTAAAACCAAATATTTCGGAAACGGATCCCTAAATCGAAAAATGGTGTTCTTAACCTCACAATATTTTTGAAAGACCTTTTTAACAATACCCCACACGATGGGTAAATAGAGAAAAAAAAATCACTCCCCCACTTTACTTGTATGGGAGCTACCCAAAAAAAAATATTTTTTCAAGGTTTTTTTCTACGACTTTTTTGCCATGATTAATATACACACTCATACCAAATTACAGCTTTCTAGTACTTATAGTCTCTGAGTAAAACCGCGGACGGACAGACAGACAGACAGACAGACAGACAGACAGACAGACATGGCGAAACTATAAGGGTTCCTAGTTTACTACGGAACCCTAAAAACATCTAACAATAAAGATTGTATGAAATTTTACATTTTCCAGTACATTTTATAAGTTGGTTGCCTATAACTTTTTAGTTTGTACTTAGTACTTAGCTCTGATAGTTTTCCTTTCAACTTCAGTATATATACTACTGCTGTAATTTTTTTCACGTATCTATATATAACCGTTTAGGAGATAGAGGGGGGGGGGGGGGGACACGTACCTCTAACAAAAATTTGCACTTTAAAACCAAATATTTCGGAAACGGATCCCTAAATCGAAAAATGGTGTTCTCAACCTCACAATAATTTTCAAAGACCTTTTTAACGATACCCCACAAGATGGGTAAGTAGAGAAAAAAAAATGACTCCCCCACTTTACTTGTATGGGAGCTACCCAAAAAAAAATTTTTTTTCAAGATTTTTTTCTACGACTTTTTTGCCATGATTAATATACATACTCATACCAAATTACAGCTTTCTAGTACTTATGGTCTCTGAGTAAAACCGCGGACGGACAGACAGACAGACAGACAGACAGACAGACAGACATGGCGAAACTATAAGGGTTCCTAGTTTACTACGGAACCCTAAAAAGATCTGAATTTTCGTTTGTTTGCATTGAATAGTCTCCGAAACTAGGTACTAACGATTTCTATTTTTTTTTAACCAATACTAGGCTTATCTATCTGCGGGTGACATAGGCTATAATTTACGCGGACGAAGTCGCGGGAAAATTGCTGGCATAATAAAGATATTGAAAAGAAACAAACATGTTAGAAAATCGCTGCATCTATCCTTTGTTCTCTGATAGGAATTCTGATATCAGACATAATTCGGACGACTTACACCTATATTTCCTTATATTTTTAGCAGTCATTCAGATAAAATCCTACATGTACAAACTTTCCTGCATAATTAAAGGTGGTTGTGGATTTGAGGGCGATAATTATCTAAAGGGAAAACTGGCAAAGCTGTGGTTTTCCTGTAGCGATGGCATTCCCATAGCATTTTCTTCTGAATTAACGACAGTTTGCCTTCTGCGGCGGAGACACGTACGTGTACACCGCCTATCTAAAATTGGTCAACAACTCAACATACATGTTTATGCAATGCTTTTACCATTTACATACATTACATCAATTCAGTGGATATATTTATTGGATAAAGTGCTGCCAAGATAAAAACGTCTAAGTATAAAATAAAGTAAGCAAGTGTAGTAGGTAGTTTACCTTCTTGCTTGTCTCTCGAATTTGTTGACTTTGGAAATTTAAAGGCCGCTAATCTAATTCAATCAGCCGTAAATGGTACACCTACGTATTATCACTAGTTTATTATTCATGAAGTTGTTTATTTACATTGCGGCGCGCTATGTAAATATTTGATCGTTTATCAACCTCGCGTCGTGCTGCCATCTGTGTTGGCACAGTAACACTCTATTGTATTACAATGCCAGATGGCGCTGTACCTACATGAAAATAAATAAAATCTTTCAGTTTGTTATCTAGGAAGGAGTCCGGGGATTATTTCGCTCACGATGTTTATATAATACAAGATGTTACCCGCGGCTCCGCCCGCGCGATATATAGCCTATGTCCCTCTCAGTAACCTTACTTATGTGTATGCAAAATTTCATGATGATCGGTTCATAAGATAGGGCGTGAAAGCGTCACAAACAAATAAATACACAAACAAACAAACTCACTTTCGAATTTATAATATTAGTTGGAAGTTGGGATTTCGTTGTCATATGTGGAAAGACCTTTTAAAGATAGACACATCAGTGAAAAATATGCCTTGTTATTAAAAAACTTTTTTGAATACAAAAATTTCAAATTCACATTGTTTGAGCTGGTTTGTCCTAAAACTTGAATCTTTACTGAGACATCGTCGTTCCTGTTGGGGTGGATATTGAAGACAATATTAATAAAAATCGAACGAACTCAAAGTTTAAACTCTATCTTTTCCACACCAATGAATTATACCAATATATCAAAGATTGGTAATCGGGTAAATGGGGCATTGCATTCTTTTATGAACAGTAGGAAGATATCATACAAAGCCCGACTTGCTGTTCATGAAGGGGTGTTAGTACCAACTCTTATGTATGGCAGTGAAAGTTGGGTATGGCAGAAAAGGCACGAAAGTAGAATAAATGCAGTTGAAATGAGATCGCTAAGAAGTATGTGTGGTATAACTTTGAGAGATCGGGTAAGGAATGACGTAGTGCGGGAGCGATGTGGAGTGAAAGATTATGTAGTGACTAAGATTGAGAAAGGAATGTTAAGGTGGTTTGGCCACATTGAAAGTATGGATGAAAGAAGAGTAACAAAGAATATTTATAAAGCCAGTGTGAATGGGATAGTTGGCCAGGGTCGACCTCGTCGAACGTACTGCGATCAGATTGCTGACATTCTTAAGAAAGGAGATGTAAGAAGTACCCGAAACCGAAGAGCATGCATGGGGAGAGTGATGAGTTTAGATGAAGCTAGAGGGATTTGTCAGGATCGAAGCAAGTGGAGATCCATAGTCTCTGCCTACCCCTATGGGAAAAAGGCGTGATAATATGTATGTATGTATGTATCAAAGATTGGGAAGTCCTCTAGTTCGTAAGTCTTGCAAAAGCATAAAATTACCTCGTATGACTCCCACTCACTTAGACGCAACATACTTACTTGCAGCTATCTCCGCCATTTGGAACTAAATTTGCGCATTGCAATTTTTATTACACGGGCCCATTTCTAGGGTCCCGTACCCAAAGGGTAAAAAAGGATGAAATTTTGTCAGATGATGTATTTCTGTTGCTGCTATAACAACCAACACTAAAAACGGACACATAATAAAATAAATATTTATGGGTCCCATACAACAAACGTGATTTTTGCCGTATTTTGCTCGATATTAATAACGGTAGTATATTCACTCCAAAAATAAATAATTTAATCAAAATAAAACAAATATTCGGGGGCCGTTCCATAAAACAGTCGTTATTTTTTGCCGTTTTTGCTCTAAGTATAGTCTAATGTTGTACGGAACCCTTTGTGTGCGAGTCCGGCTCGCAATTGCCAGATTTTTATTTTTGTTTCTCCTCAAACAACAATTCTTGTAACAAAACCAAGTCTCGCAACTTCCTCGTAGTTCTTCTGTCAATAGTTGTGAGATCCATGAAATACCAAGTCGGTTAATGTTTTTTACATATAATAGAACTAGCTGAAACGACTTCGTTTGTGTGGACTTTATGACTCCGATGTATTGATATACCTTAACACGAACCAAAGACGATACATAAGCGTAATCTGTGAATTTGACCTGCTGTCATGCTGCTCAACCTATAAAGCGCACATATCCCAACGGCCTTCGGGGGAGGCGGAGGTGTTGCTTGTGAATGCAAGGCTTGGAGAGAAAACAAACTCTCATGTTTTGCCGTATGGGCTGAAAGCTACGTTGCCAAAAAGACAACTGCTTGACCCGGGATCGCTGGGTGGTCACCAGTAATATGAGCTAATCGTATTCTATGCACTCTATCCCAGTGGAGAGAGTGACTCTGTAATTTGACGATATAAAATTTGACATGGTTCTGTATCAGATGTTCTAAATCTTCAATTTAAATACCTCAAAAAAAAAATGCTCATCAGGTTGAATAACTTTTGCTAAGGCGTCATTTTTTTATATTTCCTTTTTTTTACCTGGACCATTATGGTTCTGCGTCAGGTGTTCTAAATCTTCAATATAATACCTCAACAAAAAATGCTCATCAGGATGAATAACTTGTGCTAAGGCGTCATTTATATATTTCTTTTAGTTTACCTGGACCATTACGGTTCTGCATGAGGTATTCCAAATCTTAGATTTTTTATACCTCGACAAAAATGCTCATCAGGCTCAACAACTTTTGCTAAGGCTCTACTTTTATATTTCTTATAGTTCAGCTGGACCATGGTGTTCCATTTTTCGAAATCATTTCCATCTTATATGTTGCCGAGGCTTAGTAGCTATATAGCAAAAAAAGTTTCATTCGAATCCCTCCAATATTTCCGGAGATAAACGTGATCATACAGACAGACAGACAAGAAATTCTAAAAAATAAATTTTCCTTTCTATTATTCTTTTTTAGTGTCCCTAGTCAAAAATACTAATTGTACAGACAAAATCTTTTTACTGTTTTATTATATGTAGGTATATATAGATGACAATATTTATTTATTTATATTAATACCTACGAATAAGAATAGCAGCAATAGGTGCTCATAAGTAATTCATAGTACATTAATGTGATTGCCAAGTTGACACTGTAAGTAGTTGTAGCCTGAATGGCTTGACCGATTTTGAAGTGTGAATTGTCATTAAATTCTCGGAGTGTCATATATGATACGACAGACATAAATCGTCAAAACCCGCAGTCGGTTTTTAAGGTTCCGTAGCCGAATGGTCAAAAATAGACTCGTCGTGCGTGTCCGTCTGTGTGACTGTGTGTCTATCCGTATGTCACAAGCGTTTTGTTCAGAAACTATTGTGACTACACAGCTGAAACTTGGTAGGTATTAACCTCCCAAGTTTCAACTTGTAAGTATATCGGTCATATAAGATTAAGAAGATTTAAGATTTAGTTATTGAAAGTACCTATTCGTTTTTGAAATATAGCACTTTTGCATAAACAGCAAAAGTAACTTTGTCATTCATACAAATACTATGAAAAACAAAGTTATCTAACCTTTCATGGGCGAGCCCGACTCGCTCGTGGCCATTTTTTTAAATAATGCGAAATATTAGATCAGTAAATTTACTTAGTTGCTGAACTATGTACAGTTATTTCAGTTTCTGAAAAAGGACATTCATGCATCTAACACATACGTACAAATGACATACAACGATGTCGTTTTCAGAAATATTTTTCGAACATGCGACTCTGACTTTTCTCGTCGAGCTGACATCTGTTTAGGACCGGCGCACACTACTTAGTCAACTTTTCCGCGTGAAGGGGGAAAAGTTGAGGTGGCAACAGATTGTGCTGTGTAGTTCATGCGTTGTTTTACAAATAAAAGTGAGATGGCGCTGTATACAAAAAGAAATAAGAAGAACAATATTTATTTATTTTACAGGTTTTCAGTTTCTAAGACTAAAATCTATGAGGACTAGCAATATTTTTTTAATTTGGTGAGATGTTCTCTTCTAGCCTGCATCATTCATTAGTCATTCTGTTCTTTTTAACCAACTTCATAATACAAAAGATTCTTATGCAAAATCCAGATCCAGAATCACCCAGTTTTTGTGACTGAAACATTACTGTTTCACATTTGACTTCGAAATGTCACGTTAATCCGCGTTAGGGTCAGTTCACACCGAAACGCGACGCGACGCGCACTTTTTACACTGTGATAAGATTTTAACCCTTATACGCATAATCAAAACGACCAATTTCGCATAAAAAATTCGCTTCCTCCTCTGGTATCTTGCGGCCACTGTCTATCAAGTTTTTCTAGCAATTTTAGTCTTATAAGTGTGCAAATAAGAGTTAAAAATCCTATCACAGTGTAAAAAGTGCGCGTCGCGTCGCGTTTCGGTGTGAACTGACCCTTATGTTAACTGGGCAGCATTTCTGTGAAATACTACACGAGGGCTCAGGGTTGGATTCAAGAATGTCTTAGGAGAATATTCATATTCATCTTTATTTCACGAAAAAGAGGGGTGTTATATGTATATGTAATGACCACTCTGTACGTGTGTCTCCGTGTCTGTCTGTGTCACCGTAGCTCTAAAACGGGTGAACCAAATTCTAGATTTTTTTATTTGGCGACGTCTCTTAAACAAGTTTAATTTAATCGGTTCAGATGTTACAAGACGAAGAGATTTTCGTGACGGAGATTGCTTAATTTTTTGAATTTTGTATAAATTTTCACAGCCGGGCCGGCTTTAACTTGAATAGTGGACCCCGTCTATGACAGTTGATGATGCGACCAGGAAAAGGCTCAGATGATACACATTGTATGTAACTATTGCACGGAAGAGTAAAAAGTCCTTGAATAGTCTCCATCACCAGCGGCGGTACTCACGCGTCGAGCGAGGTGCGGTGCGGGGCGAGCACGGCGAGGCAGAGCGCGGCGGCGGCGGCGGCGTCCAGCGCGCGCCCGCCCGCCTTCAGCGCGTCCGTGCCCGCGCGCGAGCACTCCGCCGCCGACGACGACACCACGCCGTGCGGCACCAGCTGCGACGGACACGATTTTTTTTAAATTATTTTTTACTGCCCTGGATAGGAGTCATTTAGAGCCTTTCGAGTTATTCTTGTATATCAAACGAAATAATGGTGTAATTCATTTCGTTTGTTTGATGGAGCCCATGGCGACAATTCTTCGCGAATCCACTGGTTTTATTATAGACGACGCAGCAAGGCGGACAACCACCAGCCCGCTAAGTAAATCTCACTACAGCCGCACCATGACAGTCTATTTTAGTTATTCCACACATTATTCATAATTGTGAGCATTTATAACACCAAATTACACCAATTACACATTAGAAAGTCCCCTAGAATCAATTTGCAAAACAATCTAAAACAGACACCGTATCGTCCGCTAAAATTCCCGCCAAAAACTTCCGAACGACACGAGAGCTTCACGGTCTGTCAGTTTTAACTACGAAAAACTACGACTACTCATCATTATTTCGTGTGGGTGACACGGTAAGTTGACCATGCACACCCTGGTGTCAAGTTTTTCGGAACCACCTCTCGGCCTTTGACGTGGTATGTAACAACGACTAGGTACTACTGGGGTACTATATTTGAGCGCGTGACACTAGTCTTCGAACGATTTTTGTATGGAAAATCGTTCGAAGACGAGTGTCCCGCGTTCAAAAATAGTACCCCTGAGCCCTCAAGTCATTCTCCCAGCGCACAGACTGTAAAAGGTACAGTCTAGTTGGGCTGGTATCGAACCGGGATGTTCGTTCAGCCAGCAATGACCAGCTCATTAGCACTTCATATTGATCTACGTAAGGAAGTACCTTTATTATTGTTTAAATTATCAGTAACAAGCTGTTACCCGCGGCTCCGCCCGCGTGATATATAGCCTATGTACTTCTGAATATGGAAAATTTCGTGACGCGGTCGTCACGAAATTTTCCATACTCATAGATCATACTCATTCAGTAGATACAAACAAACAAACTCACTTTCGCATTTATAATATTACTCAGATAGGATTTCTCTACTTTTGGAGTTTCACAACAAGAAATTTCGGGGAATGTTGTTTTCGGGAAGTGTGAAAGTTACCTCGTAGTCCCCGGAGTAGATCTGCACCAGTAGCGCCAGCGTGATGGCGACGGTGAGCACAGCGAAGCTGGCCAGGATGAGGCGCGGCCCCCCCGCGCAGCACGGCCCGCCGCCCCCCGCGCCCGCCTTCAGCGGCACGTCCTCGCGAAGCTCCACCACGCCTGCAACACGACACACAGACAGATTTTTTTTATGTCATATGACGACAAATGAGCAAGCGGGTCACCTGATGGTAAGTGATCACCGCTGCCTATGGACAACTGCAACAGTGTGACAGGAGCGTTGCAGGCCTTTCTTTTTTCCCTTCCCAGAGGGGAGAGGGAGATGGGCCTCCGGCTCTCTCACTTACCGAACGAAGCGTACCTAGCAGCGGTAAGGCTAAGTACTCAAACGTTCTGTGAGAGTGTGGTGCTTCCCCGGACGAGCCGGCCCATTCATGCTACTAGCAAAAGTGATTTTCGCCAGTAGCGCGGCTCTAACACAGTGTAAGACAGTTAGCTTGTATCCGTCTTAGGCTGGGATAAGTTTCTGAAATGGATAAATCAATTGAAATTACCCCGACAACGAAATATTCCTTGTAACCATCTAACCATTGTAACGGTGCGCCAGCGTCGGTGGTCTAGCTCTTGGATGTAAGCGGCATCCTTATGTAGTAGAAAGGTTTAGTTTATATTGACTACTGTATTACTAAAAGTTTTCACAATTTAACCAATTTCAAAACTAGAGGATCCCAAAATTTCGTATAGGTACCTACCTACTAGTAGTTGTTTACTTTAATCCTTATACTCGTAACTTGGTCAATTATGAACCGCTTTGAAAAATGATACGTTTGATATTAATCGCATTGTCTGACAGGGGTCTCATGCTCAACTGGTTGTCCGGTTGTTGCAGATATGGCATCGGGTACGCGCGCCGCCGGCCTCCCGAGCTGCCTTTGCCCTAATCCATCGGAACAGTAGCAAGTACTCGTGCTCCAATAGCAAAAGTGTAAGTTTGTGCTACCTGGTTGCGGGGCGGAGTCGGCGCTGTCGCGAGCGTCGGCCATGCTGCGGCGGCTGTAGCTGTGGGCCTACTCCCGCTGCCACCTGGAACCACACACGTTGAAACCATTACACCTTGTTCGGTTTTGTTTAAAGAATTGAATTTTGAAATTTATCTTCTTGCGAAATAAAGCGTCCCCTAGATACCTAGATAGTACTTTGGACAATGTAACGCAAGGGGTAACGCACAGGGCCCCGAAGTAACGCCAAACTGTTACCGTTACGATGTTTGTTTGTTACTCATTCGCCAACAATTCAACCGGTTGTTTTGGGTCAATTTGTAATAAAAAAAAATTACATACATCCTCTCAATCTGTGATTATGTTTAGTTAAAGACATATATAATATACTAGGCACATTAGCGACGCCAATAATTTTATTCCCAATACTTTACAAATAAAATGAAATTCAAGAATGTAAGTCATATAAGCCTTAGTAAATAACCTGAAGTATTTTTGGAATCATGTTCTACCTAATCTTATGACAATCAGTCATTAAGAGAACTACTGATTACAGCCAAAGACGGCCGTTTTAGGCGGTAATCAGTAGTTCTCTAATGACTGGTTCTAATTATATTAAAACATGTTTCCAAAAAATACTTCAGGTTATTTACTAAGGCTTATATGACTTACATTCTTGAATTTCATTCTATTTGTAAAGTATCAGGAAAAAAATTATTGGCGTCGCTAGTGTGACTATTGCGGGCCCTTAATAAAAAATTGAAAATAGGTAAGTAGGTATGTTTGTTTATTGCTAAGCATTCATAAAGATGTGAGCAACTTTATTTCAAAAGAAAACTGACTTTGCAAATTATGTAGAATAATTGATATATAAATCAAACAACTCATCAAGGCGTAGAACGCCATCTATTACAAAATATTCCAGACTCTCCATGTTTAGAAAGTGATGACTGAGAAAGATACCGTATTTGTTTACAACTCATTGACAAACAAGTGACAACCATGCATCGAAACTACGCTATCTCCGTTTCTCCAACGAATCGTTAGGTAGCGACCATGTGGTCGGACTTTCATTCATAGTTACTTCAAAACAAGACAGATAAATCGAAACTATTTGTGTGTGTGTACCTGCGGTGTGTGTAGTACGCTGCAGCCTCCCGGGTCATGGGCGTCCCGGCGAAGGTTCCTGGAACCGGTTTATTGTCCTGTTTATGTTTGGTGTGGCCGGGGCCGGGCTCAGCTGCAAGACGACGGGTGTACCGGTCGAGCGTCGCCGGGTTAACTGTACCGCGGCGACGGCGCGGGCGGGGGGTGACGTCACCGTCTTAGTTCGCTGACTCCAGACGCTGCGCCCGCGCATCGCTGGCCAATACAATCGGACAGGCGCTTGTCTTCTGTTATGATTAGTTTTCATAGTAAAATTTAAGAATAGTTCAATGGCGTCCGAAAGATTCAACCTTGTGTCAGCAGAGACAGATACTGTATTCAGTTAGACATTAATACACCCATCTAATCTTAAATTATAAACAGGAAAAAATTATTGTCTTTTTGTTTGCATTGAATAGACTACAAAACTACTGGACCAATTTTATTTTTTTTCCCCTATAGACAGCTAATTTATCTGCGGTTACTGGGCTATCAAGCTCCTCAAACTGTGTTAATAGTTGCATTGCATCTATAAGCCAAAAATTCATCTTTCCAATCAGTTGACAATCTGAACACACATGAACCGTTTAATCTTCTCCGCTCTCATCTATCGGGGATAATGAAAATCGGTAATCTACAAAATAGCTAGATGTACCTATAGGATATAACTCGTGAGCAGTCGCCTGCTGCGCTAGTTAAGCAAGTTCACACCTCAAAGAATCTTATGCTGTAATCTCTCAGGGGCCAGGGGCAAACGACATCGACGTTTAGTTGCTCATTGACTGAATTCACAAGGATAACTTTATTTGTGTTGTGTTAAAGTAGAGATATTTATTAAAATTGTAGCTACACTATTGTATTAGGGAAAGCCTGTAATAATAGTGTAAGAAATTTATAAATAAACAGAATAAGGACGCATGGTTGGTGCAAGAAGATTATTCTGATACAATCTTCTTGATTTCGTGCAATCACTTTGATAATTAGGACCATGGTAATCCTTACTATCTGAACAAATAATAAATGAAATGAAATGACTGAATAAACGAAAAAAAATCCTTGATTAGATACTGAAACGAAACACAATGGGATACACAAAAATTATCGCTATTTCGTATTTTCTTTTTTGGGCTTTTACCATTAAACTTAAGAAGGCACTTTGGGAACTTCAATCCAAATAAACCTTATACTGGCTGATTCTGATACAAATCCTGATACAAGATACAGATCCCATACAAAGTTACCGATCCAGCTGGGCGAATTTCTATCGGAAGTATATTCTTTTTTTTAAGTATTCACCATTTTTTCTTACAATTCTGTATTCCATCAGGGATTCTAATTCTGAGATTTTAATATAGCTCATAGTTTCAAAATCAGCCTGTATTTGCCTTTCTATCGAAGAATTTTTTAAAATAGGACACCTCCAAGTCTACCCGTGGATGTCGTAGAAAGACTTAGAAACACAAGCTTATAAACATGAGAGACCTCTCCAACCCGTCTGGCCAGCGTGGAGAGTGTAGGCCAAATCCTCTAACTGCTCTGGCTAATAATTTGACGAGTTCCGTGGCGTAGTGGTTACCACGCCAGCCCGCGATACGGGGGTCCCGGGTTCGATCTCCGGTCAGGTCATGATGGAAAACTATCTTTTTAGGATGACCTGGGTCTTGAATGTTTATCTATATGAGAATTTTTTTTTTAAATACAATGGCACTTCGGGAATGTCGATAGAAGATAGATAGTGTAGACAGAAGATAGAATGCTGAATAATGAGCTCGGTGGCGCAGCGGTCAACACGTTAGCCTGCGACACGGGGGTCCCGGGTTCGATCCCCGGTCAGGTCACTATGGAAAAAGGTCTTTTTCATATTGACCTGGGTCTTGGATGTTTATCTATATAAGTATATATTATAAAATATTGTATCGTTGAGTTAGTATCCTGCGACACAAGTTCACAACTTACTGTAGGGCTAGCTCAATTTGTGTGATATGTCCCTATATATTTATTTATTTATTAATATATGACTTGGATAGTACAGAGAGTTTCGTGCTCCTGCAGTGGAGACTAACAAAGACCTGATGATGATGAAGCTTAGTAGTAGAAAGTAGAAGCGAGCACCTTACAAAACAAAGAATATCAATGTAGCAGGGCGCGAGCGACAAGACATTCCCTGCTCTGTGGAGAGAACCCACACCGCATGGCTGCTTGTGGCCCACTATAAGTTTAAAGCGTCGAACGGCTCTCAATTTAGCCGTGAAAATGTTGGTACTTGATCTCTTAGGGAAATTAGATACTAAATAATAAGTATTATAAATGTGAAGGGATGAATTTGGACGGATTTGATGTAAACGCCAAAATAACGCATTTGGCGGGAGAAGTCACCGATAACATAAATTACAACTCTTTACAGGCAGCCGATTAAAGCCATAAAAGCCTTCCAGCGCTAACAACTTCAAATGCTTGTAAGTACGAGCGAGTTAGATTTGCCGCCACAAGTTCACAACTCCATCTTGTTTGCCGACTTTAGTTTACAAATTAACTTATTTGGTAACTAATGCCAGCATGTACTTACCAACCTTTAAGAAGTTACTCAGCCCGTTAAGTAAGTAGTATGATATTTATGGGTTCAAAAAACATAAAGTCTTTATTTAAAATGTACGAGCCCGAAATACCCGAACTTTTAAAATTTCTGAACCGATTACACCTTACACAGTACAATGCCAGAATTAGAATTATAATTATTAGTTTTTAAAATACCAAGAGTTTATACGGTATTTAGAATTCAGGTGTTTTGGGCTCGTACATTTTAAATGAAGGCGAAATGGGACTAATATAATTAAAAAAAAACCCGGCCAAGTGCATGTCGGCCCACGCGCATTGTAGGGTTCCGCAGTGGCGAATGAGAACTTTGAGTTCACACTGTTCACACTCGCACCTCACAGTTTAACGACCAAAAAACATATAACAATGAAAAATGTATGAATTTTACATTTTCGAGTACATTTTATAAGTTGATTACCTATAACTTTTTAGTTTGTACTTAGTACTCAGCTCTGATAGTTTTCCTTTCAACTTCAGTATATTTACTACTACTGTAATTTTTTTCACGTAACTAATTATAACTAATTAGCAGATAGAGGGGGGGACACTTACCTCTAACAAAAATTTGCACTTTAAAACCGAATATTTCGGACACGGAGCCCTGAATCGAAAAATGGTGTTCTCAACCTCACAATATTTTTTGAAGACCTATTTAACAATACCCAACACGATGGGTTTGTATAGAAAAAAAATTACTCCCTCTATTACTTGTATGGGAGCTACCCTAAAATTTTTTTTTTAAGATTTTTTCTACCACTTTTTTGGCATGATTAAAATACATACCCATACTAAATTACAGCTTTCTAGTACTTAGAGTCTCTGAGTAAAACCGCGGACGGACAGACAGACGGACAGACAGACAGACATGGTGAAACTATAAGGGTTCCTAGTTTACTACGGAACCCTAAAAAGGATCATTCGTTATTGGCTACCTTGTACCTTAATAATATCCATTAGACAGAAGAAAACGAAGAATAATGTCACTCAATTTCGTCTTAACTTAATTCTATGAGACGTGGCTAAAATGAAAAAGTCTCATGTCACAGTAATTCAAAGTAAAGTTCCAGCAGCCTGAGTACCTGAACTTAATTAAGGCATTCAAAACTTATTTATTATGCTAAAATATTGTCGCCGCGCGTTGAATTTCAACAGTCTCGAACTTGGAAGTTTGAACGCAGAAATAACGGAGTGAATCGTCGACGGCTCTTACAGATAGTTTTACAATGTGTACCGAGTCAGTTTATCTAAGGAAGGCATCCCAGGTGGCAGCGCCCTCGAATCCACCTACTATTCTAGAAGTTACGTCTTCCAGCGAAGATAAGAGTCTTAGTCTTAAATGCCTCGTTTACCGCGATGGTAGCTCTGTTAAGTAAAATAAAAAAAAAAAAATATTTTGCTTAATGTCATGATTCCTAAGATATTTACCCATTCCTTTCATCGGCTTTTAAGATCCGCAACCAATAGTATTTTTTTTTCTCCTACACCAGCATCGAAGCAGCCAGCACGTATAATATGTTGATTTCTGCGGAATATAGAACTGTGAATATATGTAGTTATTTAGATGTTGGTGCGTCGTCATTTTGAGACCCCTATCGAGGGGTAAATAAAGCAGTGACGACCCGCTCAGTTTACGAGTTCCCCACGATAGCCCCATTCGGTGATCCGCAGCGTCTTTATTGAATACTCCGCGGTCACTTTACGATAGATAGAGGCAACAGTCAACAGTCAGTCATTTATTATCTTCGTCACAAGTATTCAAGTTAACATCTTCTAAGCGTACAATTATAAATCTAGTTGTATAGTTTGGATGTTGGTGCGTTGTTATAGGGGCCCTAACAACGCACCGTACGCATAAGTAAAGCAGGGTAAACCCAGCTGAGTTTACGAGTTCTTCGCAATGGCTCCATTCAGTCTCCCGCGGAGTTTTACTGAATACTTCGCGGTCACTTGACAACGTTTTGAATGCATCAGCGAACCTATTTATTATATTTGTTAGAAGCATTCAAGTTGATATCTAATTAGCATTAAATTGTGAATCTAGTTGTATATAGTATGAAGTTTGGTGCGTTGTTATTTCGGGAGTCGGAAAAGGGGTAAATAAAGCAGTGTCGACCCGGGTCGCGGTCCGAGTTACGAGTGTACTGCAATGGCTCCGCCACTTTACGATGCTTTCTAGCATCAGCAAACCTTTCTTTTATTATATTTGTCTTTTAAACAGTATATACTCAGATGACGCAACTACATATTGAACATTTCAAAAATAGGCTAGGTACAATAGGAGCCCGTTTGGATTGGAAGAATTCACAAAGATGGAGATGAAGCTATAGGATACTCTAAGTCATTTTTTTCTTAGATCTGCCTTTTGTAGGAGTAGAGTTTCTCGAACCCGACATAAACTATCGTATATGGTTGGTAACGGTATGCTTAGTGCAGAGATATGTGTTTAGCGGTGTTTAGGTACATAGAGATAAATAGAAATAGCGAATACGAATAAGTAAGGCTAGTAAAATAATGTCCTGTCTTCCCAATTTCACAAACTCATAGGTATCCTCACGATATTATTCTTCACCAGAATACTGGCTGATAAAAGCGACTGTACATGGACTTTTCTACAAAGTTATCTGTAGCAAGACTTTTCGGTTATCTTACTACTGACAGCCTTCGTGGCTGTGGTTATACACGCCATCCTGCGACGAAACGATCAACGACACGGTAGGGTTCTATTTCCGGCGTGGAAAATTCTATGTACTTCATTTTCAAAGTTATTTTTCCGCGGCTCTGGAGATACTCAAGGAGGGTTGGCGTCGGCAGGCAGCCGGTCCTAAAAACTTTCACCAAATCATATCACAGCGTGGATGCTATCACAATAGCAAAACCCGGGCTTCATATCGAAGCTGAGGACGGAAATGGATAAACGTTCGGATGAAGAAGGGGATGTTTTAGGAGAGATATGGATTTTGATTTACTTATCGATCTGAACGATAAGTAAGAATAGCAGCTAGCATTAAGAGAACTTACTAGTTTTTTTTTGATACTCTTGTGACGGTAACAGGCTCATGTGATACTTATTTGTCTAGGAAGCATTTGTTACGTTGGTAATGAGTCAGGCCGCATTCCGCCGACACGGGCCCACGGGCGGGCGCTCACGTGAGCCCTAATGAGCCTAACGAGATTAGCGGGAAGCCTCGCAAAATAATCCACTATATAAACACCGGAACTTGGCCGGACCACGACTCGGTGCTCGGTCGCTCGTCTGCAACGCCCGTGGAAGGAAGAAGTAAAGACTATCAACATGGTGTATAATTTCAAAGTGTTCAAAAAGTGTGCCCCCAACGGGAAGCTCACCCTGTATATGGGGAAGAGGGACTTCGTCGACCACATATCCTACGTGGAGCCCATAGGTCCGTAATTATTTTTAGTAATTTAATGTTTACTTTAGCACCAGTGAACCATCCATCAGCGCTACCCATAACCGGAAAATATGTTCGATGTCAGCCTGACCTGTAGTTTGTGTAAAATCTGACTACTGTACGATAATTGTCATGATCTTCTGCTTGCCTCCGAGGAAGAAAAACATCGTAAGGATATACCTTGCAGCTGGGGCACCGTTCTACAATAGTGTGTTTAAGTGACTATTGTCATTAAATGTCAGTCCTCAAGCTCGGTCTGATGCCTGTATTGTGGGTCCACCACGACAAATCGAATATCATAAATAATTGTAAAATCTGACATTAGATTATTTATGTAAGTGTAAGTACAGAGAAAAATACTCATCGTCACTTACCATCAGGTGAGATGGGAGACAAATGCATATTTCAATAATTAATAAAATAAATGTACTATAATGCACTCGATATAGGAAGAAAAACTCACGATGTTAATTACCGTGATAATGGTTATTTGTGCAGTTCCAACTGTTCTGATTCATCACTATCGCCTAGCCTCATAGTCGTGGGGTGACTGTGTCTGGAGCATCGGGGCATCGGAGGAAAAAACTGGGCGGCCTAGTTTTTTACTAATGGTGCAAGTGTCGTGCCGATTGTTTGTTGTATCAACTTGGTTCGTGACGTCTTATTGATCGGACTAAACTGCCATGTGTTTGTACCCTGTAAGAGGAATTGAATGAGCCAGGCCCTTAGATTATCGTTTGGATTAAATTTATGAGTGGCATAAAAATAATCTCAAGGCAACTAATATCGATGGTATCAGCTGTCATTTCAATCGCGGTGGTAAAGCTGTCAGGTACCAGGCAATTTGAAAACATATCAATATTGGCCACCTACACAAAACTCTAGCAAGCAAGTGTAGTTATATTGGCTTATTCCCTACACTTTGCTTTTCTTCTATATCTCTTCTATATTTCTTCTATATTTTATTATAAACAGCTAAATTGACAAAATGTTCAACAAGATATAATAAAAGCAGCTAACAAAATAGAAACTGAATGTATCGGCGTGAGTGTCGGCTACAATAGGTGCCGCAGCACTCATCCATCAAGGCACTTCATTACACTGCAGCCGACGCCCGCTGAAGACCGATGAGCTAACTTCTTGCTTCTTGCATTGTTGCTTCGTACCTGAGAACTGAAGCCGATCCGAGTGCAATAGTTTTTGCAGAATAAAAACTCAAGCTCTACCGACGCCTGTGTTGGCCGCAATATGTATCACAGCTCTCATCCATCACGACACTTCGTTAAACCGTAGCCGCAGATCGATGGAACTTCTTGCATTGTTGCTACCTCAGAGCTGACGCGGACCACTGTTTAAGTTTTTAAGATGCTTAAGCTTCATCAATTATTATTTATCCAAAAACTGATTTTTTAAAGAAATAAGCGGGATTTGTATATTCCATGTCGTCATAAGAGCGATATTTCTTACTGTTGTGAGTTGTGATTGTCTAATATCCTCTCAGCGAATTGGATTTGAAACAACGCGCACGTTGATAAGCACAAAGGACATTCATTCACTAAAAACAATTGACAATAGGTTTTACGTCGCCACGGTTATGATGTGTCATAGATTAACCTTGACGAAGTTAATTCAAGGTGACGGCATGAAACCTCAAAACAGTCGTAAACATATCGAAAAATTTATCGGGATTACTATATATTATATATTGTTTCGACTTTGCAAGTTCAGTAAAGACTAATATATATCTTACATAATGTACCTATCACAATGTTTGGATGTTTTCAACATCTCTTATTTTAGCGTGTTATTACTTGTGTCCTCAACTGAGACGCTTTGGAGCACGAAGTCCGTTACCAAGTAATACCGTGCGGTGCAGCCAACGGTATTAGCTGCTCCAACAGCGGTCATAAAGAGATGATGCTGTAGCATGTTGTTGGCTAACAGTTGCACATGATGTTTTGGAGATACAAGATCATGCCTTATAGTAAACTGGTTTATTGCTCCCTCTTGATAAGTTATGTGATGTTTCGGTTAGACTGACTTCTTCTCGTTCACTGTCCGATAGCAACCATCTTGATCTATGTAGTTGATCTATGATCTTGAGATATCTAGTAGTCTGTAGCTTTTGAACAATTAATAAATACATATTATCTAATAAGATAATTTTAAATATGATATGACGTGAAAAAGTGCCTGCAAAAGCCTATTTTCTGAATAAACGTTTTGATTTGTTTTGATATTGATTTTTAACTGCGATCTGATCAAAATATAAACAAAAACAGCTGACACGCGACCTGTATGTACAATATTTGTGGCCGCGTAAAATGTGTGAGGTAAACTCGTGAATTAACCGTGAGAGGAAAAGCTTCCCTTGAAATACTTGTTTCAGAATTCCCTTATGTAATGTAATAGATGACGTGATACTGCTCGGCAAGGAGTACGTACTTAGCCGCAAGGTTCTCAATACTCAACACTTTATTGCTTCCTTAATGTTACATTAGGTGTTTTATTAAATTAGAATAATCAATTGAGAGAAGAGTCAATTGGTGGAGACAAGGTCGTTGGCCTCCACTTCTACCATTTATTTAACATTGGCCTTTACAACAGATGGCGTGGTGCTGCTCGACGAGGAGTATGTCCGCGGGCGCAAGGTGTTCGGGCAGGTGGTGTGCACCTTCCGCTACGGCCGCGAGGAGGACGAGGTCATGGGCCTCAACTTCTACAAGGAACTGTTCCTGGCCTCGGAGCAGATCTATCCGGCGCCTGAGAAGAGGAAATATGACTTGTCCAGAACGCAGGTAATATTTCAAAATTAAGTAAAGCTTAGAAAGATCAGATAAATTATAAAGTTGGAACGACGGTATAACCAAGTGGTTCCGCCATCATTAATAAATAAATAAAAACATACGGACAAATCATACAGATTGAGCTAGCCTCAAAGTAAGTTCTTAAGTAAGACTTGTGTTATGGGGTACTAACTCAACGAAACCTTATATTATAACATATATAGATAAACATCCAAGACCCAGGTCAATCTGAAAAAGATAATTTTTCATCTTGACCCGACCGGGGATCGAACCCGGGACCATCCGTGTCAGCGGCCGGCGTGTTGACCGCTGCGCCGCGGAGCTCGTCATCATGCTGCCTTTGATCACGCAACCTCTTGTTCTGTTTCTTCCGTAGGCAAAAAAGATGTGATACTTTATGAAAATGTGCGTCTTTGTAGGAGATAAGTAAATGCATATATTTATTTTTAGACCATTTATTTTTTTATGTTTGTTCATGTCAGGAGCGGTTGTTAAAAAAGCTGGGGTCTGCGGCTCTGCCGTTCCGGCTGACGGTGCCGGCGGGCGCGCCCGGCTCCGTCACACTGCAGCCCGGGCTCGAGGACGAGGGCGAGCCCTGCGGCGTGCACTACTACGTCAAGCTCTTCGTCGGAGACTCCGAGATCGACCGCTCGCATCGCAGGTAGCTATTTCTCATTAAAGAACGGCCAGAGAAAATTGTCTAAAGTCGGGACAGAAAAGGTTAATAACCAGGAGACTAACCACCACCTCCTGATTATTAAAATCTTTACTCAAGTATAGTCCTAACAAGCTGTTGTAATCATTTGGAACCTACTTTCAAAATAAGGACTTTATTTTAAAATGACCCATGTGACAAGAACAGCTTAAGTAATCTAACTAGTAATATGGACAAAATAACTTCATGTTTATTAGATATGGTTGATCTTTTCACAGGAGCACGGTGGCGCTGGGCATCCGGAAGGTGCAGTACGCGCCGGCGAAGGCGGGCCCGCAGCCCTGCACCGTGGTGCGCAAGGACTTCGTGCTGTCGCCCGGACAGCTCGAACTCGAGCTCACGCTGGACAAGCAGGTGAGATGATGTGGATATCCCCCTTTATCAATATAATAAAAGAGTTAGTTAACCTTGTATCTTAATGTCGATAGGAACAAAAAAGTCGTCAGAAAAAGTTATATTCAAGTCCTGTGACCATCTTTTTGGTGGTGAAGTTTATAATACATTTTCGTGAGTCTCAGTTTCTGAATCTAACAAAAATCACTAACTCAACTATGTATATTAAAAATGTATACTATTTAACACATTTGAAAATATATGGTTTTTAGCTGTACATGCATGGTGAAACAGTGGCGGTAAATATGTGCGTGCGGAACAATAGTAACAAGGTGGTGAAGAAGATCAAGGCCTGCATCTGCCAAGGCGTGGACGTGGTGCTCTTCCAGAGCGGCCAGTACCGCAACATCGTCGCCAGCGTGGAGACGCAGTATGTGTTGTTGATTGATCAAGCCTGTATTGTGAGCGAATTAGTGCAGAATTAACGTAATTGAGTTATTCAGTGTTGAAAACTTACATACATACATACTATCACGTCTTTTTCCCTTGCGGGGTAGACAGAGCCTAGGTCTGTAAAACCTTGAGGCCACGTTTAGCATGTTGGTGGGCTTGTAGGAGAGAACGGAATCAAAATAGTGATGGATTGCTAGCCGCATCGCCTATTGACATGTTTCCTGATGCCCTTCCCTCGATCGGCTTTTACGTTCTGCGCGGGAAGAGAAGCAGCTGGTACGTTCTACGTTTTTTCTTTTCTCCCCGACCAGCGTGGATGTAACTAAACTAAACATTAAAACTTCATCCACCGTTCATCTTTACAGTGCAGTGCAATTTGATTCACATTATATCCCGAAACAAGAGTAAATGCAATACTGCTGCAAAATGCAAACACATTGGCTACAATAGAAAATTGCAGTCCACATATAGTGGTTTTGTGACGCAGGGACGGATGCCCGCTGCAGCCGGGCTCGAGCCTGCAGAAGGTGATCCACCTGACGCCCTCGCTGTCCTCCAACCGCGACAAGCGCGGCATCGCGCTGGACGGCCAGCTCAAGCGACAGGACACCACACTTGCCTCCACCACTCTGTAAGTCTGTAGTTACCTTATTGCTGAACATGAACATCTTTATAACCTTTTACAATTAAATGTTCGTTCCAGCTGAAGATGCAACTGGAAATACTCTCAGATAAGACAGAGTGTGAGAGACATAAGACATAAGTCACAACACTAAACGCCACATTTAGCAACACTGGCTAAAGCATAGAACATAAAAAGGTACAAGTGTTTAGTACTTGTATATAATAAAAAAGCGATAGATAACCGCTACTTTAATTTTACATCGATTTTTACGATCTGCGTGCATCTGGCATAATATTTGTTTTTCATCGAGTCTTTTAATTACAGTCTGTTGGACCCGGAGCAGCGTGACGCGTTCGGCATCGTGGTGAGCTACAGCGCCAAGGTCAAGCTGTACCTCGGCGCGCTCAACGGCGAGCTGGTGGCCGAGCTGCCGTTCATCCTCATGCACCCTAAGGTCAGTCTTCCTATATCCGAGAAAGCACTTGCAAAGCAACCGGCTGAAAAACTTTTCCAAATAATAGTTAAATTACTCGTATCATGTTCTCATGAAAGCAGATATCATCATATATATAAGTAAATCTTCAGTTGGTGTGAAAGGATTCGATAGCGCCCTAAAGTTGGTAGCTCTATCTATCTATCAGCCAGGGACGTCCACTGCTGGACATAGGCCTCCCCCATAGATCACCACAAATTGCGGTCTTGTGCATGCTGAGTCCACCGAATCAGAGCCCGAAATTGGTAGCTCAATGAGATAAAAATTATATCTTTAAAAGTCGAAGTATAGAGTCTGTTTTCGTAGGGCCCCGCGCGATGTGTGTACGAGTCGTCTGTGTAAGCGAGGTGCGTTAACTTATTATATATCTATTTTTTTTAAGCTAAAAAGAACCTGGTGCACATATTGTTCAGGCAGACAGTATGACACCCTCTGCTGAATCTCGTTTGTCACTTCGTTGACTTTCAAATTACATCAATCAGGTGATTCAGGTGCTATTAACAAACGTGTTCGTAACTTTAAATCTTTATTAATCTAAACTTTGAATTTCTGATTAAAATTAAGATACTTACAACATTTCGAGCGGCTGGTCATTATATCTTTGGCAAGCAGTTATAACTTTTCTAAATATTTCATTGAAACGCTTGTAAAGATTCTTTTGCAGTATATGGCAGGCAGACGTCATAATACAATAACGTCTAATGTTCTCATATGACCATTGACAAGAAACTGTTACAGTCCGAATCAAACTTTATGGCGGTTCGAAACATCGCGCGAGTCGATGCGCAGTACACATTACATTAATAGGGGCACGCGCGTGGAGGCGGGTCGCTTTCTGCGCAGCTCGCAGCTCGCAGCTAATACCCGAGCTTGGTTTGGACTGTGCTCGTATAATTTGTGAAGTGGATCGGCAGTAGTTGAAGTTGAGGGTTGTTGCAGGAGGGGCGCGCGAAGCTGATCGCGGCGGACAGCCAGGCTGACGTGGAGATGTTCCGCCAGGACACCGTGCACCACCAGGAAAGCGTCGAGGTCTACTAGCCACAGCCCTGCTCTCAACAATGATGCTTACGTACGGTGTCAGTGGAGGAAGGAGATTCAATAGAGCCAGCGGCGTGCTCGTTTGTCGTTTTATTTTTGTTGGAAAAGTTAATTGATTATAACTAAGTACTGGGACAATTTTAGCTGGCTATTAAAATATTATTTTGAATCTATGCGGGAACAGAATGGTGGTTGGGTTTACTATTACTCGATACGATTTTGTACTATTATCACTAAAAACAACACTACACTTCAAAAGATTCAATATGAATTAATATTGACACAATAACCTAAGAGCTGTGGTTCGAATTCTACCTGTGGCGAATTTTTCATATTTTTCATCACATATTTTAAATATTAATACTATACCGAGCATTTTAATGCTGTTTAAAACCCATTTAATTGAAACAATAACGTCCATGTTGGATTGCTATATTAAAATGAATTCCCTTTCGCCAGTACCACGACCTGTTTCGGCATGTATGTATGTCGGCGGAATATGTGGATTAAGATTGTATTTCTTCATCCCTTAAAAAATTGGTAATAGATACAAATACATTTGAGTCATATTATTATAAAATAGGTAGTTTTTGAGGGAACCAAGAATAAAAGAACTAAACTGTTTGTTACATACCAGGGAATGAATTACTGGGTATTGGATCTCTCTTTTAGAAGTCTGCTAAATAAGTTATAAAAGAGAAATATAATTGTGTAACCACCTATTTAAAAATATATTCATTATGCTTTAACGCGATGTGCAATATTATGTAAATAGAATAAGTTATGTATTTATAATGTATAGTTATATACCTATGCAATAAACAATGTAATAAGCTTGTGTTTTGTATTGATTTGAGGTAATTAAGTATAGGTGTAGGGGTACCTACCGCACAATAAAAAGTCGGATGTACTTCCAAGACAACCTTTAATCTCATCCAAAATAAACGTCAACAGTAGGGCGAACTCTTTGAGTTGATTTAAACTTTATATTAACAAATCACCTCTCTTACAAAGTAAATTACCTAACATTATCTACAAGTTCACAAATATGTCAGTCTGTCGAGAACTAAACGCCGAGAAATAATTGATATAGTGATGATACGCTTCGTTCGCCCGCCGCGCCTGCGCGTTTGCGCGCCTCGCGCTCACCTTTTAACATAAGTATACAATTATACAGTGCAGAAAGGAAAATATCTAATAGCGCAACCAATCATGATACTTTCTACCTCAAAATGATTCAGTTATTTTTAATCTCTATATTTGTCCCCAATGTTGACAGTGAGTGAGACAGTGAGCAAACACAATATTTTACTGTGATTTGATACGCAACTAGCGTTTCAAATCACAGTAAAATATTGTGTTTGCGATGCGACAGTATAGTCAAACAACATCATTCTCAAAAGAGCCTGATGCTGACTACATGCCTTTCCACAGTCATCTCATATTTCGGCAACTTTAACTAAGAAAGAGGGAATACCAGTGTAATGCAGTTTCCCTTTACAGTTCAACATTCTTCGCAGATCTTCGTCAGTCTGTGAACATGGCAGCTGCAATAAGGCCAAAACTAATCACGGTATCAATATTTTTTTTCACACTGATTGAGTGTTGTGTGTGATGTGTTATGGGATACTAACTCAACGACACTATATTTTAGTACCAATATAATGTAACCGTGAAAGTTAAAATCATTTGCCTTCTCACAGTTACATTATATATTTGCGTTGCTCCAATCTATGGTATTCACACATAGGTACTCGTATAAAAACGCATATTTTTTCAGCTTCACAATTCGCTGATTTTTTTGGACAATCAGCCCGGGACAGAGAACATATCTATTTTAAAACACGGGATGATACAAAAAATAACACTCATGTCTAAGTTTAGGTTAATTATTTACAAGTATCATAAAAATATTCAATTGAATTATTTGTGCGGGCAAGTACAGACGTTGTGAGGCACAGACGCGGCCAGGCGGTGCAGCGCGGCCGACTGCGATTTTTGCGTACATTGTACATTCGCTACATTTACTATCTAATCGACAACGATATGAAAGAAGTTCTTTTATAAAATTTAGGATATGTAGAACATTGGTTTGGGATAAATAGATGTACAGCACCTTACTTTACGACTGGAAACGCAATTAAAGTAGCGAGGAATTGTTACGTTCTGGATAAATCATAAAACTTTACAGAAAAAAATGTGATATGTGCTATGATAGATATGTGTCGATTTCCAACAATGTGTACGCTCAGGTCGTCGCGGTCGACCGCGCCCCTTAGCCACTAAGCCGATTTAAAACCTTAAGAGTCAAGTACAAACATTATTTACATAGATTTATTCGATTTATACAGATAACGATGAATCCATTTATCTATTGATTATCCATACTCAGTAGATTCGACTAGAGACTGGTAGACATGTAAAAAAGTGGCAAAGACTCAGTCCTTAAACTACTATGTACATCACAGAGTTCATGAAAACAGAATTACAGATAGTCTTCCACTTGAGACGCGTGAAGACCTCCGACGGCGTAGCGGGTCGTAGCGCGGCGTAGCTTCGTAGGCGAGCGCTACGACGCCACGGAGCATTACCTTTTATCCTCAAACATTCATTATTGTAAGTTAATTTCAGAGTTATAATACGTAAAACCGCAATTCCTTCAAAAGAAACAAAGTTTCTTCTCCATTGGTTATATGTTTACAACTTGAATTATCCGCACAAGTTATCGTGCGGACATAATTAGGAGACCAAATTATTCGGAACCAAAAAAATTGTGATAAGTTCGGAGGTCCTGACGCGTGCGGAGTCGCCGGTGCGCGCTCACTACCTACCTACACATTTACAAGGACAACTCGCCGACATGTACAATGAACGGCCGCCGCCCGCCCCGCGCCCCGCGCCCCCCGCACTCACGCGGGACAACTATGCACAAACAGTGGAACTTCAGGCCGGCATTATGTCGCCAGACAAAGATATGGAACTTGCGCGCCGAGGGATAATGTAAACCAGACTCCGGAATTAGGGAATTTAGTTTGACAACTCGTATGGCGTAAGAGATTTTCATAGTTTAGACAAAGTCACAATTTCTGGGCGCAGTTGCACATTGAAATTATCAGTGTATGTGATATATATCTCCTGGGTGCCATTGTGTAGTGAAAGTAACACACCACTGACTTATAAAAAAAAAATTGTGCCAAAATATGTTGTCGAACTAAATTCTAGTAGGTACACAGCTTGTTTAAACTTTGATATGTTCAATTCTTGATAAATTAATGACGTTACATCAACCCCTAGGCGCGTATAATTTACTTTATCAGCAAAAATGCTTTGCCGTGTTGTTCTTCGCTGAATTTTAAAGCCATCGGTACACGGGCAAATTTGTTGGTAGAGACACTAGTCACTGGCCTACTTTTTACCAGTTTAGAAAAAGATGTTTTCACGTTAATTTGTATTTTGTTAGTAAAGATTGAACACCACGCACGTTACTTGTACTCTTTGAGGCTTATATATAAGTAAAGTAACCAATTATTGACAGAATGCTTAGTAGAGTGAACACAGAAGTGAGAGAGGGCAAGTTGTAGTGGTTTACTACTCGCCCTCTGTCGTGACTGGGCAAGTATTAGCCTGCCCAGGCTGTTTGTCAGTATTTACTGCACAGGAGAGCAACCAACCTCCCTCAACAGACCATAGCTCCCAGGCAAGTTGATATCACTCTCCCCTGCTTACAAAAATTATATAAACTTATGTATAGGTAGTAGCGTAGTTTGTTCCCCACCATTATACTTTATTCTTAACTCTGCCCGCATACCGAAAGCTTAAGTGCGGGGAAAGGCTTTAAGCGGCGGATGGCCTAGGAGGGCGATTAGACGCAGGACTCCGGAATCCGGTGGTCCAGCAGCTTCTCCTTGATAGCGTCCACGTTGAGGTCCGCGGCGCGCAGCGTGGCGCTCGCGCTGCGCCCCAGGCCGCCCCCCGCGCCCCCCGCGCCCCCCGCGCCCGCCTCCCGCGGCCGCGCGCCCCACGTCCACGACGCGCCCGGCCCGTTGCACGCCTGCGCACAAATAGCAATCACTATATTAAAATTATCATCATATTAAAAACAAATATTAAAATATACGTATTTAAACGAGGACCCAGCTAGACAAAGAAGGTGCCTACCACAGTGGGCGCATGCCTGATTAGTGCTTTCGCATGTTAAGTACCTATCTTCGAGCGTATACACTTGCATGATAGGCATGCTTAGTCCGTCTTTGACCATTAGAATGACCGTCGTTACTATAAAGAACATAGGTATATATATACACAGAGGAAAAATAAACAGATTTCTTTCAATAATGATAGAATATAATGCGTACCCTGTATTTGTGAATTATACTATTTTACAAGACTATAATATGTTTTTTTGGTGCTTTGTTCAGTTTTCGCTGGGCGTCTGTTCATCAGTGCCGCTAATTAGCACTCGGACACGGCCCGCGTGTAAACGTCGCTTATCGCGCATCTCGGCGGCTCGGCCGCGATAACGCGAATTAAAACTAATTCAGGCGAGGGCCGGCGAGGTGACACAAAAGAACCGCCTGATAAAACTATCGTCGTCTTAATTAAACCGTCCCTTGTGCGCGCAGACAATAGCTTTGTACAGCTAGTTAAAAACCGGCCAGAAAAGGTGAATTTATCGCCCAGAGACAATTTCGCCCGGACAGCACTTCCGGCGTTTTTGTCGAAGTAATTTCCTGTCGAACCATAAAATTATAAGCATCGATATTCGTTTTCGCATATGGCGCGCGGCCAAGCCGGGCCGTCAGCAAATGGCGCAAGAAAGGCGACGTGACAAAGCCAGTCTGCTCCGTTTGTGTCTTACTTGTGTACTCCTGCAGGGTGAGGTTGAGTGTGCGGAGAACATGAAAATCCGGGTATCCAACTTATGCACTTTATTTCTCGACACAAACGAACTCTTAATTATTACATAAGCACACGGCGGGCGGAGGAGGACTGAGGTGGCCCGGTCGCCGATGCCCGCTCGTACATAAGTACATGAATGCTGACTGAGCGATATGACGCGGCGTGTGAACGAGGTCACCACAGTATCCCCCTTCTTACAAAAAATTTTTCAAAAAAAAATTTTAGAACTTACTATAGCAATCGTATATTGCAGAAACAATAAAAACATATAATTACAACTAAACATTGTACATAGAATCCAAAATCAAACATTTTTCAGTTGCAAATTACAATTTTGAAAATGACTAGTCACTGCTACTAGTCACTAACTACTCACATTCCGAATTAAAAAAAATGAAATTGAAAAGTACATTCGTTATTTAATTTTTACCTTTGACATATAACTAAAATTTTGAAAATAGAATAAAAATCTAACTGCTCGCAAAATATACCAATTCAAAAAATGAAAGCACTTTGTTCTGAACAGACGCAAAGTAAACAAATACTTTTATAACACTTAACAAATTACTTATAAGCCGGCTGCGTTGTCGCTGCAGCGGCTTGCTGTGGCTGCTGGATAGGTACAACCTGTACCATTGGCATGTTTCTCGAACTAGCAACTTCTCTTCTCACTAATGTGCGAAATCTTTTGATACATTGTTTCCTTAACAAATATATCAACAAAATTGCTCCCAATATAACCAGAGCTATCATGATATAGCCATATTGATTCAGTTTATTTTCCACATTTTGATGCTGCGCTATAGCAGTATTAATAACAATATTGTTGTCTTCTTGTTGTTTGCTTTGATTATAACCCATTTTAATGATAATTTTTATAGATTGGTATTACTGTCACAAACAAGTAATTCTTAACTGAAGATCAAATGTATTCTAAAAAGATGCAATTTACAATATTACTTATAAATGATTTTGTTTATTACAAAAATGTTTTCGCATACTATTTCTCAATAATTGACATACATTAATATTCATTATTTAACAATATTAATTACATTCAGTAAAAATTATATCGTCAAAACAAAAGTCAATAACATACCTAGTCAGCAAAACGCACCGGTTGTTTCACCACTCTGCCACTGCGCGTGGTTTTTGTCACGGGCGGTAGCGAGTTTGATTTATTTTCAGAAATCCGTTCAGTTGTTTTCGAAGTACTACGACTATCATCTCCATCCTCATTCAACAAAAAGGCTGGCTTTAATCGATCTATAGAAATCGTTGCAGTTCGATTGGGATATTGAATTAAATATACCTTATCTGACCTACTTAATACTAAATATGGACCATCGTATGTCGGCTGCAAAGGCTTCCTATACGAGTCGTTTCGTACGAATACATACTTACATTTTTTTAACTCTGGATGAACAAAGAATGATTTGCATCCTGAAGTCGCTAACGCTTGAGGTTTATAGCTATAAATAATATTTCGCAACTGCTCTACGTAATTATAATCGTCGCTTGCTTCGATTTGTTTACTCAAGTAAAAATCTGCAGGCAAGCGTAATGTCGTACCATACGTTAATAAGGCTGGGCTCACACCACTGTCATTTCTGATCACCGATCTAAGACCTAATAATACTGTAGGCAATTCATTTATCCATGAAGAGTTTACAGAAGTTAATCTAGCTTTTAAAGCTGCTTTAAGATGGCGATGCCATTTTTCCAAAATTCCGTTAGAAATTGGATGAAACGGGCTACATCTGTACTTTTCTATGCCTAATATCTTCAATAAATGAGAAAAAAGATTACTTTCAAATTGGCGTCCCTGGTCGCTGGTTATTTTTACCGGGCAACCAAAACGCGTGATCCAACCTTCGTAAAAAGTTTTTGCTACTTTTTCGGCTGTAATTTCTTTCAGAGGAAAAGCCTCTGGCCATCTTGTACGCCTGTCTATCACTGTTAGACAATATCTGTAACCATCAGCAGTAGTAATTAAAGGACCTACTAAATCTAAGTGTACATGTTCAAATCGATCGCAATCAGGAAATTTTCCAAATACTGAATTCGTATGTCTATGAACTTTAGCTCGCTGGCAGTGTACACAAGCCTTAGCCCACTGACCTACATCGCGATTCATACTAGGCCAGAAAAATCTTTCGCTTACTAATTTACGGCTAGTCCTTATTCCTGGGTGGCTCAAATTATGTATTGAATTGAAAACTGACTTACGAAATTGCGTAGGCAAATAAGGTCTTACTTTATCTGACGATATCTCACAGAAAACAGGTTTGCTATTAGGAGACATAACTACTTTCTTTATTACTAAGTTACTAGTACTGTCAGATGACCAATTCTTTATATACTCGTCACTTCTCTGAGCTTCAGCTAATTCGTCGTAATTGATAACAGTAGGGCACTCTATAGTCTCTACTCTTGACAAGGCGTCTGCAACAATGTTGTCGTGACCGCTAATATGCCTAATATCTGTGCTATACTCACTAATGTAAGCTAAGTGACGAATTCGTGTAGGAGTCTCTTTCTCACCTTTTGTTTTCGTAAAAGCGAACTCGAGCGGTTTATGATCGGTATAGATAATTAAATGCTGTCCCTCAACTAAATTTTTGAAGTATCTAATGGCTAAATAAATTGATAATAATTCTCGATCATAGGTGCTATATTTCTGTTGGGCAGGGGACATCTTTTGCGAAAAATAACCTAATGGTTTCCATGAATTGTTTATGTACTGTTGTAATACAGCTCCCACTGATGTGTTGGACGCGTCAGTCATGAGAGCGAGTGGGGCGCCGGGAGAAGGATGCGATAACGTAACTGCGTTTTCGAGGCTCCACTTACATTTCTCGAACGCTGACTCGGCTTCCGGCGTCCACACAATAGGTGTTTTGTCTTTCTTTTTCGCCCCAACTAAATAAGTATTTAAAACTTGTTGCTGTTCAACTGCTTTCGGTAAATGTGAACGATAAAAATTAATCATGCCTAAAAATCTACGAAGTTCCTCAACTGTCGTAGGTTTTGGAAATTCTTTAATAGCCTTTACTTTATCCTCGAGAGGTCGAATACCTTTCTCGGAAACCTCGTAGCCTAGAAACTCTATTTTTGACTGAGCGAACACACATTTGGATAAGTTAATAGATAAACCAAATTTTTCAAATCGTTCCAATACTAGTTCTATATGTTTTTTGTGCTCTTCGTAAGTATTACTTGATATTAAAATATCATCTAAATAACAGAAATGAAAATCGCTTTCCTCGGAATTTTCTCCTTGCAACCCCTGTAATACCGTATGATTCATGAACCTCTGAAACGTCTGGGCTGCGTTACGAAGTCCAAAAGATAAACGGCAAAATTCCCACAGACCAAAATTTGTAATAATCGCAGTTTTCTCTATATCAGCAGGCCAAACTGGAATACAATGGTACGCCCTAATTACATCTAAACGAGTAAAAAACTTTTTATTAGCTAACATGTAAGTAAAATTCTGTAATCTAGGTATAGGGTAACGATCGGGCTTTGTAATGGCATTTAGTCGTCTATAATCACCGCAAGGACGTATTTCCCCATTTTTCTTGGGTACGACGTGTAACGGGCTAGACCACGCTCCTTTAGATGGTCTACAAATGCCTAACTCATGCATGATCCTGAATTCTTCCCTAACCTTCTGATATCTATGAGGCGGTAAAGGTCTCGCACGCGCATGAACCGGCGGGCCTTCTGTTTCAATATGATGGTACACATTATGAGGTGGTGTCTCTCTATAGCTCATAGGTTTAGTTATGTTTGGAAATCGATTCAATAGCTCACTGAAAGGGTGATTTTCATTAACCGTGTATAAAGAAGATTGATTGCAGCTGACTAAAGATGCTATGACATTAAGTTGAGTTACATTATCAATTAACTTACGTGATTTAAGATCTATCAGCAGACCGAAGTGTGTTAGGAAATCCGCACCAAGGATAGGTTGGTTGACGTCTGCCACTATAAATGTCCATCGGTACGGGCGCCGTAACTCGAAGTCTAAAGTTAATGTTTTTACACCATATGTCCGAATTTCACTACCGTTGGCCGCATAAAGTTTATAATCACTGCACTTTTTATCCCCAAAAAATTGTTTATTAACTGGGACCACTGACACGTTTGCTCCAGAGTCCACGAGAAATCTAAGTCCTGAGTTGTTATCCCGAACGCAAAGGCGGTGGCTGGGTAGAATAGTACAGGTGTCCGCCACTTCCTGCACTGACGCTAGTTTTCCTGGATTTTGTTCCAAGCGCATGGTTGATAACATTTATGAGCACGCTCTTTGTACCTATAATGATAGGAACATAACCAATCAGGGTTTTTCGGAGAACGCCGTGCTTCTGAATCATCCCGATTCCTCGATCCTGACCTATTATTTCGCCTCCCTCTGCTAAAGCTGCGATGACGTGGCCTGGCTCTCTCCAGATTTGCAATCTTTGCACTCAACTTCGCTATTTCCGCTAATATTTGATTTTCCGAACTCTTAGTGGGTGTTTGAGAGATCTCAGATACTTGCGAAGTTCCGGTGGTCTCCATAATCTTGTCAGCGATGGTAGCGAGGTTATCCAACCCTTTGCTTTCTGTTACAGCCAATACAGCACGAACGGGTGAAGGAAGATGTCCTTGCCATAAAATTCGTAACGTCTCGTCGCTTATCTTCTCCCTGGCTAAGTCTCTCATGCGTCTCAAAAGTTGCGAAGGCCGCTGATCTCCTAAGTCCATCTCACTGATCAATTTTTGGATTTTCCGGTTTTCTGATTCTTCATAGACGGCAAGTAATCTATTCTTTAATTCTTTAAATTTATTTTCTTCCGGGGGTTTCAACAATATGTCCGTAATTTGCTGTACGACTTCCTTTTGCAGCTTCGCGACGACGATGTGATATTTCGCTTCGTCTCCCAACTTTTGAGGTGCCAATATCGATTCCACCTGGGCAAACCAAACTCGAGGTTGATCTGTCCAAAACTCGGGCAATTTAGTTTGAAGTGACACGGCAGCCATCGAACTTGAACTGGCGTGTGAGTCCTCCACACGCGCCGACGGTGGTTGTCCTGGATTTTGAGAAAAATCCTGTCCGGAATACATCTTCTATATCTTTACTGTGTTCGAAAAGATCCAAGAAGGGGTCACCACTGTTGTGTCTTACTTGTGTACTCCTGCAGGGTGAGGTTGAGTGTGCGGAGAACATGAAAATCCGGGTATCCAACTTATGCACTTTATTTCTCGACACAAACGAACTCTTAATTATTACATAAGCACACGGCGGGCGGAGGAGGACTGAGGTGGCCCGGTCGCCGATGCCCGCTCGTACATAAGTACATGAATGCTGACTGAGCGATATGACGCGGCGTGTGAACGAGGTCACCACAAGATTTTCTGGCGCTCGTAATACGTCTATAGCTGTTAGGGGCTTGACTACTGCTGCAAATGCTCTAGAAATATTCCCCAAATTATGAATGTTGTAGTTTCTGATACATTCGAATTTTTTAAAAATAATCTCTGCATATCGTTTTTTGCGTGCCTTTAATATATTCTAGCAGTTACTACCCTTAATCTTTACTAAGTTGGTAGCTGTCGAGATAGCAGTTGCAATGTTGCCGACATATCAGACAAATCAGGTAAGTCTCGTTGTTAAATCGAACTCGTAATGCTTGGAATCACTATGCTGAATAGAGGCAACAGCATAAAGTAAATTCTCTACCTATATCTCTCCACAAAAAACTCCTGACAAATGATTGTATCTTTGAGATTTAGTAGGAAAATCCTCTGTGTGAGGAGCTATCTGAAGTAGGACAACAACGATCTATTTTCTTACTATGGTAGAGGCTAGACGACAAAGAGCCTCTGAAGCATAATACGACCAGCAACATGATGGGACGATGTCATAATACAGACGATTTAAAAAATCGGAATGTGAACTGATGATCTCTAAGAATGGCATACAAATGAAAGGAACTTACAGTAATGGGTGGGTAGGTTTAAGATAAAGAAAATATCAGAACTAGTTAGAAATGGAGTAAGACATCCTTTTAATAGCATTTTTGGAATGCTCGAATATGGTGCCAATATACGCCGGCAATTGAGAAAACGTTATAGCAAAGAAGAATTATTTAAGGCGCAGCTGCACTTGAGTGTCCGGATGCGTGATCTAGTGAACAATAAGCGTCCGCCGAGAATAATGGACTTTTCTCACTGAAATTGGACGCACAAATCACGCGTCACGCGCCCGTAGCCCGCCGCAGCCCGCAGCCGCCGCGTGGCTGCGCTCTCACGCTCTCGAACACTGATCAATTTGAAATTATTCAGATAAGCAGACGGCCTCCTTAACGCGGAAGATTATACGCTATTCCACTAATTACAGAAAGTATTTATCTGCAGTTCTTTAGCTACTCAATGACGGTCAGGCAGCCAGCCGACTATTAATAGTATACTTTATAAGTCAACATAGACATTATTAATTACGCCTAAACCTAACAGACCGAACATAGGGCTATAAGATATTCAGACACATTAAGCTTGTCGTTAGTCGTATATACAGGGAGATAGAAAAAAGAATCAAAATTAATGGAACAGGAAAGATGAGCTGCAAGCCTCAATTCAGTCGGGTTTGACTAACATGCAGTCCTCGGGCTTTACCGTGCCGATGCTGAGGATGCAACTCGTTCACGTGCTTGGATATGAAGAAAGATCTAGAAGTACTATTATTGTAGTAGTATTCCTACTACTCAACGCTATTACATCTTTCCTTAAGTACCCTTATTAAGGCATAAGGGTTCACGTGAGCCGAGGTAACTCCTCATTAAATTGCCTCCAACTCAATTACATCAACTGGCTTAGATTCGCCGACAAGGCAGTATTAAAATTCAACTCGTTCGTTACTTTATCGGTTCGTAACTGAGTTAAATGAACTTCCATGTTTCTATTTGATGAGGACTTCTCAAAGTAAATTCGGGACGGAAGTTTCATGCAAATACGATAAAGTTTGATGTCAGAAGATCTCGAAATATTTTAAACTTGGCAGCGGGGTTCGGCGCGGTTTTATGTTGGTAAATATTTCAATTCAGCGGCGCGATATCCGAACTTAGCTCGAGTGTGAACTAGCGGCCGCAATCGAAACTTTGAGAATTAAAGGATGCGGTGCGGTACGGCGCGGCGCGGTGCGGCGTGCGGCGAGACAATGCGTGCTGCAGCCGGAAGATCTGCTTTAGCAATTATAACTTTTGACGTACTTGTGTTCGGTATGGAAATGGAGGCACGCTAAGAGGATCAGTAATTAAATAAAACGGAGGATCTAGCATCCTTTCAGTCAGATGGACCGACTACTTTAGAGTTAGGCTCGTTGAATATGAATTCCGGCCAGACCGGAAAATACCGTAATTGAGTCACCCGTAGTGTCATGACTATACGGTATCAAAGTCAATCCTGAAAAAATATAAGTAAACTAGGGATGCCAGATTGCAAATTACTTTTTTTATGTCATAGGATGGCAAACGAGCAAGCGGGTCACCCTGATGGTAAGTGATCCCGCTGCCCATGGACAACTGCAACACCAGGGGTGTGACAAGAGCGTTGCCGGCCTTTTATTTTTCCCTCCCAGAGAGGAGAGGAGATGGATGAAAGATGGGCCTCCGGCTCTCTCACTCACCGAACAAAGCAAAGAAGCGGTACAGCTACTACTCAAACCTCGGTTTTCTATGAGAGTGTGGTACTTCCTCGGACGAGCCAGCCCATGCATGCTACTAGCAAAAGTGTATTTCACCGGTAGTATGAATCGACCACAGCTAAACTTTCCTACTTTGAGCCAAAACTGACATTAAATTTTATTTTATTTTATTTTATTTATTTTATTTTATTTATTTAAGAAGACCAACAGCTTTATATTACAAAATAGGTAATAATCTTATAAACCAAGAAGCCAATTACAGGTCCTCACATATAGAAACTGAGTAAGTTAACAATAAGGTTGAACATAAAATACGTACACGCTACTTTTAGATTAAATAGAATTTTAACTGAAGACAATATTGGGAAAATCAGTAGTTGCTAACATCTACTAAGAGTAAATCTTTTTCAATGTATTATATAAGCCTAAGTAAGATGTCAAAAAAAAAAGTGTAATGACAAATATAGGAATTATAAACATACCAAAAAGTCACTTCCTTTATAATTATAGAAAACAAATAAGAAATCTATGGTACTACACTACTATACTGGAGCAAATATTCATACAGTAAACGCTTAGCGGCCGCTATGCTTGTGGTGAATAAGTCAATGTCAACGGTTTTAGAAATATTATTGAAATTACTACCCACACGCATGAAAAACGAGTTTTTACGGTAATTCGTTGAAGTACCGGGAAGAAATATAAGGGGGTTACATCTAAGTGTTTTTGGAGGGGCATATAACTGCAGTTTTGCCAAAAGTTCAGAGGAGTCAACTGCACCAGAAGCTATCTTCAGTAAGAAAACTAAGTCGGCAACATCTCGTCGAACCTTCAATGGAACCAGATGATGCCTTTTGCAAAGATCTAAATAGTTATTAGAATTGTAATAGATTTTTTGACGGAAGCAGAGGTATTTAACAAACTTCTTTTGAATGTTTTCGATGCGATCTATATATTCTTTGTACATGGGATTCCAAGCTTGTGAAGCATACTCCAGGTGAGGACGTACATAAGTACAAAACAATATTTTTATTGTTTTGAGGTCTTTAAACGACGCTGCACATCGAAGAACGAAACCAAGTGATTTATATGCTTTCGAGACTATTTTATCTATGTGAATGTCGAATAACAATTTAGAGTCGTGATGTACTCCCAGATCACTTGCTTGAGCATGTAACTTGTAGGTATTATGTTCAGTTTTCTTGTAAAGGTAACTACACAACACTTAGAGGGGTTGAGTTCAAGCCCATTACAAAAACAATAATGCTCAAGACGGGAGATGTCGGCCTGCAGTGCAGATGCATCATTTTGAGAAGATACAGTACAGAATATCTTCATATCGTCCGCGAAACAAAGTAATTGAGATGAATGTAGACATTTTTGGATATCGTTGACCAAGATATTGAAGAGAAGAGGACCGAGCAAGGAACCCTGAGGAATACCACTAGGTATGTCTACCCATCCAGAAATATAATTTTTGACTACTACTGCCTGGGACCTATGGTCTATATACGAGGAAAACCACCTAAGAAGATCCCCAGTGACTCCCACGGATGCAAGTCTCCTTTTAAGCACATTATGATCTATGCGATCGAAACATTTGGAGTAGTCGGTGTATACAACATCAACCTGCTTACCAGCCTCCATAGCCTGCGTAAGGTAATCGTTAAAGAGCACCAAGTTGGAGACGGTGGATCTTCCGCTGAGAAACCCGTGTTGAAAAGAACCAAAAGAGCTTTTTAGTGCTGTATATAATTGATTATATATAATACGCTCAAAAACCTTAACAATTATACACAGTTTTGAGATTTGTCTGTAATAAATATCGCAAACGCGGTTCCTACAGGTCAAGCAAGTATATTAACGACGCGTTTCCTACAGGTAAAGCATATAATATATTAACGAGGTCTACGGCTGTTTAAATATACATATAAGTAGATTGATCTATGTATGTTCGTACCTAATCTTAAAAGATAGTACCGATAGGATGCATGGTCGTAGTGCGTTTGAAAGCTGTCTGAAGGATTGAAGACGTGGTGTCGTCTCGTCACTAATCGACTCGAGGGAACGCCCGCGTGCCCGTCATTTGTGAGATAGGTAACGTGCGAAGTATCTTGAGTAGCGTTGACGATTCTCCCGCGGGACTCGCGCTAAGATATATCTACGACAATGATGCTACAATGACGTAAAAACGTCGAGAAGCGCTCGTATTCACGAAGTGTTGTCAGTTTGCCCAGGGGAGCGTCCGTCAGCCGCGAGATAACGCTGAAGCGTAAGAGACGCGGACGCGGGCCTCGCGGGGCTCGGGGCGAGAAATATGACGCAACGGCCTAAAGATGATTGTATCTATGATGCACATATGGCGAGTATCGAAGATGAGGATGAGCTGTTAGTCGCCGGGGGCCGTCCGCAGGCCGCGATAGGGGCGTCAAGTGTCGGCGGATAGCGCGGACGCGAACCCCGCGGGACGCCAAAAAATATGATGCTGTGATGCGACGACATGAAGACGGTTATTGAGATCGCCTCGTAAAGATTACTCCGCCCGCTGACATACACAAAATATAAAGAACTGAGAATAGAGTCAACGATAGAGTGAACAACGTTCACGTTTGTTGATGATCACGATCTCGTAAATTAGATCAAAAGATCGAAAGCTACGCATAACAAGCATTAATAAAAGTTTTATTTCATTCCATCATAGATCTTATTACATTGACTTTAGAACTGATATGTTTAACTATTAATGCTCGTGACTCCAGACCAAGTTTGATATTGTTAGTATTTTAAAAAATATTATTTTCTCACTTTCTACTTTTTATATTAGGTATGCTAACCCATGACCAACTGTTTTTGTGTACTTACGTTGGTTTTATTTTAGTATAACTGGGGATTTGAAAACACTGTAAAATTTGAACATGATCTACTACCAAGTTTAAAGATCCGCACGCAATTAGTAATAGCTTTACAAGTTCTTCTTCTATCTCTAGCGCGTCTGTGTCAGCGCGCACTGGCTCGATCGTCCACATAAAATAAACGACGGCTAACTTTAAGTAGATAAAATCGTGCTAACTCGTAGTTCGTTTGGACAAGACTTGCGGAGTTTATGTGGCTCCGGGCGGCTTTTACGGCCGGCTCGTCTTTCAGCCGGACGGTATAAAAGGGACGTCCGCCTATGAAATATTTTATCGAGAGCCGGCGCCGATTCGATCGCACGGCGCCCGTAAAGTATCCATTAAAAGGTATTTATAGCGTGGAATCGATGAGCTGGCACGTAATTTTCATTGTTAGACCGGATAGGACACCAGATTATGACGCCATGCATTGAAATTGTATTGGGGTGGATAGACTGCAACGTAGAAGTGCGTTTATTGTCAGTTAAACAAATGACATAGATAGTTGTGATTACGAGTATTTAAGCTACATACTCGTACTTAAAATAACAAATAACCTCAAGTTACCTACAAATTTATTTAAAGCAAAAAAATATTCGGTATTTTTAATTTCATATTTAAATTACCGTCATTCAACAAACTTACAAACGTAGAGATCTTGTACGTTTTACAGATAGAAACTTAAAATTAAAGGAACGTCGTATACTTCTTTTTATTTTGTGTATAGTATACTTAAAAAGCAAAAGATTTGCAATTCAGGAATTATATTATTATTTATTCACAGATTTGTAAGATAAAATATTTAAACAGATACTTACATTCAAAATTATCGCATAGACATCAAAGTTGGTTTAGTAGCTTGAATTAAGTAGGGTTTCTTTATGTGAGATGTAAGAAGAACAATACTTCACTCTAATAAGAAAAACCGTTAACTTTATAAAATGTATCATAAAAGGGTAGAGCGAACCTGTGCGAGCGGCGCGGGCGCCGTCCTCGCCGGCGACGACACCGCGAGGCTGGGGGCGCTCGTGGCTTCACCTGGAACCACAACAATTCACATGATAATCCTAACTTACATTATAAATGCCAAAGAAAGTTTGTTTGTTGCGCTTTCACGCCCTATCTACTGAATCGATCGTCATGAAATTTGCATACATATAGGTTAGGATACTGAAAAGGACTTAGGCTATATATCACACGGACAAAGCCGCAGGCTAGTCACCTTATAAAGTTAATAAAACTAAAAGTTAAGTGTTTTTTTGGACTTTTTAATAGCGATTAGATTACAGCTGAAAACTTTTCGTTCTGAGGATTATGACATCAACTGGACACTAATTCTGATTCATCATTTTGCCAACAACGATCCCTAGGTTTTGGAGACTTAAGCATTTCTAATTTGTCATATTAATGCTTAAAACTAATCACGTCTTTATCCCTTACGGATAATAAAGATAGTTTACGATTAGCATTTTGGTGCCATTCATTTGGAGTGATTTGTAATTTTCGTAGAAATGTTTGTAGAAATTTTCGTGACTCTCATTTTTATGCTACTTAACTTTAGGCTCGCAGAGCTATCAAAGTCAATTGGTTTATCGATCTTGGCTCATCCCGCCTGTACGCGCAATTTAGCAGCAAGCATCCGGAAGTGTTGGTTTCTTCCGGCGCGGCGTGACGGGCCGCAGATCAGACGGCCGTGATTGATCGGCGTGACGCGGCCGCCGGTAATTGGACAGCCTGCCCACCGCAGTGGTGCAGCAGGAGGAACAGTACGTCAGCTTTCAAGAAATATTCTAGCTGGTCAAGAAAGCATGAAAGAGTGGTAAAATTTCTTCAAAATCACGCTGTTAATAGCGTGGATGACGTAGCAGTGTCACGCATCTCCAGCTTTATAAAATCGTCGCATAGTTTTAGTACTACACTACGTAGTTATTTGCCTCTTAAAAAGCCATAATGGCTTAATATGTAGATAGATAGATAAACGTTAAAAGTTAGAAGGTTAAGCATGTAATAAGACTAAAGAAATCAAATAAACTGTTGAATGTAGCATAGGTAATAATGTTTAAGTACTTAAATACTAAATTAAAAACCAGTTTTATTTACAAAATAAAAGCTGCAAAAAACGTATAGCATATGTTACTCCCGAGGGCGTCACGCATTTTAATCAAGAAGTTTTGGGGGATAATAAAGAAATTCACATTCATACTAATACATTATATACTAATATATTACTCTAAAAACATTACTTTTTGGGCAGTCATGAAAAAGTTTAGTTCTATATTTAACCACAATGTACATAATGTCTTCCCTACCAGATATATTTTGCGAACTCCGTAAGAGTTTACCTTCTGTTCATGATTACTTAGGGCACTGCCGCACCTCTGCAGATTTGATTTCTTTGGCTTACGAGCCGCATTTCCTGACACGATGACTCATCGTAGGATTTGGCCAAATTTGTTACTCGGATTAAGTGTGGTAACATTTGAATTATTTTTCGTTGCGTAGAAGATATGTTTTGCGATTAGATCCGATTCAAATGAACATACTTAATACTTTTGAAAGTTATTTTTACAAAAGTTGTTTATTTTTTGTTCAAGGTATGATTTAAGATGGAAATAAAAATAAAATAATCTTAATTTTGAATGTCGTAGTATACTATGCATTCTGCATTTTTTTAAAAAATTAGGAAAATAGATATTCCGCCATTTGGATTTCCTTGTAGCCTAATAATGTCGGTTAAGTTTATTTCGCGTCGGTGCGGCAGCGGGTGAGGGGCGGCGCGGGGCTGCATCGGGGACAGCGACCGGCCCGGCACATAAATAACCGGATCCGCCCGAGTCCGGAGATCGGCCGAGATTTATCCGCCGGGAAAAAACCTGATTAATCACTACATTCAAAGACGGAGGCGAGCGTAAGTCAGGACACAAGAAATAATTAATTGGCTCGCAACCGCCCGCCCGCCGCCGGCCCCGCCCGCCCTCGGCGGCCAGTTTATTCAAATAGCCTTCATTAACAGCTTTACTTTGCTGGCTCGACCTCAACGCCGCCATATGTTTAGAGGATAAAACATTTGTATGTAGAGAACTCGAAGAAATCCATTCTTACGCTACAATAAGCATTTACGTGTTTACGTTATTACGTCGACATGTTAGCATTTTCTTATTTAAGAGTCAGCGAATTGTTTTATAAACAGCATCTTTGGCCAAAAAAAACGCAAGTATTACAAATTTAAAAAATAAATCAAGTACCAGATAACTGGTCTTAAAGCTACTCGTAATATAAATCAAGTGGGACAGTATCCAATATTTGGCTAATGAAATCGTGATACCGTACGGATTAGCAGAGTATATATCTATATATATACGGGTATATTTGTTGGTTTAGTACTCTGCCTAAAGCTGAAGACATAACATAAGTTTAGTAAGCCGCTTAGACGCCGTATCGTAGTTATTACCATTGAAAATAAGTTGGTGGATTTCGGGATTTTAAACCACATAATTAAACTTTTAGATTGACGGTAGAGTTCTAACTATGGTTTTAACTAATGTTAACAGCATATCTAGAGTCCAACAGACTGAGTAAACTAGTATAGTCGAGTACTAGAGTCCAACAGACTGAGTAAACTAGTATAGTCGAGTACTAGAGTCCAACAGACTGAGTAAACTAGTATAGTCGAGTACTAGAGTCCAACAGACTGAGTAAACTAGTATAGTCGAGTACTAGAGTCCAACAGACTGAGTAAACTAGTATAGTCGAGTACTAGAAATTGGCAGAGTTGAGAGATAAGCAACGTTGGTTAGCAACTCTACCACTCGCCTTTCCTAGTGAACACACTAGCACTTTATCAATTATTGGTTAATCAAGGTACATTAACAGCCTCCGTGGTCCAGTGGTTAAGGCGTTTGCCTTATTGACCTGGGGATCGTGGGTTCGATTCCTACGGAACGTGAAGCATACTTTGTTAAGTTGTTTCCAGTTTGGTTAGGATTGCAGGAATGAATCACCTGATATATATATTATGATTATAATAATGATATTGTAAACTTAGATATTTTTGCCTGCAGTGCACTTAAATTTAAGAAGCAAGTCATTAATCTTTTACTTAACACTTAAAATTTTGGTATTTACTGATAATAATTTGTATGTTTTTCTCCTTTTTTATATATAATTTTTTTCTCTCTCATCTTTTTGTATAACTAGGTAATAAAAAATTTTAGTTATATACTTAAGTACTTTTCCACTGTTGACCTTTACTTTTGTCATCGTCACAATGTTATTCTTTAAAATGTTTATCTAATTGCTAATGCTTTTATAAAATCCTAGCATGTGTGATTTTGCTTTGATTTTATTACTTACTACAAAAAAAAATTGTTTTTATTCTGATATTAAAATAGCAGCCCCTATTATTGTAACCTAATCTGTGAATAACGCCATGGGCTACGTTATCAACAATTCTGTATGATATATAAGCTTCTAACATGTTCATATAATGTAGCTGTTTGTTATTCCTAATAAACAAATAACTCTAACAACTTTTATTGATGCCAGACAACTACTTACCAAAACCAGTAAAGAATCTCTAATTAGTAGAGTAGTGTGTTAGTAGTAAGTAGGCTAGTGTACTCGACCATTTACTTGACACGTGTGCTTAAGTACTTAAACCGGACTTTAACTACACACAAGCAGAAGTTTCTCTAATCTACCTCTCAGAATGCAAATGGAATCTAAAGAGCTGAGCTTAAAGATTTGCAGCATTATTTTCAACTTTTGCCATTATCCCGGCGAGGCGAAATAAAGAAGAATCGAGTTGGGTGGTTCTAGCTAGTGCAGTGGAAAATTTAGTGAATTAGCCGAAGCTTCGGAACTTATTCCCGCTGACAAGATAGCTGGATTCCTTTCCAAATTTCAACATGTATGTACACATAGCTAAAATTTTTGCTATACTTACGGGATACTAGCAGTTTTCCCAAGACTTTGTCCGCGTAAATTATAGCTATGTCACCCACAATACATTAGCTATCTATAGAATAACGACTTTGGAAGTCAGTTTGCAGTTTTGGAGCCTATTCAATTTAAACAAACTTGACAGCCTCCATGGCGCAGCGGTGCTCCAGGTCAGCTGGTGAGACCGCGGCGCGACAGAAAATCAAGAGCGTATCCTAGCAGTATTCTTCTATTTTCTCGTTGAAAACTGGTTCTACAGGCACAATTCTTTTTTTATAAAATCATCTATAAAACTGTTTAAAAAAAAATTAGGCCCATACCCATTTTAGTACTAGATTTTATGAAAAATGAATTGTGCCTGTAGAAGCAGTTTTCAACGAGAAAATAGAGAAACACATTTGTATGGAAAACATACTGAAAAAATACTGCTAGGATACGCCCTAGAGTAGCCTGGAAGCGCATGTCTTCATACAAACGGAAAAAGGGAGTTGTGGCAATATTTGATAATTTTGGAGTAAAATTAAGCATTTAATCAATTAATCTCATTATAATCTACGTACGTTCCTATACCACTTGGTTTGAGAATTACAAGCCTTTTCAAATTTGTATGGAAATCTTGAGAGGCGTATAATTTTCTTTATTATTTTTTTATTTCTTTATTGGATGCTTAATTTTGCCCTAAACTTATCAAATATTGCCACAATTCCCTTTTTCCGTTTGTATGGAGACGTGCGCTTCCAGGCGACTCTTTAACCAGATTACATATTGGTGCCTGTAGCTTTTGAGACAGCGGGAACGCAGTTCTCTGCTGTAAAACGTTGTGGAATCGAATGTAAGCCAAGTCGGTTCATTAAGCACCTACCTATCTATTACTTTGTCATAAAAATTTCAAATGTCTTTTCTGAACGTCTTTGTATCTGAGAAACTGGCCGCCTTGTTTGCGCTTGCCATCCTTTAGTTCAGAAAAGAAGATGCGCTTCGCCATTCTCTCATCAGACATCCTCACCACGTGACCGCTCCAACGCAGCTGACGCCGCATCAGATAGGGCTCAATTCCATGGACACCGGCTCGACGCAACACATCAGTGTTTCTGATGCGATCGGACCACTTGATGTTCTATATATCGCGGAGGCATTTAAGGTAGAATTTGAATGGCAATTATCCTGCGTAATTTTATGTACTCCTCAGAAAGGTGCACATTATATCGCGAACACATTCGGGCCCTCGACGAATTCCACCTTAAAATGTGTATTATGTAAACATAGGCCGTGTGGTTCCCGGCAGAGTAGAATAGGACCACTCCAAGTCTGTCGTAGTATAAACATCAAAAAGACATTTCCAACCCTTCTGGCCAGCGTGGAGAGTGTAGGCCAAATCCTCCGACTGTTTTGGCTAAAATATGGCTCCGGTAGAACAGAGAGGGTCGTGCTCCTGCAGAGGAGACTAAAAAAGACCTGATGATGATATAAAAATAGTATCATTGAGTTAGTATCCCACGGCACAACTCCACAACTTATTGTAAGGATATAATTTGGGTAATTTGTATCTATATATTAATTTATTTAAAAGCCTTGCGAACTATTTCCGCTGTCAATATTCGTGAATTCTTTTTCAAATATAAACCTAGTTCCAGGTTGGTGGCCTATTTACAAGTGCGAAGTCGGTGCAAACCGGCGTGGCTCGCGTTGTTGTCAGCGCTGAATATTCACGACTATCAATATTCATGGCCATCCACCGCTAGGGCGCCACCCACTACACACTCGCCGCAACGGCAATCGACAAAATATTTTTCAATAGTTTGAACTCGAGTTTTGGACGATAGCCATGTATTAAAAACACATGACATTTTTGTAAAAATTACTTTATACTTAATGTTTTCTTATGTTTTCGCGATTGTTACACATTTAAATAAAATTATTTTAATACGGTTTTTATCGCGTTTATTACATTATTTATACACCTAACGTTTGTAAATCTTTGTTTCAGAGAGCACATGGCATCTGTGACACCCACCACCTCAAGGAGGAGCTTCAACAAGTAAAATCGGTTTTAAGAAGCAACAACCTCAACCTCCCAAAAACACATCACAGAAGCCGCCCAAAGCCTCACACAGTTGATCGCTTTCCTGCCATCTTACCATATGTAAAGGGAGTCACAGACAAAATTGGTAATATACTTAAGCGTGCTTCAATCAAGACCTATTACAAGCCGCACAAGAAAATAAACCAACTTTTAAGACCTGTCAAATCTAATATCCCGTTACAAGATGCTGGAGTTTATAAAATTGACTGTGAGTGTGGTTTATCATACATTGGGCAAACAAAGAGAAGCATCGGTACCCGTATAAAAGAACATATTGCTGACATGAAGCATAGGCGCTCAACGAAGTCTGCAGTCTGTGAACATGCCCTAGACAAACCCAACCACTATATGCGTTTTGATAATCCTCAAGTCCTTGCAAAAGAAAACAGATACATTCCAAGAATGCTTCGTGAGGCTATTGAAATTAAAAAACATCCTAATTTCAATAGAGAGGATGGTTGGCAGTTACCACCAGCTTGGGATCCAGTCATCAATTTAATCAAATCTCAAGCTAAGCAGAAGACTGCAAGACCTTCAGACACCGTGAGCCAATACTGCGTACATCCGGAACGTTATCAATAAATATTTTAGGCGGTAGTTTTTGCAGTTCTTATAAAATACTAGACAAATGTCAACTTAGTCTACCTGCGACCACGAACACTGTAAAGTGCTCGAAACGTTAGGTGTATAAATAATGTAATAAACGCGATAAAAACCGTATTAAAATAATTTTATTTAAATACTTTATACTTTATTCAGTAAATTAAAACTTGTAAATTAATATCGCTTTAATAATTCCTGTATTCTTATTCAAATGCAAACTCATCTCTGGTCTGACTGTGCTTTTTAGTGGTGCGTCGTCGATGCGACCAGCGGCTCGCGTTTGTTGTTGGCGCTGAATATTCACAACCATCAATATTCATGAATGCCGCTAAAGCCACGCTAGCCGCAGCGGCAATTGATACACTATTTTCAATAGTTTGAACTTGATGCGTATGTAAAATACGCCACTACGTTTAGCTATTTGATAAGGGTATATTCAGAGAAAAAGAATCAGATTAGAAAAGAACATAAAAGTATTCTGCTGCCACCATTCGTGGTTTTCTTTTCAAATGCAAACTCCTGATGTTGCTATTTACACGTGCGTCGTCGGTGCGATCTGCGGCCTGCGTTTGTTGTCAGCGCTGAATATTCACGACAATCAATATTCATGGCCAGCGCCAGACCGCCACTCGCCGCATCGGCAATCGACAGAATATTTTTCAATAGTTTGAACTTCAGTGTTGAACGTCGATGCTTTATTTCCTTTCATAGCACCTAGGAATTATAGTTACAATTAATTATTATGGTATGAGAGACTAATCGTTTATGTTGTGTATGTTAGATTTATGATCAACTAAGAAAAGGGAGGGATTCTGCTAGATGGAAATTATAAATATAAGGCCAAGTCTTGATCACATAAAGGTGACGGCTTTCGACGTTTGAGTCGGGTATACCTACCCTAACTAGTTATGAGTATATTAAAATACGTACCTAGCTCTACGCCACTCACTAGCCTAGTGCAATTGCATCGTGTGCAGTGAATTGACGGCGGCTCATGGCGGCATTCCGATCGCGGCAATTTGCGGTCGCCCGCACACCACGCTGAAATATTTTTATCGGCTTTGTTTGGCGCGCAGAGGAGGCAAGGCAAGCAGCACAGAGCCCAAGGCAGCATCAAGAAAAACATGATTGGAATTGTTTGCATGACTCGCATCAGCCAGCTCGGTGTATTAGATTGCGATAAAATAAAATTTATGTTCTGTGTCAATAATCAAATTTACTAAACACTTTAAGTGTGAATAATACTCGTGTGGTCTGGGCAAAGTTATTATCAATCCAGTTGTCGCATATCATAACTTTAATATTTGCATAGTGCCAGTATTTCCTGCAGAATATAATACTTCCTGACGATTCAAAAAATATACACGTTCAAGTTTTCACTACTTAAATAAAAAAAGAAAACAAAACGTTTATTCAGCAATCTATCTTCTGTCTACACTATCTATCTTCTATTGACACTCCTGAAGTGCCACTGTATTTAAAAAAAATATTTATGACAATTCACAGCTAAGTAAACACGTTTAACAATCTTGTAGAGACTATATGCCAGTCGTCAGCCAAAATTCAATCGAAATGTAGGTTTGACTAGAGACCAACCTTATCCAAGTCAAGTGTACGAATACAGCAATAGCTTCACCTCACGACATATGACAAAATGCGGCTTAATTGACTATGACTAAGTACTGATCAGAGCCCGTACCTAATAGATGCGAATTTCGTAATATTTGTGTCGCGGGTATAAAAAAGCTTGGTTTGTGAAGCATATCTGCCGCGTGTACGGCCGTGGGCGTGACGTCGGCGGAATTATGACAGCAATAACTCCGCCGCATGGTATTATAATAATACGTGGCTCGTTTGAGCACGTACCCACGAATCAAAGCCCGCAGCAGATGCGTCACCCCGTCGACTAATATTCCGGCACGTAGGTTCTATGTACGTTTTCGGAATCAGCGGCTAAACACAGCAAACGCTACTATTGCGACTTACAAAATCACACACGTATAGCGGCTTAGCCCATGCTACGTGCTCTTAGCAATACAAAAAAATAAAAGATTCTCTCTTGTGTTCTATTTTTGGCTATGGAATTAAAAGTGTTGAGTGAGATTTCCTGTACCTATTTATACTATGTCGAGACCAACGTCACTGGTGTATTAAAATTAGTCTCTTTAAAGACTCCTAAGCAGCATAATCCGAGAACAAGCAGTAAAAAGCTAAGATCGGGAATACACCCCGAATTGTACACCAAGTTTGATAAGTGCTTGGAAAGACCTTCCAATGTCTAATCCGTTATAGCAGTACAAAGAAATGTGCAAATACGGGTTACAGTTCCGTCCTTCTTTTTGTTTGGTGAGAATAGTCATTAAACTGATTTACACGCGTTTTTAATTGCGAACAAACGCAGAGCAGGCCTTTCAATGGGTTCGCCGATACGCTGCCATTCATCACCGCGATTCTGCTCCCGATTTATTGGCCTTTTCATATCAATTTTGCCATTTTTTAATGTAATAAGTTGCCACGGCAATGATCCCAATAGAACATAAAATAGTGGTGTAATAAAATAGTGCAAGTAGAGGCAGATGTTCCGATGATTGAGTTTTCTCTATTCTCGGTCTTCCGAGGGTGCACAGCCACATTCTGAACTGTGAAGTCTCAGGATAGGATATCACTGAATAGGCATAATTTATATAATTGAATTTTCTTGCCTTCAGTAACAGACCATATTGACCATAATTTCTTCAGATTTATAATAATCTTACGATATCGTTTTTCGATTAAGAAATGACTTTGAAATTTCAAATAACTATAAAAGAGGAGGAATTTTGATCAAATAAATATTAAAAAAGAATAATGCTTGCGTGGCGCAGCGTATACATGTGTATACCTCCTTGAAATGAGTTTAATTTGCCACCGTCGCAAAATAGATATTTAAAAAAAAAGTGAATGATAGCGCATCAGTAAGTGATTACCAACTAGGTACCTACTTATGTGCACTAGGAACCCAAAATTCTCTTGGCAGCTGTTAAATATTTTCAATGGGAGCCGGAACGCCATCGATCGTAGACACCGCTATTTGTTCGATGATGTGCCCGGTTGCGTGAGGAACATAATTGTCAGCACATTAGCCGCCGCGAAGTTACCGATAGCTGCCGCCTCTCCGGAAGCGAGCATTAGTGACCTCATTAGCTAATCGACGCCCGCTGTGTCGCTACGCTGCATTTTCAGTTTCCCTTCTTTGTCCCATATACTAAATACAATTTTTATACATACCTACATATTATTACGTCTATATCCCTTGCGGACAGAGTCCAAGGTCATAAAAACCAAAGGTCACGTTTTAGCGTGTGAGTTCTTGTATCACTTGATCTTATTTTTTGTATGAGCATTTTTGGTGATCTAGGCATGGCACGTCGTAATAACGGCGACAATATAGAATAAATACAATATTTCTACATTATATCAATGCACAATGAGCAACGACTCAAGAATTACTCACAGATTTAATTGGCTGGGTACAACGTTCTTCCTTTGGTTAACGTAATTTTGAATTTTATTGTTTGTGACTAGAATTTTATGACTAATAATTATAGGACGTCTTTTAAACACAGGTCACAGTGACACCCATTTTATAATAACACCTTTTGTAACCTGCGTTCCGAAATTAAGAGATTTGTATTATGTTTGTATTAATAAAAATATATTTTGCTCGATATTTAGAAAAGTTAATGATACTTACAGTAGTTGTTGGGTATGAGGTCCGGCTCGGCGTCATCGTGGTCGGGCAGTTTGTCGTCGCGGCGCGGCGGCGCGGGCGGCGTCTTGGCGGCGGGCGCGCGCCGGCGCCGGCGCAGCGACACGGCGCACGCGCCCGCCACCAGCGTGCACACCGCGCCCGCGCCCGCGCCCGCCGCGCCCAGCATGCCGCCCATGCCCAGCGGGACTTCTGATGCTGCAAAAGTGACAGATTGTAAGGGAAGTATTCTTTTAGCTTTATTAAAAATTAAAAGATTCGAGATCGGAAATCATTGAGTATGCTCTATAATAGTTCAAACACTTTTGTACACTTGAAGACGAATAGCGACAAAATTTCACCAAATGAATGTGGTGAAACTATTAAAGTATGAAACCTATTTTTAAAAATAATACATGTGTGACTTTGTATCTTAAAATACATGTAACTTACAGAGTCTTACTAATACCGTTGGATGGATTTATATTTAACTAGCGGCTTCGGTCGCGTATAATTTTGCCGAGTCATTAATCGCATTTCAAGTTCCACGAAAACAGTCCTTTTTTCCGAGATACACGACAAGTACCTTATGATCTGCCGTGTGATAGTGTGAAGTAGTACGTAATAAACTTACAAACGTAATTGAAAAGTTGGGATTGGGTTTGGGTACACAAATAATCATTTTATTACCTGGGTTCGCACATATATATGCATTTTTTATTGCGGGCGAGGGCGAAGACAGAATCTAATATTAATGATATTTTACCCTAAAATCTAGTTTTTATTATTCTCCACTGTTACGTAAAATCGAATGAGTCATTCTTATTAGTCCAATAAATAGCAAAGAGAGCGTTGATCAGGGAGGCGACAGAAGCAAACTAAAAGCTTTGCATTCCGGCGCTAATTCTAAGCTTAATCGAGTTCCAATCAGACGGCGTGGAGGAGATTAATGCGCAGCTTGAGCTCCGTACAGCGCGGTTTGTAGGATTAACCACAGAGATTTTGCTAATCGAACTACTTATGTCGTGTTCCAATATCATGGCTTTATTTTTTGAATCGTCTCTGAGATTATTGAGTACAGTGGATAATGTAACCCAAGAAATGCTGGATTGAATTGGATGTTTGGCGCTGAAACTTGACGTTCTTGCTAAGAAAACCTTAAAAGGGCGAGTGTGGAGTAAAGTTGTCTCTGCAAATCCGTTCCGAGTCCCGCGGTAAATCTTTAAAGGCATTGCGTGGTGAAACTGACCTCGAAGATTGCTCAGGATGCGTCCCACGCGTAGGTCATTAGTAAGGATTATGTATGATTTACATATTATATGCCATTGGGCTCATAACCAAGAACAATGAAGTTAGTACTTGTGGAGAATGAATGGCAGTCTAAATTATAATAATAACCGGGCCCATTGTCAAAATTATCCATCCAAGTGAAAGCCCTGGTTTAGCTTGAAACTTAGGATCTGTGGTTGGCTGCTCTTCGTAAAGTTAGCGGAGGCGGCGACTCGTTACGCTCATAACTGAATTCCAAAGAAAGAAACGCTCTCAGGACATGCCTGGAATAGAATAGCGCTGGCTCTAGTGCTACTAAACTTAGCTGATACACGATATACATGGATGGGTGTATCAAAAGTGGTGCTGGTACTGAAACCTTAGATCTGAGCCTTAGATCTACTGCCTCTCAGATAAAAATAAGCACTATCACTAAATAATAGAGTGTTTTTCCCGATAATCCAAAAAGGAGAGTACATTTTTTGCTGCCTAAAGAGGAATGTATTATATTTTTGTGTTTTCTTTTTTATTTCACCATTACTTTGAAGTGCTTGACCAAAATTGGATATAATATGAGTTGTCGTTAATAAATCTCATGACAAAGCAGAGAAGTTCTTTAGATTATTTCTTACACGTATTTTATACTTTATGCTTTTTACGCATAACTTTTGAGGTTACACATTGAAAAATATTTGTCTAATTAATCAACTTTGTAATTCCTGTGTCATACTTAGCAAAAGTTCACAAAAGCCTAAGAATCCGGCAGCTCCGGATGAGTGATGAGCGGAAGAGCGAACAAAGCGTCATGTGTCATTGTTATGAGCGGAGCAAAGTTGGCGGAAATCTGTAGAAGTTCTGCGGTAATTAGCGCCCATACATAGATAATTACTGAGATTATTTACGATGGTAGAGCATCTATGGTGTTCACATCTTTTATAATTTTTTTTTACTCAATGAGCTATATAAAAAAGCAAAGAAAAGGCGAGTTCCGAATGAGTGATGAGGCGTTTATGTGTCATTGTCACAAGCGAAGCAAAGTTGTCACAAATTTATTTCAAACACTGTACTAATAGCTGACTGTGCTGAGTTTGCACATGATTTCTTTTTATAACACAGATTGAGCTAGCCCCAAAGTAAGTTCTTAAGTAGTTAGACTTGTGTTATGAGATACTAACTCAACGACACTATATTTTATAACAAATACATATATAGATAAACATCCAAGACCCAGGTCAATCTGAAAAAGATCGTTTTTCATCTTGACCTGACCGGGGATCGAACCCGGGACCATCCGTGTCACAGGCTGGCGTGTTGACCGCTGCGCCACGGAGCTCGACCAAATTTCTTTTGTTTCATATGTTTTGTGTTATAACTTTTGAAACAAAAGAGCTATGAATCCACAAGTTCCAGATACTTAAGTGATGAGAAAGCTTCGATAAAATGTTACGAGAGCAAAGTGGTCGCAATTGTTTACATTGCTTACAGTTCAGCTGTAATTAACGCCCTTGCATATTAAGCTAGTTTACGAAAATATACCGTGATAATGATATTATATGCAAAAAAAAAAAAAAATGTTTGTATTTCTGAGTTCAGTTACGCACTCAAGTGCAATGTGTGGTCAAAACACTAGTGTGTGGTCGTGATGTTTACAAGATTTTTGGGTTTTCCATTATTCTGTAAGACACGAATTCCAGTAGATGATGGATGAGCAACATCGCGTCGTAGGAACAAAGCGTCGATGCGTCATTGTCGCCGAATGCGGGACAAAGTTGTCTCCGCGACTCTGTTGCGAGTCCCGAGTCCCGCGGTGCGGCGGTAATTAGCGCCGAGTTTGCGAGATGTGCAACGGAGACGTAACGCTCTGACACGCCCGTCCTAATTTCTCGTCTTTACTGATAGATTTGTGTTTCGTAAAATCCATTTATCGACTCGAAATAGACTTATTAGATTGTCTGATCTAAAACTTGAACTGAATGCATACAACACGATGGTCACCTTCACTAAGATAATAAATGAGCATTTTGATCTATGCTTTGTCAATTGTATTTTAAAAGGTTTATTTATATATTCAAATAATCATTACTTGTGTGCTGGTGCGTTTAGGTTTAGATAACACTAGCTGATACCCGCAAGTTCGTTTGCGTGGACTATACGACTCCGGTGTATTAATATACCTTAATACGAACCAAATACTTGTAGCAGTAGTATAAAATCGAATATCGTTCTCGATTTTTGTTTTTGCATTAAACTTCTTTAGACACTTGATATCCAGTGATACAGAAATTGCCTAACATGTTTTATCTAGTAGTCGTTTGAACTCTTTTTTATTTTAAACTAGCAAATTAATTCGCTTCGTGTAGGGTCTATGGAAAAATGATTATATATGCAATTTGCCTATACTGCAGCCACATAATATATGGATTTTCACTTGGGTTCTATAAAATCCATAAATGCTAGTGTTTCTTGGTTGATTATTGAATTTTTCCTTTAATCCGCGATCGTCTAAGATAAATGTCTGGCCCGCGATAGTGCTGCAGCGCGGCGTATGTGGGTGCCATTTGTCACGGCCACTCCATCAATTGCGGCGCCATTGCTCGGTCAGTAGGACCGGTGGCGGCTAAAGTATATAGCGTCCGTAGTACAGTGAAAAGTCTCACAAATCGTTACGTATCAAAGATGATTGAATTTTCTCTATAATCCACGATCACCTAAGACAAATATCTGGCCCGCGATAGGGCTGCAGCGCAGCGTATGCGGGTGTCATTTGTCACGGCCACTCCATCAATTGCGGCGCCATTGCTCGGTCAGTTAGATCGATGGCGACGACAGCATATTTTGGTCCGCGATAGCGCTGCACCGCAGCGGATGCGGGCGCTATTTACCGGCGATGGTGACTGCAGACAGCGTGAAATGTCTCAGAATTTTATCATTTCGGGACATTGGTAACTAAACTTTTCAATGTGCTTCTTTAAAAAAAAATTTTTTTAAATGTATTTAAACAGAACTTAGTACGAACCTTTACTTTTTTATCCTCTGACGTTTTTTCAATGGAGTTACATTAATCGTGGTTGCAGCGTGATTGGAGTACTGGTAAAATGTTATGTTGTGGTGGTAGCCGCAGTTGCAATAATAATTCACTACCCACACACGCAGTGTTCGCAACGGGGTTTAACAATTACCTACCTTCCACAAATTATGCTGAAAAAACCTTAAAATCAATCATGCAACTACCTCGAACAATGGAAGTAATTCTCCTTAATACATAAAACAAAAGCCTTTCAGTGAGTTGTCTGACTACTTTTCGTTCTGAAAGCTCTTCGATAGGTGAAGACGAGCGGGGGGCGCAGGAGACGGGGGGAGGCGCCTCCCGCTCGTAAATAACATTAAATTAGCGTCAAACCGGCAATTTGCATGGAATTAATGTAAATATTAATCATAAGGGCGGCATTAATGATTAAAGTTCGCAGGGAGGCCGCCGCCACTAATGTATTCATTTGTGAGGACCCGCTTGAGGTGCCCTTATCGATATAAAACAGTAAGCGGTACGTAATTAATAATGTTATTCGAGGTTAGTATAAGGTATGTTAGGTCGGAAAGGGTACTCGATACAACGAGATTCGATATTTGAATTAATTTATTCATATTTTCTTCTAATTTCTACTAAGCAATTTTGAGCATCCCTACCCCTATGTCATATTAACACTTAGATTCGGACGCAAATTATTGAATTACTTCGATATGCACCATGCTTTGACTTTTAAATAAAGAGTTGACAGAAAAATGTGTCTTACCATATTGTTTTGCCTCATTTTAATTCTATATGCAACAATAAATAGACGATAACTTAAGACGATAATTTTTGAAATCCTAATCCTATCTATTGTAATCCTAATCCTTACTAATATTATAAATGTGAAAGTGAGTTTGTTTAGTTGTTTGTATGTTACGCTTTCACGGCGTATCTACTGTATTAATCATCATGAAATTTTGCATACACATAGGTTAGGGTACTGAAAAGGACATTTTTTACGATTATAAGTAACAGCTAGTTGTTTATAATCGTAAAAATAAACAATCAGTCAAATCTTGACTCATTATAGTGTGCCGATAGTTTAATAATTATGCCATTTATTCCACAATTCGAGGGACTCCATGCGTGTATTGCTTCATCCGAACCCTTTTTGATGTGCGAGCGAGTGGTCATTATTCACGGCGGTTGATTTATCGCGTTATTGTATTTTTCCTGGCCGATTAATAGCAAATATTGCTGCACTGCGATCGCCCGACTATTAATAGTAATGCCGTTCATTTCACAATTTCGGCAATTAATCACGCACCGATGTTTCTCGTACTTTATTGCTGATCAATATCATTAGCATACATCATCGAAAACCAATGAATGCGGAATAAAATTACAGTGGAATATCCTGGCCAATTGAAATTGAGGTTCGCGAAACATCAACTCATTGGTGCGTCAAAATCAATGTATCTTCCTTCAGTTTTTATTTCGTTACGAAGACTATTGCGGTTAATTCTAGATATATTTTTCAATTTATCAATTAAGTTCGTCTGTCCCCATCTTGCCTGATGGGGAGCATCGACGAGGTCTAGGGTGGAACACGCAAACTAAAATAATGCCTATTCACTCTTGCCTTGAAAATCCCTAAATTATACGATTGAAAATCCCTAAATTGTAAGAGTTGTGAAACAGTGACGCAAGGAGGGAATTCCATTCTTTAGCAGTTCACATAACGAAGGAAGAGGCGAATCTAGAGGTTCTCTGAGCAGGAATACCGACCACATAGGGATGGAATCCCTGTCCACGCCGCGTCATCTGATGGTGAAATATAATCGTTCTCCAGGTAATCCTGTCTTATGTACATACCGCTATTTGACAGTACTTTTTCATCCGTGAGGGACTCTACTAGTCCATGCAAAATCGCGTACTTAATGGCCTGGCACCATTTGCGGCAGTCGGCGCATACTTCACGCGCCCTTCTCGGGAGGTTGCAATTTACGACGACCCCGCAATTTGCGATGGTGGCTTTATAAAAACATTGCAATTGACAGTTTGCAAGTAATTGTGTTTATATTGGATCCGGTAGCACCTGCGCTAGGGCAACGTTCTTAACTCCTTTTAAATCATACATACATATTATCACGCCTCTCTCCCATAGGGGTAGGCAGAGACTATGGATCTCCACTTGCTACGATCCTTACAAACCTCTTTCGCTTCATCTACATTCATTACTCGTTTCATACATGCTTACCGGTTTCGGGTACTCCTTACTTCTCCTTTTGCAAGAACGTTCGTAGTTTGGTCACGATACGTTCGTCGATGCCGGCCCTGACCGACTGTCCCAACCACATCTGCTGTATATATACCTTTCGTAAGTCTCCTTTCATCCATCCTCTCTACATGTCCAAACCATCTCAACATTCCTTTCTCAATTTTGGTCACTATACTGTCTTTCACTCCACATCGTTCCCTTATAACATCATTTCTCAAACGATCTGTCAAACTTACACCACATATACTTCTTAGCGCTCGCATTTCAACAGCATTTATTCTGCTTCCATCCCTTTTCTGCCATACCCAACTTTCACTTCCATACATCAGACGTGGCAACAACACACCATTATGGACAGCCAGACGCGCCTTCGCAGACACCTTTCTGCTGTTCATAAAGGAATGTAACGCAATGGCGCGTTACATTCCTCGATTCCCTTCCCTCCTTTTAAATTATGTCCCTGTTTTTGGCTCAAAGACCTTGCTCTTCTCGAGTACCGTCTTAATTTAGATAGTTTAGATCCCCAACTTTAAGTTTCAAATATTATTATGTCCCCAGACTTGGGGTCTCACAATACTACACGTTGTCTTAACGCTATCTTGCCAATGCAACGCTTTCCTCTTAGTTTTCTTTCTTGTCTTTCTTTATATCCGTCATGGCTTCCTTTCAATTCTCTTCACGTCCTCCCAAAGCCGTCTTGGGGCTGAAGTGATGCCTGCGAGGCAGCTCTGTAAGAACTGTGAAAATGCAAGCAAAATGTATCCAGCTCGGGCAGCACCTGCGCTTCACGAGCGATTGCGCAATTTATGGCGACGCCGCGACTTTGCAGCGGTAATGGGCTTTAAAACCAAATTCATGTCTCTATATACTGCAGGATGCATTTACTAGAAAATGCGGTGTGCGGGGATCTTTCCTCGGTTGTTGTAAGCTGACATTCTTCGAAGGCACTAACTTAACTAAAGTACGTTCGTTCTTATCTTCTGGGAAAATAAAAAAATATTTACTTATATAAACGGAGAGAATAAATATATATGCGGACAAATCACACAGACTGAGCTAGCCCCTAAGTAAGTTCGATACTTGTGTTATGGGATACTAACTGAACGATACTATATTTTATAATAAATACTTTATACTCGTATAGATAAACATCCAAGACCCAGGTCAATCTGAAATAGATCATCTTGCATCTTGACCTGACCGGGAATCGAACCCGGGACCATCCGTGTCGCATGCAGGCGAGCTCATAAAGGTTGCGCACGGGAAGGTTAAAAATTCTCTATTGTGGGCTCAAAGCTTACATGTGGATAAATTGTATTTAGAAAAATAACATGTTGCAACAAAAAAATGAACTAGCTCTCTCGCTTAACTTAAAACACCAATTTTTCTTATCAATCATGACAATGAAAAACAAAATTTAACTTTTCTATACACTTCACATGGAGTTTCGCTGCCTTACAGCACTATCGTATTACGGGTAGATATGACACAGTTATGGCAATGTTATGGGTGCTTGGCAGCAAGAGAGCAGTTCGCATGCAGGCGACGCACGCGGCAGGTGCGGGCGGCGGCGCGGCAGCGTGCATACAGAGTGCATGGCCCGAACGCCGGGTTATAGCAAATACATTTCGAAAGTAGATTTCGAAAGTGAATTTCAACAATGTAGATCTATTAAATGCAAAATCGGAAATTAACAAAACGTGTTTTTTGACATTGTAAGGAAAACACAAATAATTTGTATCGCACCACTAAATGCACAGCTCTTTCTGGAAATACATTTTAGCTCGTTTCGCAATGTATACTTGCATCGCGGATCTTCGGTGAAAACGCAGGCTTAGCATCAGATCCTTTGTTATTTTCAATAGCATCAGCGCGGCGCAATCGATGTTTCATCGGCCGGCCATAAATCTGCTTTACTGGCGCTCAATCAACACAAAAGCAGAGACGCAGGATCTACGAGGGATTCGGACGGAATGACTCCGGCAAACATATCATTTTTGTCTGGCTGCGCCGGGTCCATTCGTCAGCGGGCGGGGCGCGGGGCGCGCGGGCGGCGCGGTAATCGCCGCTGCGAGCCGCTGATGTATGAGTTTGGATCGCGCACTGAGCCGCCTTTTGTTTTAGAATTGTGTGTAGCCAGCCACGCTCGCTGCCGTCGCACCAACGCCATAAACCCATGAATACGCAAAGACCCAAAATTTCGTATAAAATTAAAATGCCATGCCTTCCTTGAGAAAGTTGCAAAATTACTCAGCATTTTTCTTTTAAATCAGTTTTGCAAGAGCAAAGCGCTTTTTCTTTGCATAATTTAGTTTCCATAATAATTAGAGCGTGTTGGTCGCATACGTCTTTGCTAAAATATGTAAGGAAATCGAAACCTGTGGAATGTACCCTACATTCCGTTGATCTAGAATTATGTTTGGCTAGGTGCTGTTCATATACATAATTATATGTTTTAAAGCACGAAAGTTTAAAAAAAGCCTTTACTTACATCATCATCATCATATATAGATATTTTGACGAAACCCTTTGTGCGTGAGACCGATTCGCATTTGGGTGGTTTATTGACAATTGGAAAGTCACATTATTTTTTTACCCGACTGATCCTATGCTGCATCTGGGACATGGCGTCGTTGTTTTGTGACTAGGTGATAATATTATGACTTTGCTTTGAACGGCAATAGAAAATAGAGTCAATTCTGAATCGCGTCAAGTGTAGCTGTTTGCTTTCAATTTCCGCGACTTATCGCCGTGTTTGTCGTCCGTGGGAATCAAACCGCTTCCAATCTAACACGTTTCCCAACCAACAAACTATAAAACATAAAGCACCCTTGATTCGCACTGTGTATGTACAGAGTTATTGATTTATCTATTCTAGTAACGAATTGAACTTTTTCTTCTCGATTTTTGTTTAATACCTTATTGTTATATATACCTACTCGTACGTACAAATAATTCTAAAATCTTTTAGATAAAACCAACTGCAGCAAAACTACATACTAAACCGATTTCGGATACAGATGTCTTGAAGTAATAACGGGAGTTTGTGGTGGGAAGTCAAGGGGTGCAGTTGGGGTTTACTTCATACGATTTTGCAAATTAATTTAATTGGACTTCATAAAATGAAATTGGTGCAGTTTGGTGTAATAAATTCCCGTGTTCATGAACCATTTGTGAAATAGTTAAAGTGGCCTGTTAAATGGACTCGTATAGATTTCACCAGAATCCCCCACGAGGCTATCAAAGAAAATACGCCATCTTTGATGTTACTTGTTAAAACTGTACGGTACAACACCTTTACTTAGTATCCTGTCTTAGTATCTCATAAAACTGGATATTGGCAGAATCACTGAAATCTCGGTGGAAGCCAAAATATAAAGCAGAAGAAGTAGAAGAGGAAATAACGTAGGTACTTGACAAAACACATACAGATAAATTGAGAACCTCCTGCTTTTTTGAAGTCGGTAAAAAATGGAGTTCCATTTTTTATCGCCTTCGAAAATTCAACATTGCTAATAATACATCACATCTAAATTTCAAAAGTTAAATGCTTTCTATATTCGGAATCCTTTTGACCTTGTTTTTTTAGGCAAAGATACAGGCAGGACTAACGTCGATTTAACATAAAATTGGGTTCGGAGCAGGTGAGTAAATGAAATCAAACAGGCGTTGGCCGATTGCGGAGATGGCTTCGGGAAGGTTGCGGCCCTTCAGCCGAAAAATTAAAGGGCAGTTGGCCATCCCGCCCCGCACCCCCGTCCCCGCGACCGCTCTCTCTACCGGCCGTATACGCGTTAATGTTTTCGCCCGATTTCACGTGCACCTGGGAACTTACTCTTGGAAACAAAATAAATTAAGAAGATTAGAATATTTTAAATATTTGCTTATATTTTCTTCACTGTGTGACTCATTGTTTTGAGGTTCTGTCCCTCTTTTTTCTACAGCACTATCATGCGAATGCCATGAAACCATTAGCAGTTTCATACATTTTGTTTAATCGGACATTGAAAAAGAAAAAGTGTGAAAATAAAGTTGTCTGTAGCTCAAGCTGCGAGAGGCCCACCCATCTAAACCTATATTAGATTTGTATATGTATTTGGCAAATGGGTTGATGATGACGGAATTACGTGAAAGTAGTTTTGAAGTCGCGCGGAAAAGCTAGTTTCATACAGAGGGGCTGTTCTTATTATTTGAAGGTTGGGCTCAGTTGTTTTGATGAGGAAAATTAACAAATCTCAACTATTCATTAAATTATCGTTTGCTAAGAGCGTAAAAATAAAAACAATGTTGCATGCACCATGCACTTGGTATTAACTCTTGTCAAAAGAGGCCAAAGCCGTTAAAAAAAAGGTATGCATATTGAATCTCTTTATTTAAGGTTTATGTCTTGTTAAATTTAGTAGCGTGAGTAATTTATAAGGAAGTTTATCAATATTTAGTTGGCGGGTCACGTGCCACCTGTGGCTAATTACGCGCCGCGGCCAATCAGGACGTCTCAGCTCGTCTTGCGTAATTCCACTGAAGGCTGCGCTCGGCTCCTGAGAGCCTCTCGATTAATCTGCTGGATCCGGCGCTTTAATTAAAATGGGATTATCTGCGGGCTGCAGGCGACGCGCCTACCGCGCGGGGCGTGCGGTGCGGCGTGCGGCGGCGCGGCGCGACCTGTGACCTCCTGCCCGATATCACGCGGGTTGGAAGCGTTCGGGGTTACTCACTTGAAAGGAACAGGATTTATTTTACTATTGGGATTTGCCTCATTATTGTATGTAACACTCACTTGTAATTTGAACCAAATTGCGTTCACTAAAAACGATAATATCTACCAACTTATTGCAAGATTTCTGCTTCAAATCAATAGATAATTACAGAGTGTCATTTCAAGTGGTTTGATTGCTCAGCTCATTTATTTAATTTGGCAGAAATCACTGAACAAATGCAACCATGTAACTTAACTACCCGGCTTAAAAGGAATGAAAGAGAATAAGCCGCAAATAGGCTGATGCTGTGTGTGACTGTGCCGCTGCGCGTCGGAAACGAGCGTTCGCACCACTTTGCCTTGTTACCGCCGGACATCTCTGAGAGCGACATTTTCTTAAGCGTTTTATTATATCAGCTAAAATATATAAGGCAATGCTGCCGTCATTGTTGTACTTATTATTACTAACTTTATTCCCCGGCAGAATGTTACAAGAACAAAAACAGCTAAAATTAAGCTAACAAAAACAGCAAAGATTCGGACACAAAAAAACCTATTTTATTTATAATTTCTTCCTACTTAACCGCTGGCTGGACAGTTTTAACATATTTTATATAAATTACTTAATTATATCACCTGAATTCGATAAATCAGTTTATAAATTACATAAGTAGTTGTTAGTCACATGCTAAAAAAAAAAAAAAAAAAGTCACGTGCTCATACAAAATTTTTGAATCTTCATACGTATCTTTCCTCGCATAGAATGAAATATAAAGAAAAACAGCAGAGAATAAGCTAAATGCATTGTGACTGACGATGTCGCTATGAAATGAGCATTGTGACTTGTTACCGCCAGACTCTCGGAGAGAAACATTTTCTCAATGTTTTACTATATCAGCTAAAATCTCATAGGTTATGCAATATTTATTGTGCCTCCAACAACAGGTAACTTGACTCCTCGCCAGAATAAAATAAGACCAAACACAGCAGATAATAAGCTAATGCAATAGATGGCCAACGTCACGCCACTCCAAAACGAATGTTCGTGCCATTTTCCCTTGTTACCGCCGGACTCCTCAGAGATACCTACTTTCTTCTAGTGCATTTTCACATCAGCTTATTTTTAAAGGTTATGCAACCTTTATTGTTCACTGTATAAGTAATGGTTGGCTTTGCTCTCCGTCACAATGAAATAAGAACTAAAACAGCAGAGAATAAGCTAATGCGTTGGACTTATGACGTGGCGCACGGAAATGAGCGTTCGCGCCACTTTCATTTGTTACCGCCCGCCGCGCCGGACTCTCTGAGAGGACATTTTCCTAAGTGCTTTATTATATCAGCTGAAATCTCTAAAGCAGTTATATATCTCTAGGATTTGGCGTCTCGAGAAATCTGATTAATATTCCTAATGGATTTTCTAGTATAATTCGAAAGCTGGAAGGTAAAACATCGTTCATCAAAAAAGGTCAATGTTGGTGCTGAAGAAAAAATATTTATAGCAAATCACTCCCTTTTAAATTTGTACTATAAATATGATATAAATAAACCGCTGTTTATTGAAAATTTCAGTCTGTCCTTTAACAATGTAATTAGGTAACTGATGTTTTTGGACGAGTAAAAATTATTATTTTATTGTATTGACTAAAAGGAAAAAGAAATAATAGCATGCAACTCTCAAGCATTGCGACATCAGTGCGATTGCACTAAGAGATATTATTTCTGTAAAGTTGTGTCCCGGGTCGTCCCGCGCCGCCGGCTCTTAGCGCGTCCCGCGGGAGTGCCCTCCAAATTGAGTTTCGCCGAGTGATTTAGAACAAAAACTAGTTATGGCGCGCTCGTATGTCTCAATAGCGCCTAATGATGGTAAATGCCTCGCCCGCTAAATGTTAAGGGCCCTAATGCCCGCTATCGAATTGGGACGCTTGAACGGACCAACGTTTATTGATTCAAAGAATACCATCATTAGAACCACTTTTGTAAGTGTTGAAGTTGTATGTTCTATTCCTTCTTTCGTTTAATTTTATTTCTCACTACCGGTGCCCGCGAGTTTGTCCGCATGGAAAAAAGTAGCCTATATCCTTTCTCAAGCACTAAGTTATCTGTGTACAAAATTTCATTTAAATATTTTCAGTAGTTTTGGCGTGCAAGCAAGACACACAGACAGACCGAGTTACTTACGTATTTATAAGTACGGATTACGAACAAGAAAAAATTAGCTTGAGGGACAAACACTATTATAGGTCATACATAGACCATGTAGACCGGTTCTTTTTTTGATTATAAAAGTTTCTAGAGTTCAAAAAGAGAATAATTATACTGAAATGTCGCAAAAGAGTAAGTTGTTTAACAGCCCTACCATTACGACAATTAGGGAACAGAGAATAAGGTTGCGTTGACTTCAATAAAAATTGATAAAAAAGGTAGATAATATAACAAAGGCAGAGTGGGGCACAATGGAACTCTTATAATTCATAAATTTTCACTTCGAAGTGGCATCTCACCTGTTCTCTTCTCGACGTCGCTGAACAGCACGTCGTCTATTCTGGCGGGCGGCGAGCGGCCCTTGCTGTTGACGGCCACGGCCGCCAGCCGGTACCGCACGTCCCACTCCAGCCCCCGCACCGTCCACGACGGCTCGTCCGACGTCAGGTTCGCTCTGCACAAACAAAATACAATTATGACTTTATTTTTTCTCATCATCATCAGGTATTTTTTTCTCTCCACTGCAGGAGCACGACCCTCTCTGTAATACCAGAGCCATATATTAGTCAGAGCAGTCAGATGATTTGGCCTACACTCTCCACGCTGGCCCGACGGGTTTAAGTTTATAAGCTTTGAGCTTGTGTTTCCTTGTAGTTGGAATGGTCCTATTCTACTCTCCCGGGAACCACACGGCAATTTTCTCAATATTTAGTCAAATTAAGACAAAATCTAAAACAGGCTATAGTTTAAAGATACTCATGATAATGACATGGCATGGCATGAGAAAAATAAATATGGAGAGAATAAAGTAATGAAATGAAACGTATCGTTTGAAGGTGGCTGCGGGCCGCGTCACGCTGCTCTCGAGTTAATTCATAATTAAGGCTGTTTAGCAACTTTAATGAGCCCCCATGTTGACACGGGTTTCCACTCTGATGTCGCCTTGTTACAGTGTGTGCTCGGATGGAGGCAAAGAATCTCAAGGCTTATACGAGTCACGAGCGCAAATTGGATTCTAACGTTTTATTTGTTCTACAACAACGAACTTATAGAAGTCTCAAATAACTTCATTATACTTAATACGGTGTTAGACTGTTGTCGAGATTGTGTTAAACATTTCTCAAATGTTACTAATTTCAAAATGGCCAAATAGTTGAGTATGTATCATAATTTAGAACTGAACTTAGCAAAGTTAGTCGCACGGTCATTTGCTTCAATTAGGACCTTCCCTCTTTTTTTCCACTACTGCTTTTATTTAAAGGTGGTGCTATTATGAATTAATTCCTTATTAAAACACGATAATACCTATTTCGATAATTCATCATGAATTTATCTCGCGTAAGTTTTAATATTATTATGAATTAATTCCGTTCGCAAAAAGTCACTTCATCATTTTATTCCACCTTATACACGTACATTTTAACTGGAGGTCAAAACGAAACACCTAAATTTGGAGTAAATGTACCATGCCACAAATCTGTTGTGCCAAATGGAGACACAGTTTCACAGGAAAGGGGTTTTGACTCGGGATACAATTCTGTCCAAAATTTCAAGTAATTTGAATTGCAAATCGTGAATTGCAGGTGAGAAGTTGCAGCCAAATCACGCCGCGCAGGTGTTTGGCTCTCAATGCTGTTGGAAACGTCATTGAACATTTAGTCGCCAAAAAATTACCGAACACGTTCAGAAATATTTGCGGACAGACACAATAGATGGATGTTACGTCCAGAAAACCAAATATTAAAAAAGCACATGATTTAGGGATATAAAGGAAGCGCTGCGACGGGTCGCTTTAGAACTCGACCACGCACGATACCTCCACCCTCTACCGACTGTGTTGCTAAGAGTGTCACATGGTCTCACCTGGGCTCCCCGCGCTCCGTGAACACTTCTAGCTGGAAGCGCTGCGGCAGGCCGCCGTCGAAGCCCGCCACGCAGGACACCTCCACCGACTCTGCAGTCTGGTTCCACAGCGTGCAGTTGCGCGGTGCATGCGGCTTTCCTGAATTACATCAGATCTGGTTATATTTCGTACAAGGCAAAAAGCTTTCGTTGAAAAGAGCTTTGTATGCGTAGGGTGCATACAATTTAAGTAAAGAACGAAAATTCAAAATACCGTCATATCGTATTCCCGCACTGTACCCCCATGTTTGGTGGCTATATCGCGGGTTATGGATAAAAATAAGTATGCTTAAATAAAATAAATAAATATATACGGACAAATCACGCAGATAGAGATAGCTTCGAGACTTGTGTTATGGGATACTAACTCAACGATACTACATTTTACAATAGATACTTATATAGATAAACATCCAAGACCCAGGTCAATCTGTAAAAGATCATTTTCCATCTTGACCTGACCGGGGATCGAACCCGGAACCATCCGTGTCACAGGCAGGCGTTTTGACCGCTGTGCCCGGAGCTCGTCAATTGCTTCATTCATATGTTAACAAGTAAACGAATGTATCTTTTTTGTGGTGTTAGTATCTCTCCTAAGTATGAAGCGATCAATAAAAGTGCCATCAAAAATCTATTTTTGTTTTTGATAGTATTACCTTAGTTATCTTGATGGTGTTATTTCACCCATTTCTACGTGACTAAACTCGAATATTGATGGAAATTCAACAAAGCATGATTAGTTGATCTGGTCCGCTTAATTTGGCAGGGCACCTGAGACGCCCGCCAATAATAAACAAGATTGTGGTCGTGCGAGCATCTGCACACAGCTCAGACGAGCCCCTTGCCAAATCGATAACACGATCACAAGCGACATACAAATTAATTAATATGATCCAAACCGTCTATGTTGAATTACGTTGCTCATAAATAAACCTGTCTATAATCATTATCTAGAATAGCTAGACGCACTGGAATTTATAACGGGTTTGTAGAGGTAGCTTGTAGAAATGCTTAAAATAAGGTTTGTGGGTAATTTTTAACATTGAATTCATGCCTCAAATTCTGTGCGCTTCGCTGCCTAATGTCGTATATAAGAAAAGTGTATGCTTTGGAAGAAGCTGTTGGTCCCGGCTGCCATCTGGTAGTCGTTAAAGAACTACGAAAAAATAAAAGAACCACGTCAGAGGCCGAGAGGCGATTCCGAAGAACTCTGACACCAGGGTATGCATGGTCGACTGACTGTGTCACCTACACGAAATGATGATGAGGTGTATCAGGATATTTTTGATCGGTGTTTATCAAATAATTTTATCTTGCTACAGCAAAATTGATATACAGAAGGATACTTACCGGCCGCCACCATCTGGAAGACGCAGGGCGCGAGCTGGGTGCCCACCTCGTTGGAGGCGGAGCACGACAGCGTGCCGTAGTCCAGGTCCGCCACCGGGGTGTATCTGGAAATACAAAACATACTTGGCCATTATTCTCCCATAAAAGTAAAAATAATGGCTCTGTGAGCTAATAGATCTCGGGAGTCTCGCGTCTTGTGTCTCACCCGAGCAATTACACTGCCATTAAAAGGCAGCCGTCAATGAACAGCTTGCATACGATGTTGATGCTTTCGCGTTGCACCGTAACCATCGCTATCTTGCATTTTATCAAGGCTCGGAGCATTGCCCTTTGACGTGTAGTGGTTGGCAGTCGGCACCGACATCAATATTCTCTCCCAAGTTGTTGAACGTTTATTAGAAGATGATGAGGCGGCCACCTCCGACGGTATTGTTTTGTGTAGAAATCATTACTAGCTTTGACTTACTTTAGGCTAGATGAACAGCGCATCTAGCCTAAAGTAAGTTAGAAGTAACGGTCAGTAGTCATGTCAATTGTCTCACTTAATTTGTTAAACTTCCTCTTATAGGCTTCTGGCGGCAGTTCAGCGTTCATCTACGATGCTTTCATCTATAAACAGCAACCATTACTCAGACAAGAATACTCATTTTGGACTAAGACTAACTTGAGACTAGAAGCGCTGCCATTGGACGTGGCCACGGCGATGGTCTCGCCCGAGTTGTTAAATTGCCACCTCAAGCCGGCAGCCGGCGGGTTAGCGTATATCTCCGACGCTCTGGTCTAAAGCAGCAACCCTCACTGGTTAACGCTCACTTGAGACCTTGAGACTAGAAGCGCTGCCATGGGACGTGCAATGGTTGGCAGCCACGTCGATGGTCTCGCCCGAGTTGTTGAACTTCCACTTGAAAACGGCGGCCGGCAGGTTAGCGACTATCTCCGACCCTCTCATCTAGAACAGCAACCATCTCTGATTAAGACTCACTTGAGACTAGAAGCGCTTCCATTGGACGTGTAACGGTCGGCGGCCACGTCGATGGTCTCGCCCGAGTTGTTGAACTTCCACTTGAAGACGGCAGCCGGCGGGTCGGCGTCCACCTCGCAGACGATCACCACGCTCTCGCCTCTCGCGGCCCCCACCACTGACACGCCACCGCTTCGGCAAGATGGCGCATCTGAAATCATTAACGATATTTGGTAGAATATTATTTGATATATTAAAATAACATAGAGTTGTACACTTATACTCTAAATTTCTAAGAAAAGAAACCTTTTGTTTATTTAATTAAATTTAAAAGGCGTTTGTGAAAGTTTAGTAACCGAACACTGATATCGCTCCAGCCAAACTCATACTGCACTGAAAATGGTTGAAAGAGTAAATTGCTTCGAGGCTTACAAATAAGTTTCCTGCTAAAGCAAGTTCAGAGCTACAAGAAAACTTGCCGCGCGGCGCAAATGCTGGATTTTGTGGCTTACGCTAATCCGCTGAGTTTCGAGTGTAGTCGGAGAGTGGTGATTTATGGCCTACCCATGTGTGGCAACTTGACGGGAGAGCTACTTGAAGATCACACGTCTTCGTACGTCGGAGAAACAAATAAACTGTGCAGATCGTTCAAACTAGCCACGGGCACTCCCGTGGCTAAAATCTCAGGAATCATGTCAAGCGATCTCAACCATTATTCTGTCTCTGCCAATTTAACCATCTATAACTAAACTTGACTTTAAGGTATTTTAATTCCTGAGTAGTACCTATGTATGTCTGAATATTTAGTTTTAATTATATTTGTTTATAAACGCTTTTAACTACATATATGATGTTTTGCCTTTGGATTCTAACGTCCAAAAAGCTGGAAAGAGTAACTACCAGTAAAAAAAATAAATAAACGAGGTGAATTTATTGGGGCTGGGGCGGATTTCTAAACAATAGTGGATTAGGCAGCGGATTGGATTGCGGTGATTAAGCCGAGATAAATAATGGCGCCGTTCGACGAGGCGCGGAGCCGGGGCAGCCGACTGCCACTCAATGTTTTGCTGCTTTGCCCGGCTGCGAAACGTTCAGCACAAGTTAGGACGATTTGTGAAGACAAAAAACCGGCCAAGTGCGTTTAAGAACAATTCCTTGACTTGTGAACCCTACTAAGCTGATTTCATATGACATAGTTTTTCGAATTCAATTGACCATGAAGTTTAATTACGACAATGTACTCAGTATAAATTTTTTCTTTTATTTTGTTTTTAAATGTTTGTGATTACAGCAGTAATAGATTTAATGCGGCTGAATAGATCCCCTATGACAGACGGACGTAAAATTGGACGTATAAACTGTACATGATCACTACACTATTTTTAGGGTTCCGTAGTAAACAAGGAACCCTTGTAGTTTCGCCATGTCTGTCTGTCTGTCTGTCCGTCTGTCTGCGGTTTTACTCAGAGACTATAAGTACTAGAAAGCTGTAATTTGGTATGGGTATGAATAATAGTTATGCCCAAAAAGTGGTAGAAAAAAGTCATGAAAAAAAATTTTTATAGGGTAAATTAAAAAAAAAATACTCCCACTTTTCATGTATGGGAGCTCTCTTACATGTAAAGTGGGAGTATTTTTTTTCTCTATTAAACCATCTATTAATAAATGAAATATGTAAATTAGGAACTAAATTATGTATTATAATGACAATGGTATAAATTGAATGTAAATCTATTTAAGGAAATCTAATGTTTGTGATAGAATAAAGGCTATTTTTATTTTTATTATTTTTTTATTTTAAGTGAGCCACCTGATGGTTAGTGATGACCTGCCCAATCTGCCCATGGGCAACTGCAACACCAGGGGTAACAAGAGCGTTACTAGACTTTTAAGAAAACATAGACATCGTAGATTGTCACTACAGCGAGAGAGGCCTCGGTTAAAAGCTACCAGTATCCTATGGTTATGTCCCGTGTGTGCCAAAATGTGTAAATAATTACAACATTTAGCTTTTTGACCTTTGTCCTTTACATTCTCACAATTTATGTATTGTTCTTACCGGTATACACATTATGTCTTATTATGTAAGAGAGAGAATTCAACCTTCTTATTAAGTGCATCCTGGCACTGACCATGTCGAGTTGGAGTTGGACGCTCGCACTGAGGGATCCGTATAATTTATGCATCAAATATTATTGACCTCAAATTTTAATTTTACTCGTAAGTCCCGGTATCGACAGGATTAGTCCAATAATATGCTCTAAGTAGGAAGGCTCTACATGAAGAATCAGCATATAATACTAGAGAAGCTTAACTTGAGTTTGTAATTGAATGACATTCATTAATTTTTTATTCATCTTTTCAGAAATGACAATTTGCAAATTGAAAAGGTATTTAATAAAAAGAAAAAAACAACAAACATTTTATTTCATTTTTTAGGGTTCCGTAGTAAACAAGGAACCCTTATAGTTTCGCCATGTCTGTCTGTCTGTCTTTTCGCGCTGTCCGTCCGCGGTTTTACTCAGAGACTATTAGTACTAGAAAGCTGTTATTTGGTATGGGTATGTATATTAACCATGACAAAAAAGTGGTACAAAAAAATCTTGAAAAAGAATTTTTTTTAGGATAGCTCCCATACAAGTAAAGTGGGGGAGTAATTTTTTTTTCTCTACTTACCCATCGTGTGGGGTATCGTTAAATAGGTCTTTAAAAATATTGTGAGGTTGAGAACATTATTTTTCGATTTAGGGATCCGTTTCCGAAATATTATTTGGTTTTAAAGTGCAAACTTTTGTTAGAGGTAAGACTAAGTGTCCCCCCCCTCTATCTGCTAAACGGTTATATATGGATACGTGAAAAAAAATACAGCAGTAGTATATATACTGAAGTTGAAAGGAAAACTATCAGAGCTGAGTACTAAGTACAAACTAAAAAGTTATAGGCAACCAACTTATAAAATGTACTCGAAAATGTAAAATTTCATACAGTGTGAACAGTGTGTGTGACCTCAAAGTTGTCATTCGCAACTACGGAACCCTACACTGCGCGTGGCCCGACACGCACTTGGCCGGTTTTTTATTTTATGCTCAAAGTCTAAATTGAGGCTATTATTTTTTAATAGAGCTGCATCTTTATTCCACAGAGATGGCCATTTTCTCTCAAACGGATTTTTAGATTAAGCAAGCGCAACGTGGAATAATCTGCGAACTATCAAGTATTCAGCCCCGCGGCGGACCAAATTAGTTTTATTCACCGCGCCGCGCTGTGATGCAACATTTTTACAACTTTTAACAATATAACTTTTAATTGAAACGGCCGAGTAATTTTGTATCGCATTAAAAATAACAGATTAGTGATCGCTTCAATTTGGGAGTTTAATTAAGCCATCAGCGAGGAATGCGCGATGAGGTGTCGGCGTGCGGTGAGCTGCAGTAACCGGGGCGTCAGGTCACTTTGCGGGCTAGGGCAAGTGAAGTCATTGTAGTCTGGCGATAGAACAAACGTTGTGAGTTTAAGAGCATAAAAATTTAGGAACAAACACTTTGAGTTCACTCTAATTTGGGAGATTAATTGAGCCATCAGTGAGGATACGAGAGGACTGGGTTTAGGGAGAAACTAAATAAAATAAATAGGTCACTTAGCAGTAACATCAGATAGGTCCGGCTGTGTGATGAAAATATATGTTCATCTAACTTTTCTGTCAAGAATGAAAAAGTCGTGAAGAGATCTACATGACAAGGTTAGGGATAGGCAGGGGAGCTGAGCCAAGCAGACCAGACCTGACTTGGTTTACAATATATATTTTTTTGTTTCTGCCAATTGACAGAACATTTTGAATTTTGGCCTTGCTTCTTTCACAAATCCCGACGGAAAAAAATAAAATCCGATGAATAGCAAACAAATCCTCGTTAAGCAGAAAAGGTATTGACAGTATTTTAACTTTTTCCCGAGCTGTGTAATCTCTGCTCCTGATTAGAAATGTACGGCCATTGATTGCGAGGGCTCGCTCGGAACCTATCGAATCACGTAAGTGGGGCGGGCCTGAACGAGCGGTGACATGCGAGGAATATCGAGCATTAACCGGCCGTGGGTCTCATCACGCGAATGCCTTTACGTGACGTCCGCTTGCTTACCTCTCTCAGAGATACTAAGGCAGGGCTATCTTGGATACAATCAGAAAAGGATACTTTATTCTGACAACGGCACATGCTAAGCGACAGAGTCAATCCAACAATTTACGTGGCTTACGCCCGAATACTCAAAGGCATCTTAGATACATCTTAACTTACAATTTTCTCAAGTTTCGTTCTGTCGATGTCTATAACCTAAGAAGAAGAAAAACGGTCTGGTTTGAAAGTTTTGATTTGATTTGTTTTAAGCATCATTTAAGATTATTATGAATAATCGGGTTAAATGCACTGCACATAAAACGGTCTGGACGAGGCAACTGACAGCAGGCGCTGTGGCCACCTACTGGCCCAAAATTTATATTAAGACTTCTTAAAAATGAATGCTAGATACTAGAACTCGAAGAAATTACAAAATCTATGGGATTTGTCGGATGGTGTGTTATGGAATAGCATAAACCTAATAGGAAAGTATTTGTATTGTCAAACGAATTACACTTCCCGATAGTATGAGTATGAGAATTTTAATACAATCAATAGGACAATAATGCAGAGACAACCGCTTAGGACTGGAAGAGATCGCTAAAGCGATACGTCCGCTTATGTATGTTATATGTAATTATTTTGTTTGATATTTGATGTAATAAAGAATATTCTATTCTTACGAACATACATACTATCACGTCTTTTTCCCTTGCGGGGTAGACGGAGCCCAAATCTGTAAAACCTTGGTGGACTTGTAGGTGAGAACGGAATCAAAATAGTGATGGGTTGCTAGCCGAATCGCCTATTGACATAATTCCTGACGCCCATTCCCTCGATCAGCTTTTACGATCTGCGCGGGAGGAGAACTGGTACATTCTACGTTTTTTCTTTTCTCCCAGTCCAGCATTGAAGAATATTCTATTCTTCTCTTGTAAAATGTGTAGATGCAGTTATACCGTGCTTTTGTTCGTAAAATAAATTAGACCCAATAAAAGCAAGAACTAACTATATTAAGCCTTGGCGCCTTGGAGCGCAAAACAAGGAAGTTTGGCCAGCCGGCGTTTCCTTTCAGGCACCGAGGGCGGCGGGGAAACAATTAGAACAAGTCGGCTCCGGGTACTATTTTTGAACGGGCGATTTACAAATGAGTGATTTACTTGTAGCTTTTTAAAACTCCGTATTTTTGAACCATTTTTTGTTGACTTACCATTCTAAGCACTCTTAGTTATCACTAACATATTATAAAACAAAGTCCTCCGCCGCGTCTGTCTATCTGTCTGTCTGTCTGTCTGTCTGTTCGCGATAAACTCAAAAACTACTCCACGGATTTTCATACGGTTTTCACCAGTAGATAGAGTGATTCACGAGGAAGGTTTTAAGGTATAATACATGCCCGGGCGCAGCCGGGTAGGGCTGCTAGTAATTAATATAAGGTACTGAAGCCAAATAAGGCCTGAAATATAATAAAGCCTGCCTGAAAAATAATGGACTTGCAACAGTGTGAACGCCTTGGTTAATAAAAATAACATACAAAATGATAATGAAAAGACACACACAGTTGTACAGATATACGACTTGCGTTTGAGCAGTGTGCCGTTTCGAAAATAGCACTCCTACCGTTCTGGCGGGCACTCGGTGGTTATAACGCGTGGCAAGGCGCTCAGAGCGGAACCAGCCAGTCGGCTGCTGGCTGCGACTTTATTTAGCAAAGTACTGCTGATGCTTAAAGGGCTACCTACGTGCCTCAAGAGTTACAAAAAATACCTACGTAATATGATTATAATGTCTGGTCTGTCTGTCAATCTGTCAAATATTTTTTTTGGAACGCGTTGATGTAATAAGTTGAAATCTTCCGGTACGGAGGCCGTGTTGCTCGAAGGTTGAAATAAATATGACATATTTAAGTTTGCCGAAAGCTGTGAACACAATCACCTGAATAAAAGCAATCAAAAGATGTTTATGTCTGCGCATTTTCGTAGATTTAAAATTATTAAATTGGTTATAGACGAGGAAAATACTAAAACCATAACTGTGCAGTAAAATCACTTAAAGTATGAATAAAAAATACTTTATGCGGCACGCATATCATACTTGCAGTGGACCAATTTTTTACGACCCAATAAAGTGAACACAAGGAGTGTTTTTACTTGTATTTTACAGTTTATGTATGTATGTAAATACTTGTATGTGAATTTCTTTATTCCACCAGAAAACTTCGGAATGGCTGAACGAGTTTGGACGTATGGTGTATGTCGTCAGAATCCTTACAGCCTCCTAAGTGACAAAGGTTAAAAAAAAATTTGAAAGGATGCTCTTTTTTTAAGGTAGTTAAAATTTTGCAATGAAGTAATGAATCCGAATTTAACACTTAGACTAGATTAAATTTATACTCTATCCCTATTAAGAAATGGACAGGCCATTAAGCGGGCGCCGAGCATAGAAGCGCGTCAAATCTTATTTTATTATATTACTCAACAATAAGACTAGATTTGAAAAAATCCCGACAGACAATCGGTAGTACGTTGTGTATTTATTATAGTATGTATTTTTAAAGCATCACTTATTATTATCGTAAGTATTTACCAATTAACCGCCAAAAGTGGCCACATATGGCGGTTAAGAGGATAATGACGTCTCTAGCTAATGATTTTTGTTAACCTCAAATCGTTTTTTTTTTTTAATATATAGGTACATATCACACAAATTGAGCTAGCCCCACAGTAAGTGGTAAACTTGTGTCGCAGGATACTAACTCAACGATACTATATTTTAAAATATATATATACTTATATAGATAAACATCCAAGACCTAGATCATACTGAAAAAGATCGTTTTCCATCATGACCTGACCGGGGATCGAACCCGGGACCCCCGTGTCGCATGCTGGCGTGTTGACCGCTGCGCCACGGAGCTCGACAAAAACGTATATTTTTAGACATATTCCTTTTGATGCCAACCAAAATTAGATTACTTTTAAAGCTTAGTTTTATTATCGAAGGATAATAAATAGAATCTCCTATTGACATGTAATTTGAAATAAAGGATCGGTTCCGTGGCTCACCGCAACAACTTAATGCGGGCGATGCTTCCCATTCATTGCGCGTGCCGCGCCACACTGCGCTGCAACGGATTAATTAATTGACGCAGGGGCGGCTCGCACCTCGCATTGTGCCGATTGTTCCCAAGGCCCGGGTTCCGAACCGGCTGATGCGGTACAGAAGAAATATAGTCTAAAAGTATACGTTACAATTATTTAAGTTACGCAGCGACAGCGAGAAATCATCACAGGCATTTGTTCAGCACTAGACTTCTTCTGGCTTATATTATAAATTGACTTTGCGATGCAGCTGCGGCTCAATTTTTTCCGATTTTTTCAATGGTTTGGCTCTAAAGTTGATGCATCAGATAGAGTATGTTTAGAATTGAAACATTTTGATTTAGTATTTATCTAGAACAATTTGTATACGAAACCAAATAATTGAGTGCGGTGTACAAGGTATAAAATGAAACACTATTTTCACGTAGTTGTTCGTCCATGCGTTTTGCTTCTAGTTGCTTTAATTCATAAATATAATAAGTAATTAATAAAAAGTAAATAAATAGCGAGCGATGTGAGCGTTATACCCACTCTGATATCTATGGTTATACCATACTTATAACCTGCACATTTTTTTGGTTTGGTTTGGTTCACTTGATTAAAAGGTATAACACCTTAAGACTTAGGAGTTAACACAGTTATTTAATGTTTTCATACATTCAGAAATTCAATATCAGTTTGGGTAAAATAACTTCATAAAAAGACGCTTTTTACTAGTATTGATACTCTCTAGAAGTCTGAATGCAGCAGCACTTTTAAGTGACAGTTCTGTTCCCTATTTATGTTATGCCCGGGCTGGCGTAATGAAGGCGCCTTGTTGACGACTTTTCTATTTAGCAGAGGCACCCCTCACCCCGTCTGACACTCAACTCATTAAGTTTGTTTACGTCCCAAAATTTATGGCTTTCGATAAACTTGAGGTGAAATCTTTACGACTCTGATTCGATTGCAGCGTAATTACTTCACCTGGGATGAAAGCTAAATCTTCATAATGAAGTACTTAATATCAAACCAAAGTAATTAACATACCTAATTAAATAAATTTGATTGTTCCATAGTTGTCTAATGATCAGAGTTCTGTAATGGCGTTAGTAATACGTAAAAAATAAACGTTTAATTTAATATTAAAAATGTTCTCCAAACGTCCACTCTTAAACGTGTCTCTACATAAAGATGGATATTGATGAACATATATGTAATATGCTATAGTTTATACATACAATTAACAGAAAGGTTAATTATATACGAGTCGAAAACTCATGTGAAAGAGCTCGTAACAACAAGAAACAGAGATATTTTGCTTCGCTGGTATTCATCTACCAGTGATATAATTCTGACTAAGTAAGTAATAATTATGTCACAACAGTATCTCTCATTAGATTGGCTTAATTTTTTTTCCTCTTACACCTATCGAAAGCGCAAATGAAGCCGGATTTTTTTTACATTTCAGACTTATAAGATAAATCCAAGTGCAGAAATAATATATTTTCTAAACGTTTCAAGACGTCAACGTCTCATCTTTCAAGACATAAAAATGACATTTAACTGGAGTTATTGGTTTTAAGGGCTGCATTTGGGGTTTGCGTGGGTTTGTGTTAGATGATTTTGCAAATTGATTTTAGTGCACTTTATAATATGAAATTGATATTGTTTGATGTTAAAAATGATCGTGCTTAAAAACAATTTGTGAAATAGTTAAAGTAGACGTATAGATCTGTCACCGCAAGCTACCACGAGGCTATCAAGGAACCTACGCCATCTTTGATGGCTTCCTGCTTAGATTACATAAAACCTAGATAGACTCTTTTAGCCTAAAAGCGTAGAAAAAACTAGCGACCGACTCATAGTCGGTCGCGCACACACACAGCTACCAATTTGACGGAATTTCAGGGCATAAATTGACAGGACGCGTGTGATAAAACAAAGCTGTCACGCACACAAGCCTTGAAAAATTGGCCTTGGTTTTATAATCATTGAAATAAAGGCATGACGGTGTCTAGAGAGTATATAGTCAAAGGCTTCTTGGTTTAACTGAACCGCCCAACGCCGATACTTTCTATCTCATAAAACTGGACATTGGCAGAATCACTGAAACCTCGGTGGAAACCTTAATATATCAAAATCAAAACGTTTATTCAGAAAATAGGCCTCTGCAGGCACTTTACCACTCATATCATATTTAAATTTACCGTATAAGATAATACTAATTTAGTTAATAGTTCAAAAACTACATACTACTGGCGTTTCGTAACCGACCACTGCAGAGAAGAATCGCCGAAAGAAACTCTTTTCAACAGTTTTGGCCGCCTGAGTAGGCGGCCAAAAGGAGAAGGCCAAAAGGGTTTATAAAGTAGAAGAAGAAGATTTAATACTGTTTTGAAGATAAATCCTTCCTCCTAATGAACCAACTCGGCGCTGTTAAACCCGATATGACGAGGCGCGCTTACAGTTGGCAAGTGGCCGGAAGGCCGCGTAATGTGTGCTCGGGGACACATCGAAACTTCCGAGGCGATCGGGGCTTATTGTTCGCTAACTCGCGCCTTTATCCGCGCCACTTATGTGGAGCCCCAGGAACAAGGTATAATATTTACAGATAGTAAGCTGACTATAAAAGGATTATTTAGATTATTACTGTACTGTGAGGTGTTATGAAGACTGGCATCGCATTTTTGAAAGGTAAGTTTGTTTATGTTATTTGTGTTCTACAAAATCACTTCCAGGAGGAGACGGAATGGTCCGAAGCATTACTTAGAATTCATAATCTATCTTTACTAATAATATAAAATGAAAGATTTCACGCACACCTATAGTGTGTGTTGTTTGTAATGGATGAACTCTAAAACCAGCGGTTAATATAATATATGCTTTATTCGGACGAAGATCCGGGAAAACAACTAGTGCGATAATAAAATACTTAGGTGAAATGGTGCGTCCACGTCCTTTATTATTATATCATAAAAGCGTCCATTTACGGGTAATAGTACATATGTAGTATCATACGACGTTTTTCAATACATTTGCGATTACCAAACGAAAACAAGGTTGTAATTCAGCAAATAAGGAATTTATAAAAGTTAGGAACTAAAGCAGTTTGTAAAAATACATACATTAGGTACATTTACTCAGGTTTATTTTCTACAAAAAAATACCTTCTCCTTTGCGAAGTCGGTTAAAAATCACATCTCAAGAATCAGAAAAAAGTTTTCATGCTTAACTTGAAACTCTTTGCTCGGATTCTATGAAGAAGTTTAAATTTGGCATTGGGCTATTGAGCGATTGTGATTGGTGTAAAGTAACATGCACAGAGTGTAAAGTAAAAAGCACTAGTGCCGTAAATACATCATTACGATACAGATTTCGATGTCATAAGAACCGTATTATTAGCAAAAGTATTGAAAAATAAATGGTTAATCTGACCTATGAATATACTGTAGGAGCCACTTTTATGTTGTCTTTTTATTTTGTGGGATTTTAAAGCCTCCATTATCAAAGTGTTTATTTTTATAATCAGGCAAATTGTTGATCCGTTAAGTAGACGTGTTGCCAGGGAGAAAATTCTGTTCTTTTCTTATTTTATAGCGCCAGTTAGAAGCCCCAAGTGTTCGTTACCGCTAAAATGATTTTATTCGTTCGGGAAGTCGCTGCGCCTGAAGATAAGTTGGAGTTCAGTTAACTGATTACGGCCGATCCGAGAATAGTGGACCCAGTATGTCGTAAATTTTATTTATGATACTTTTTCTCTCTTCAATGAGTATTTAACTTACTGTACGATTTTATCTTATTTGTCGTATAAGTAAGTATATTACACGTGTTTGTTTGCGTGGATTCAATGTAATAAGCTAAAATTAGAAGCATTTCCAGCTATACTTTAAAGGGGTTATTTTGCATTGACAATGTTATTTTGATAATGTTCTTATCAAAATAAAGAAATACGATATGGGAAAAAATTCCACGCGGGCAGGACTTGAATCAGCAGTCTTTACTCTTTGGAAGAGTAATGCCTTACCGATCAGGCCACCGCGCCTCACATCCTACACGTCATCCTACACGTGTAGGATGTGAAGCGGTAAAGCCATAGGATGGCATTACTCGTACAAAGAGTACTACTGATTCAAGTCCTGCATGCGTGGAATTTTTTCCAATATCTTATTTCTTTATTTTTATAAGTGTATTTCCAGATATTTGATTGTGACGTCACCTACATGTCTCTCACTAACACTTGCTTCTGAAGAGCAGCTCGTTGGAGACGGTCTCGCCCTCCGAGTTGTGACGTCACTAGGACATGTCTCTCACTCACTCTTGACTCTAGGAGCAGCTCATTGGACACGGTCTCGCCCTCCGAGTTGATGGCGGAGCAGGCGTATCGACCGGAGCTGTGACGTCACTAGGACATGTCTCTCACTCACACTTGACTCTGAAGAGCAGCTCGTTGGATACGGTCTCGCCCTCCGAGTTGATGGCGGAGCAGGCGTAGCGGCCGGAGCTGTGGCGCGTCACCTGCTGCAGCACGAGGCTCTGGTTGCTGTGGAACACGCGCGCCGTTGCATTGTGTGCCAGCGGCCGGTCCTGTGGACAACGAAACAATACTTTTATTTTGTAATATAAGTTTTTCTCACGGGATGTGCAATTATTAATTTACAGTTGTCTCGAGGGTCTGAAAGGCAAATTGAAACGTTCCGGGGCTAGAAATTAGTGTTGTGACGACGTAGCGGAACATCAACGTCCAGAAATTGTCAACAAATATGAGACCGACGCCGACGTGAGATTGACAGACATATCGACGAGAGATTTTGACTGACTTTAGTGGCTCGTCATTACACAAATGTTATAAAGAGAAAAGTTTTGATTGTTTATTTGCATTAAAAAGGCTTCGAAACTACTGGACCGATATTCCAAATTCTTTTACCTATAGAAAGCTTATTTATCTGCGGGTAACATAGGCTATAATTGACGCGGATGAAGTCGCGGAAAAATTGCTAGTTTATTACTTGTAAATGACATAACTGACTTAATAGAATCAAAGTCCGATGTTCTATATACGCACTGTACGAAGAAGAAATGACAAGAAGCTATCTTTTAAGTTTCTGCGAGGTAAACTAAGGCTGACTAAGTCATGGGAGAGCCTTGTTATTGTACTGTAAATAGAAAGTGATTCATCTTAAGATATCCATGTACAACGAAGGAAAATTTACATACTTCTTGGAGAACCTGACAAAAAAATATTATTTCACAACCTGAGCGAATCTTTATTTTATCCATACCTACATTATATCCAGTAACGTAAGGCAAACATTGTTGACAACCATTGAACTATGCGTGGCAAATATATTACTACCTACAGAATATAACATTATTTTCGTTCAAACATCTAAAATTCTGAACTTATAAATGTTTTATGGCCGAAATAATATTAAGAGATGTAGGAAGATATATAAATGACGCGAGTTGGCTTCGGGAATATTTCGCGTTCATATTTGAGAATCCGCCCGGGAAGGCTTGTTAGGCGGCTGGAGTAGGTAAAATACATATTTTATGTGTTCTAGCCATGGGTTAGAAACTCGGCATATTTATTACGTTTGAATAGGATAACTCTACGTTACGTTAATATTTTCAAGTTGGTATTCAAGTACGAGAAATTTCCTGAAATTTCTGAATTAATGATAAATATTAGTAAGGTTTAGTCGTTCATTCCAATGTTTATACGAGTACTGAATATTGTTAAAGATGAAGAAAGGAAGAAAGTATTTGAATAATTAAATGGGCAACAATATAAAAATACAAAGATACTCAATCTAGACTTAGATTGAGTATCTTTCGGCGTATTCTTCTCACAAGCGGTCGATGCAAAACGATAGTGGTTTCTCGGTTTTAATAAATAAAACTAAAAATAAAATACAAAAACCGGCCAAGTGTGAGTCAAACTCGCGCAATGAGGGTTCCGTACAATATGCTTCGTGAACACACACACAATGTGCAAAAATGTTTTATTCAATTGACTAGCGTTATGTAGTGGTGTTTTAGTGAACTATTTCCCTATATATTTTTTGGGTCATAGGATTACACCATCTTAACAAATTTCACCTAATTTGGTTCAGTAGATTCGGAGAAAATCGGCTGTGACAGACGGACAGACAGACGCACGAGTGATCCTATACGGGTTCCGTTTTTCAATTTTTGTACGTAACCCTAAAAATGACGTTCAAAAAGAGATTTATGTATCCAATTTTGAATAAAAATCTTCTTCTTTGCTATCTTAAAAATTGATATGAACACTATTTAATTTCCAAATGTACTCATAACCACAGACAAATATCTATGAAAATCAAGTAAAAGAAAAGTTGAGAACCTGGAGCCTCTCCATTTGCGTAACGGAGGCCACCGACGCAACCGAACACAGTATGCAAAAAATATTCATACAAGCTCTATAACCGGAGTATTGTTCTTTTGTCAATATTATAAAGAGGGTAGTTTTGATTTGTGTTTTTGTATGTAAAGAATTAAATAAAAAATTTAAAGGTTTTACAAATTATTTCACCTACAGGAAGTTGAATTATCGACGTACGCTATAATTAAACCAAACAAAGACACGGAAAACTTATGTAAAAACATAAGTATCTGAATCATTGTGTTTCACAAACTGATTAATTTGTTACAAAACATGCCGAAAGCCATGACGCGGGGATCTTTTTGTCGCGGACTGGAGAGGACCGGCGCGGCCATTGTCGCGCGCCGGAGCGACAAACTCGAATCGCTTTGTGTTCCGAACAACTGATTATAGTTCGGACTCTCAGCCGTTTTGTCCGACTACCCCAGAAATAGGGCTGTTATCTGACAGCTTAGGTTTTGTACTCTCGGAGATGCACTGCATATTTTTTTAATAAACACAAGACAATACGTTTTAATAGTGATTTTGCTAGATTTGTGAACTTTTATTTCGTTACGTATGTTTTAGAGATTGAACAGTGTAAAAGGCCAGTCAATATCGACATCAAATATTGCATATGCGCATGTAACAGCGATTTTTTTATATATTGTAGAGACCACTTAAAATAGTCTGCATATGTTTGCAACTTTCTTGACCCTATGCTACTCGTGAGGGATCCATTAAAGTATGAGACTTATTTCAGTTTTTACGAAAAAACTACTATAAGAATGTTTTTTTGGGTACAAATGAAATACGCTAAACTACAGTTTGAGTATGATTTGAACTGTCTATGACCTATAGTTATTTACAAAACCGTTTGCAATGTTTTCCCTTTTTTGTGTCGATATTGACTGGCCTATATAGCCGAAACGTCAAAATAAGGCGGTGAGCTTATTTCGTGTTCAATGAATAATTTGTTTGTTTACCAATATTTACGAGAGATTTACGGCTGCCGCTTGTCGATGAAAATGCAATTGCTGATGTTGTGTGAGCGGGGTCGAGGGTCAAAATGTGTCAGGAGGAAATTAAATTTGTACTAATGAAGTCGCCGGGCGCAAACAGCGGTGTTTACCCTCCATGACTCCGTTGTTTCGCGAACAAGAGGAAAATTAAAAAAGACGTTTTAAAAGCGAGGAATTAGGGTGCTTTGTGGCGAGTGGTGGGGGCGGGAGTGGCTGTTTGTTTGGTCGCGACTCGGGAACGCCATCCATCTCCACAACAGGTGAGCCGGACGTTTCATTACTGCACTCCTCCGCCACACTAGATGACCACACACTAAAAACACACTGCGCCGGGTACCGGGGCTAATCTAACACGGTTGGGGCACGTTGAACACGCTTACAACACTCGACGGGTTACTGTAGTGGCTTTAGATAAATTGAATCTAACCTTTTTATTTTTGTAGGAAGACACGCTTCTGCCTGCGACTTAACTCAAGTTTATGTTGAGAACAGTATTTGTTTTGAATATAAAAATCTAAGTTTACCATACGTGTTTTATGTAGCCCTTTGAAAATGTTCATGATAATAATAAATATCTAGTTATAGTGTGAAAACGAATAATCCAAGTTCCCGTTCAAAATATAAGTTGTGATTCAACAACATCATCATAAGGCTCTAAGGTACATAACAATATTTCCTGATTAAGCCTATTCTATGTACATGGATAATGGATATGAAATATAAAGATTTTAAAAGACATGGTCAATAGAAAAAAATATCAATGAATATCCATCCACAGGACAATCGCGTGCTTTATCAAGTAATCCAGTTCAATCCCACTGCACTGTATTGTATCAGTTTTGTATGAGCTCCTTGCTGGCCACAATGTGTCGCGCTCCTATTCTTCGCTGACAAAGTGCGCGCTGTCTCAATCGGCGACCGACGTGCGATTTATTTATTTCTGCACGCCGACATTGAATACTTTGAATCGTCTTTTTATATGAATGCTCCTTTGCAGTTTCCTGTCTGAAGACTATTAGGTCTTCCGCAAAAATGCAGTTTCTATAAACTCAAAGGAATCATGGTGACTTCTATCTTTAATGAACCTCAAATGGGAACATTATATACGAAGGTAAAAGCATACAAAAATACTACCAGAAGTTATAGTGGAGCTTGTAGTGGACGAAACCCTGAGTAGAGGATGACCTAAGAACTGATACATGGATTGTGTGAATGAGAGTAAGAGGTAGAACAAAATGAAGACCACTGACATTCTGTGCCGAACCTAAATGTTAGAGAGGATAAGTTAAAGAAGCAAAAGAGCCGTTAAAAGTTGCGAGGCTGTATGCATAACGTGTTATACTTGTATATATGACATTGTACTATAGCCATTAAAGCAAAGCAGTCTATTCTCTAGAAATACTGCTAATAAGTTTGATACTTTAGTTATTTGATAAGAATGATTAGACTAATCCACACAAAGAGAACCACTGGTTGGCTATGCCGGCGTCTGTAATGGGCTGTACATCGCGAACCAGCTATATCAACGCAATATCGCGGCAGTATCGCGGCAGTCTCGTAGCGCGGTTGTTATCTCAATGGCGTTATAACGTGCCCCCGATTTATAAGCTCGTTGTGCTCAATAATCTCAACATCTGTAAATTCCGTATATAAAATTGTGCGAAGAAGATAACAATTATATGTTTAAAAAAATATCAAATTCTAATGATAGTCCCTTAGGCTTTAAAATGAACGGCCATTACTGTCCACAGTTGGACATAATAAGCCTCTTTTGAGTTAACAGACATTCACAGGCAAGAATTCAGGCATGTGGCAATCTCACTAACATAAACAAATGGTTAATTGTTTGAAAGATCATTGTTAAATTTTGTGTAAAAGTCGTACAAATTATCTTATTCAATGCGATTTTGACTAGTTCAGGCGCAAATCCTTTCAAAAAGTTGATAAAGATAAAACATCTTATAATCATAAGAAACTAACAAAAAGCAATATGTATATTTCTTCAGTTGAAGTAGCACACCCAAGTAACACAGTCTGGGAGGCTTAAAACAAATCTGTCTATTGACAGTCTATTCATGGTTAAACATTAGATATGCTTTCTAAAGATGGTTTCAATAAAGAAAATATGTTCTTAAAGAGCTTTTTTTTCTCAAGCTGGATTATTTTGAGAGCATTTGTTCTATAGCACACTTATTATAAGTACGTTTATAGGTATGTTGAATGTTTTAAGATAAAACGCTCTACAAATAGTTAATAAAGCCTAAAGGGACCTAATTTAAAGTATTTTTTTAGATAGATTGATATATTTTACGATAAAACTGTCTACAAACATTCTATTTTAGCTATTGGTATTCTTATCTTTGTTTATAAAAGAGATTTTAGTGTAGATAAAATACATTAATAGATATTTCTCAGTCTGTCTAGAAAAATGATAGTAAAAACGTGTTTTTAGTGTTTTTTTTCCTAAAAGTGGCTTTATTAAGTGCATTTATATTAAACATATGAATTGGACGATTTTATGCAATGGAGACAGTAAAAAAACTTAAAAGGTCTGGTGGTTTTCGTCGAATAGTCGACAAATTTTTAAAAAGGAAGAAATATGAAGAAAATTTGCAAAACAATTTAGATTCAGAATCGAAACTTTGTAGCAACATAATTGTCCCCAAAGAACCGATGCAGGATTTAGGAATAAAGAATACGGATCGCATCATAAAGAAGATAGCGCCATTTTAAAATTGTGTTACCAGTGATGACTTACGGGTCCGAAACGTGGTCCCTTACGCCTCATAAGAAAGCTCAATGTCGCTCAAAGAGCATGGAGAGGGCTATGCTCGGTGTTTCTCTGCGAGATCGAATCAGAAACGAGGGGATCCGTAGAAGAACGAAGGTCACCGACATAGCTCAGCGGATTAGCTCTTTGAAGTGGCAGTGGGCGGGGCACATAGCGCGAAGAACCGATGGCCGATGGGGCAGAAGGGTTCTCGAATGGCGACCACGTACCGGCAAGCGCAGCGTCGGGCGCCCACCGACTAGGTGGTCAGACGACCTGAACAAGGTCGCAGGAAGGCGCTGGATGCAGGCCGCTTCCAACCGGTCATTTTGGAAATCATTGGGAGAAGCCTATGTCCAGCAGTGGACTTCTTGTGGCTGAAATGATGATGATGATGATGAAACAAGTAACAAATTGATTCTCTGTTACTGCATAAACTAGTCTTCCGTTCATAATACGTCGAATTCACCTGTCACATTCACACTGATAAGCGTCTAGAAATACTGTGAGTAGATAAAATGGATTACAGAGATGGCAGTTACTAGGTAATCTTAAACCTATCATAAATCTGTTTACTCCTACAGTAGATAGTTTAGTATGTAGCAAGATCAAGTATTCTTGTCAAGAGCTAGAGCCGTACTATCGAACATTTTCTAGAGTGTTTGTTCTATAGAAATCGTTTTTTCAGTAAATTTTATCTTGACGCCATTTTTATTGCATATTTTTGCTTCAAATTAGTTTCGGTATATATTTTAATGCATATCTTTATGTTTTTATCATTAAATTATGTCTGAATATATATTTAATTTGTTTTAAATTATTATATTTTCAATTAAATGAGTATAGTAATCAATAAAATGCAATAAAAAAATTATTATGCCAAATAATATTCATATTTATAAAAAAAATATATATTACACAGATTTGCTTATTAACTTACTCGCTGAAACACAAGTAATGTAAAAATTAAGAATAAGTAATAAATTTGTTACGCCATGATGTAATATTAAGTTCGAATATCTCTTGTCTTGTGCGCCATGTGTCGTTGTCTATTACAAATCAAAAGAAACTTAAAGTTGTTAGTCTTGAGTTAATTTGGTTTTAAAATTTAACGAATAGATACTTATCTAAAGATCTCAACTTTATCTACAAATTATCTTTTAGTAAAACTTGAGATCTATAAACAGTTTAGTGAAACACTATAAAAATCTCTTTAGACAATCTGAAAATTTACAACTCTTATCTCTATCTATTCATGTATTCTTAACTTATTCTTATGAGATCGGATAAGGTTGTGCCCACTTTTACTAAACTGTGTCTATAAGCGTTCTTGTACATATTAGGTAGATATTTTACTCTTAAAGTAGACCATAATATTTAATTCTATTAGATATCTAATAGTCCGTTTTAAGACGCTATTGTGTTACTTGGGCAAAGAAACAGGCGCCATATAAAATCCAATAACAGCCGCGAGCCGCGACATACTCTCAGAGAACATAAGCAAGCAGCGTTATCAGGTAGAAAATTCTGTTTATTCGTTAATAGCAGCTATTTCCCGGGCGGGGGGCGGGGCGGTCCCCGGCGACCTGCCGTGATCATCCGCGAGATTGTGCGATGGAACTCGGCCGCTCATAATGGACAGCCTGATTGAATCACTCCGCTCCTTTCACGCGGGATTGATTCAGATCAAGACGAGGAACTTTTCAAAGGAGAAAATCGCCACGATTACTCATGGGAGCATGTGGGACTAAAATGGTTATGGACATTAAATAAGTAACTTTTCAGGGTGACTTCGCCTCTTATGTAACACTTCAACTGTTGAAGACTTTGTTGTCGAAAAAACTTCGAGGAAGTGATACGATCGTTATTTAGCTGTGTTTAAATAATTTCACTAGAGGCACTGGAATAATTCAATTGAAATAAGGACAAGCATAATGATTGGGGTTTCTCTATATAGCGATTTGCAAAAAAAGATGTTTTTAAAAATAATTGTGAATTGCCAATGGAAATTACATTTGATTAAAAACTTTGTTTAACAATACTTGTCATATGAATTTAATACTCGCTTTTTTCTGAACTTAGATGATCTTAACCTGGAATCAGATCAAGTAATTGACAAGGATCCAAAAGATTTCCTCAAGATAACCTTTCATATGATGCTACATAAACATCCAAATAATTTAAACTTTGCGAGTCATAATCAAAACGTTTATCCAGAAAATTTTAAACAATTCAATAGCTATATTGTTTAAGTTCGTTTCATGGCACAAAGAAAGAGGCGCCATATTAAATCCAATAACAGCCGCGACATACTCTCTAAGAACATAAGCAAACAGCGTTGTCAGGTAGAAAATTCTCTTTATTCGTTAATGGAAGCTATTTCCCGGGCGGGGCGGGGGGCGGGGAGGTCCCCAGTGACCTGCCGTGATCATCCGCGAGATTGTGCGATGGAACTCGGCCGCTCATAATGGACAGCCTGATTGAATCACTCCGCTCCTTTCACGCGGGATTGATTCAGATCAAGATGAGCGACGACGGTTTTGTCGAGAAATCGCCACTCGTACACACGAGTCTTATACGGTTGTGGCCATTAAAAGAGTAACTTTTCAGAGGAGCGTTGAGATTTCAATTGACGTTTGATTTCACGGTCATCTAAAAGACTGACTAATTGAGTTTGTTTCTAAGGCGACCACATGTGGAATATTGTTCCCATCTCTGGGCCGTCGCCGACCGAAATGCGCTAAATGCTCGTGACGCTATGATCAATTGTTTTGAGTTCACTTCTGTCGACAGTAATTACTGGCTATTAATATATTATTTTTTAGAAAAGTTGACTATTCTTTTGTTGAATAAAAATCACCCCTTAGATTCCTTTAAGGGAATCTGGCTCCAAGTGTACCTGGCGCCACTCACACTCGGCAACACACGCTACGCGATTAACATTTCAAGAGGCCGAAGGTGGGCCTCATTAAAAGGGGCGCCTAGGGCCCGCGGGGGCCGGGGGCGGGGGTCTACGTCGGACAATTAGTGTACGCAGCCCTTTTTTAACGGCAGCCGTCGAGTAAAACATTTACGCGGATCGGGAGCTTTTATTGTTGTGTTATCACGGCTGAGGATGAAACAATATGACTTTGACTTGACAACTCTCTACTGAGTCGCATAAAGAACATTTGGCTTTGTAAAAAACATACCTACATATTACCACGTTTTGATCCCATAAGGGATAGAAACCATAACCACCAACTTCCCAAAGGCTATGATCTGCTTTATGGTAAGCGATTAAGAGAAAAATGAAATCAAAATAGTGCTGGTTTGCTAGCCATATACATGATCTTCAATTTTTTGCCTAGTATTCCGCTTACCCGTTGGAAGAGAAGCTAATATATTTTGAGTTACTGTATGGAAGATGTGTAAAAAGCTGCGATGTTTAATGCACTCTTATTTATGTGCGATTACAATAAGTATACGTTAGCCACCAGTTAGCTTACCGGATATTGTCATTTGTTATCCGAATAACCAATATAGCCACATATGATTTCGTTGACTGCCTTTGATGCCTCGTGTCTTCTACGCAAGACATTAATCCAAAATACAAGCAACTAGCACGATGATGCTGCAACTTGGGCAGTGGTTGCTAAAACGTAGTGATTATATGCTCTTTGGAGGTTGCATGCAGTCCTTAACTAAGGGTGACGAGTATGAAGGGAATAACAGTAGTGGACCCTTTTAAGCACACTTACAGTTAAATCTTATACCAGAATGTTAATAAGAGATAAATTTTACTAAGTAATGATTTGTTGATAGTAATCAAAAAGTAAACGGAATTTAATGATGGAGGTCTTCTTAAAGTCAAATATCTTGTTTCTTTTCTTATGACATGACTGTACAGTGCTTTAGTTTTTAATATCAAAAGACTGCTTCAAAACATGGAAACATTAAATAATATCATACGACTGTAGGAAATGTACAAATAAATAGCTCCACCCTGCCATCCACATCCATCCCCGGCCCGCAACAGCCAACAATGGTGGTTGCAGCGATCATCAATTAGCCCACGAGAGGAGATTTAATGTAAAGTCTAAGCGCTTTGTTGCTCATGTTTTGTTTTTAACGTATCGATACCGGCTTTTACCGAAACTAGTATTCAACTTAGTACCTACTGAATGATTTAAGTCGTGTTTTGATCCAACAAGAAGTGTTGCTGCCATAATATCATCAGACACAGATTATATCATTGACACTAACGCAAGGTAAAAACAGACACGGATACCAACCTTTTATTTTTACAAGTTTTGTGGAAGTATCAAGTGTCAACCAGGTTTTTACTCTCTCAACGGATAAAGTTTCTTGAAAGAATAACCATTTTACTGTACTGCATTTTCTTATATGGAGTTTCCATATCCTCAATTGTGTCATGATTTTTAATATTTAGTATTGATTTTTAGTAATATTTCATTATTAGTTGTTGTATTGACCCAATTAAATAACGACGCCATCTTGTGACAAGAATAAACGGTCACTTCCCCATCCAAATAATGAAGTGGGGATAGTGGGGAGATCGAGGCGACAACCGCGATCTCTCGTCATTCTTCTCGGAGCCCTGGCAGAGGTCACACAGACAAAATCATAAGAATTAGTGATCATCTTAATTCAGAAGTGTTCCTGTTCCCGCCCGCAAGTGGAAAAACCAATAGTAAGTAAAAATAAATAAATGTTATTATTATTCGCTCTAAAATGTTTTAGATTGTTAATATTTTAACTTGATTTTATTTTTTATGTTGATTTATTGGATAGACGAGCTTAGTTTTCTTTACATGTTAGATGATGTTTTTATTCGATTAATGCAGGTAGTTAAAACATTAAAATAAAAATTATCGTACAATCATATTTAGTTTTCTCACATTATTATACAGTGAAACTAAAGTATTTTTGTTGCTGACCCTTATTATGCGTTATTAATTATAACGGTTTACCAATGTTTTACTGCTGAACAAAAAAAAAATTATAATAATAATACCAAGCAGTTACGTTGAGGTAATTTGAAATGTGAATTATTGTGATAAAGTGCCCAACCAGATCAATTTTCTGAATAGATCTTGGAGTAGTTAGGAAGTAGTGAAAAAGTGTATGTCCAAAAAGTAATAATGCAATTTGTTATTTAAACGGAAGTAGGTTTAGATAGAGTGAAACTCTTGACGTGCGTGGAAGCGTGCATTAGCACTTACAGTAGTTAACATGTGTTATTTTTATTTTGAAGTAATGTGAGCGAACGTTAAGGTTAAAGATGTGAGCGAGCATCTGTTGAGTGACATTCCAACTTGAGCGTACTTTTGTTTAAGGATGTGAGCATACATCCGTTGAATTTCGCACTAAAGTGAGCGTGCTTTAGTTTAGATAGATGTGAGCGTGCATCTTTTGAGTTTCGCACCAACGTGAGCGTGCGTTATAGTGTTTGCAAATATGTGCGTGCATTTTTTGCATTTCATACTGACTGTGGCGTGCAAGATGTAAACAGGAATCTGTTATATTTTACCCCTGAGCGTGTGTATTTGAAATGTTACGCGTATACCTATAGAATTTGGTGGTAACGCAAGAGTGCGTTGGGCCAATTTAATGAAGGTTATCTTTTGAGGGCTGAACTAACCTAATTATATGGAAGTAAGTTTTTATCTCATTCGCGAGAAAACGTGTGAACGATGTGAGTGTGAACCCATTTTATAGAATGAACTCGGATGCGAAGGCATATTTTTGGAGTTTAACTTAGATTTGAACGAAAGATAAATTTAATGTTTATATTACCAACTGCATCTTGACATTGTGTTCCGAAAGTGGAAGTATATTAGTCTCGCGAGGAAATAAGTATTTTCAGACATACATTACGTAATTAATTTGTTGTAAGTTTCAAACAGATATGACTCGGATATTGTGTGAGGTTAAAAAAGAAAATGTGTATAAAAGGAGTAAGTTGGTGTTAGATATGATTGGCGTTTGATTTATTTGTGCATTGGCACTTGATATTCTATGGAAAAGGATTTGCTTAGATTCGTATTATCAGATAGCGAATTTGTTTTTTTTTATTTATTTTTTTATCCGATAATTTTTATTAGAACTAAAATGCAAAGCTAAAAAAAAAATAGAGATAGTACGAAGTAGAAGATCATTAGCTAAAACGTATTTTTACCCCGTTCGTATCGTATAAAGATTATGTAAACTTATATAGAAATTGTTGTTTTAGGCCATGACAGAGTCAAGTGGCAGTAGCAGCATTAGAGGACTTCGTGTAGCCCTGGGAAGAAATCGCTTAATAAGCATGTCAAGCGACAGCTCTGAAGAAGATATCCCTGTTATAACTCGAAAGCGCCGAAGTAACGATGATTCTGAAGAAGATCTTAGAAAACGTCAAAAACGCTCCAACTTGGTTGATGTTGCGGAGTTGGTAAATGCGTTAAATGTCAAAAATAAGTTTGTGAGTTCCCACCAAATGCTGAATGCTTTACCTGAATTTGATCCCGAAAATAAAGATCAAAACATTGAGATGTGGCTTCATAAAGTAAATGAATATGCAATTATATATAATTGGGAGGATAGACAGACGTCACACTATGCAACACAAAAACTGATGGGGGTGGCAAAGAAATGGCTCCTCTCATTACCGAGCCTGGATCATACATGGCCTGAGTGGCAAAATAAATTACGACGCGCTTTCCCTGTAGAAGACAATTTTGCAATTATATTGGAGGAAATGTTTAAGAGAAAGACCAAAGCTGATGAAAGTTTGAGAATCTATTTTTATGATAAATTAATGCTCTTAAATAGATGCGAAATAACTGGCAAGAAAGCCGTCGATTGCTTGATTCACGGAATTACGGACTCATCCCTCAAAAACAGCGCTCAGGCACTGAAATGCCAAGATCCTGAAGATCTCCTAAAATATTTAGTGCTCCAGCAGCCACAAACGGTGTCATTTACGCAAACCCAGAAAAAACGAGGAATTGCAGACTCATTGGGAAGTACTGTACCTCGATCCAAATTACGATGTTTTTCATGTGGCATTGAGGGACATACATCCAATAGATGCTATCAAAAGATCAAGAAAGAAAAATTATCTGTAAATTCTATTGATTCTATCAAATGTTTCAATTGTAATGAGGAAGGACATCGGTTCAATCGCTGTCCAAAAACACTTATAAAATGTAATAATTGTAATAAAGTGGGACATGAAGGCAGGAATTGTAACCGATATTCTTCCTCAATGAATGAAGCCATAAAGGCTGAAAATATTTTGAATATTGATTCTAGTAATAATTCAAATGATAAATACACTAAAACTGTTGTTACCAATAATAAAACATTGAGAGCTTATATTGACTTTGGTAGTGACTGTTCCCTAATAAAACAGTCTCATGCGAACGAAATGAATTTGCCCAAACTTTATGATGATTTACCTCTGATACGAGGTTTTGGCAACTCATGCATTTCCCCTCTTTATAAATCACAAATCTTCATAAAAGTTGATGATGTAGATGCAAATATAATAGTATACGTAATTGATGATCAATATTTACGTGTGCCAATGTTGATTGGTCAAAATTTTACAGAAAGATCGAATATTACGGTTTTAAAAGATAGCGACACCTTGACTTTCTATAAAAGCCCCATCACAGATTCTGATTTACTCTCGATTAAAATAATAACTAGTACAGATACGTCCTTAAAAGGTGCACATTTATTACCAGTGCATAGTCATCATTCATATACTGGAGATATATATGTTGAAGCTCAAATTAGGAACATACCTGGTAATGAGTATCGCATACACCAAGGCGTATACAGTCTGGATAATGGTAAAGGTCATATTTTAGTTTCAAATTTATCAAATTCTCCCTCGGTATTAAAAATAAATACAACACTGACTCGAGCTACGTTATTTAAGGAAGTTGATGTGCTAGACGTAAGGCAAATAAGTGAGAAATCAAATGGGCCTCTTCCAGCCCTAAATAAAGCTGATATAAAAGTGGGTACAGAAGTAGATGCAGCAATTTTGAATAAATTATATTATCTTTTACAAAGTTACAGAGATTGCTTTGCTTGTTCTTTAAATGAAATTGGCTGTGCGCCAAAAGAATTTGAATTAAAAATAGAGTTACACGATCAGAAGCCTGTCGTCTATCGTCCTTATAGACTTTCAAATACAGAAAGATCAACTGTTAGGGAAATGATTTCGGAACTTATTGATAATAATATTATTCGAGAGTCAAATTCAGATTATTCCAGCCCAATTCTTATTGTTAAAAAGAAAACTGGAGAACAGCGTCTCTGCGTTGATTTCCGAGCGTTAAATTCAAAAACAGTGAAGGATAGATATCCACTACCATTGATTGAAGATCAACTGACGAATTTAAGTGGTAATATTTTTTTTACAACTTTAGACATGGCGTCAGGGTATTATCAAGTGCCACTCTCCGAAGAAAGTAAGCACCTTACCGCTTTTGTTACTCCAGACGGGCACTATGAATTCAATCGTTTACCTTTTGGGCTGGCAAACGCACCCGCCATCTTTCAAAAATTAGTCAATAAAATGTTAGGCACCGCTAGATTTGACAGTGTTTTGGCTTACATGGATGACTTACTTATTCCGACAAAATCTATAAATGAAGGGTTTAAAAAACTCGAAAACGTCTTAAAATTAATAAGAGAATATGGACTTACTTTGAAACTTTCTAAATGCTGTTTTTTCTCTTCAAACAAAGAGTATTTAGGATATGATGTTTCTTCCGAAGATATACAGCCTAGCAAGCGCAAAACTTTAGCTATTGAGAAATTCCCAGTTCCAACCAATGTACACGAAACAAGACAGTTTTTAGGATTAGCGAGCTACTTCAGAAAGTTCGTTAAGGGGTTCGGAGAAATAGCTCGCCCTCTCACTCGCTTATTACAAAAAAATTCAGAGTGGCAATGGACTGAGATAGAAGAAAAAGCCGTATCAACTTTAAAATCTATTTTATGCAGTCGCCCGGTTTTAGCTCTCTATAACCCTGACCTGAAGACTGAAGTGCACACTGACGCAAGTTCAGCTGGTATTGGAGGTATTCTTTTACAATAGCAAGAAAATCCCAAATGTCTCAAACCTGTGGCTTATTATAGTAGGCAAACATCTCCTGAAGAAAATTTTTATCATTCTTACGAATTAGAAACACTAGCGGTCGTTTGCTCACTCAAAAAGTTCAGAACATATATATTAGGGATGCCGTTTAAAATACTTACAGACTGTAATGCATTACGCCTAACACTAAGTAAAAAGGATTTAATACCGAGAATAGCTAGGTGGCTTCTACAGATTGAAGAGTACGATTTTGAGATGGAATATCGCCCAGGTGATCGCATGGCTCACGTCGATGCGCTAAGCAGAAATCCAGTCGAATCTTCTAATGATGATTGCCTACCCGAAAACATTATATCAGTACTACATATCGAAAAAACTGATTGGCTGTTGACGTTACAACTCGGGGACCCCGAAATTTCACGAATATCGAAAATTCTAAAACCAGATCTTGACGAAGAATTTAAAGACTTAAAAAAGCATTATACGTTTAAAAATAATATCTTGTACAGGAAAATAGAAGAAGATCCAGATAATTTACGAATAGTTATACCAAAAGGCGCGAGATGGCAAGTGTGTAGACTAAATCATGACGAAATTGGACATTTTGGCATCAAAAAGACTTTAGAACGAATACAAAGTCAGTATTGGTTTCCCAAAATGAACCAATTTGTAAAAAAATACGTAGGAGCATGCTTAGAGTGTGCTTATAATAAAAATAATACACCCGCTAAACAAGGACACATATACCCAATAGAAAAAGTAAAAATACCATTTCAGACAATTCACATTGACCATTTAGGACCCTTTGTGAAAAGTAAGCGAGGCAATGCTTACATACTCACGATTGTCGACGGTTTTTCAAAGTATGTATTTGTAAGACCTGTAAAGGATACTAAAAGTGCTTCAGCTATTAAAACATTACAAAGTATTTTTAATGACTTTGGTACACCGGAACGCATTATATCTGATCGTGGGTCAGCTTTCACGTCAGGACAATTTAAACAATTTTGCAAAGATAGAAACATTAAGCACGTTTTAAATGCAGTAGCTTGTCCTAGAGCTAACGGACAAGTAGAGCGATTTAATCAGACGGTGCTTAATGCAGTAGCTACGCAAAATTCAGGAAAAAACGATAAAGATTGGGATTTAGCAGCAAGCAAAGTGCAATTTGGAATAAACAATACAATAAATTCAACAACTGGGAAAAGCCCATCAGAAATACTTTTCGGAACACGGTTGCGTGGTGATTCTGATGGCATTTTTAAAGAATTACTAAATGACATAGAAGATAATAGTAAAGATTTAAATGAAGTAAGAAATGAAGCTAAAATCAATATCGATGAAAAACAAATTAAAATGAAGGAATCGCACAATGCTAAGTCAATGCCAGCTCGCCAATATAAAATAAATGACCTAGTAAAAATAACAAAAGTCTCGTTTAACGACAATCCAGGGCAAAGCAAAAAGTTGCTTCCTAAATTTATAGGACCATATCGAGTAACCAAAGTAATTGGTAATGATAGGTATGTGTTATCGGGTGTGCCAGGTTTTAAGACAAAAAAAATTAACTACAGTTGTATCAGCTGATCGCATGAGGCCCTGGATCAATATAAAGGCTCTCAATGTTGTTAGTGATGATGGAAGCAGTTCAAATACAGACTCCTCATTAACATTTTAGAATTTAAAATTATATAATTGGCATTTTCATTTTTAATAATATTATAACTGAAGATTTACCGAATGTCATGATTGGAAATTACTTTTATACTCTAAAGTCTAATCTTAGACATATAAAATGTATTTGTATTTACAAAATTTAATTAAGTAATAAGTATTGTCTATCGTCGTAACTGAATAAATAATAAACTGACACTTAATTATATTATTTCATACATTACCTGATTTTTACATGTGAGGCGGCAATTATTCAATGTCATTGAATACCTTATCGAATGCATTTTAATATCTTAAAATTATCAAAAATAACCTTAGCTGTTTCATTTATATGGTAAAGTGCGCAGGAGCTTGCACTTTGTCCGATGGCCGAATGTCATGATTTTTAATATTTAGTATTGATTTTTAGTAATATTTCATTATTAGTTGTTGTATTGACCCAATTAAATAACGACGCCATCTTGTGACAAGAATAAACGGTCACTTCCCCATCCAAATAATGAAGTGGGGATAGTGGGGAGATCGAGGCGACAACCGCGATCTCTCGTCATTCTTCTCGGGGCCCTGGCAGAGGTCACACAGACAAAATCATAAGAATTAGTGATCATCTTAATTGCTGACTCATTTCATGTGTTATTTTATATACATTACCATGACCGAATCAGTTTTTGCGTGAAACTAGATTGCAGAGACAATACAAAAATAGAGCAATAACTGCATCAAAATGACCTTAAGTCTCCTCAGTTGCATAAACTAAAGTATACATAATGTGTACTTAATTAAATTTCTCTAAAGCGTACGCACCTTTTTACACATCCACCATTGTGTAATTTGATTACACTTAATCACAGACACACGCGTCACTAAACGTGTGCGTATTTTAGGGCGACCGTACACAGCCTAGGCTCTGTTCATTAATTTCCTGCAGGGTCCCGTAATTAAGCACCGCGAACGAGCCGTCACAATAATAAGACACCACATAAATCCCGGCCCTCATAAATTTGGCGAATTTATACACATTATAATCTCGACATCACTCAAGGAGCAGCTGCGCGCGCCGCGTGCTAAGCGCGTTTTATTCGGCGGATCGACGGGGCGGGCTTCATTAATGGTGCTTAATTTTTGTGCTGTAGAATGAGATTGAATCATCCTGGTGACTTCAGTACTCAGCTTGCTCACTCGCCGGATACAGGCATGCCAAGACGCGGTGCGGCTCCATCAATTGTCATTGGGTTTTAGTATATTTCACAAGATTCAATGGTTTATTTAATATAGGTTTCTTTGAACACTTATTATTGTCATATTTGTGCTTACAATTTTTACAACAAAAAATGTTTGTTGACGTCAATAATTACTTATGGCTAAGTTTAGGCCGCTTCCAAAGCGGAGTGCAGAACAAGCGGCAACAAACTGCACAGCGCATTTTCTCCAAGCGACGTCAACTCACAATTTTAGTTATCAAGTAAAACGAACACGAATTGAGTATTGTGCAAACTGTATTACTAAGTCATATTAAGATTTTTTTTTGACAGGGAAGGGAAGATGGGTTTCCGGCTCTCTCACTCACCGAACGAAGCATAGAAGCGGTAAAGCTAATACTAAAACGTCATTTTCTGTAAGAGAATGGTACTTCCCCGGACGAGCCAGCATATTCATGCTACTATCATAAGTGAATTTTGCTGTTAGCGTGGCTCTACCACAACTGAAATGTCTATTCTAAAAGCCATAGTTTATATGGCTTCAAATAAACTAATTCATGTTTTTAAACGCCACCAGCCGACTAGCACTCGTAGCCCTCTATACAAAAAAAAAAACTTGGTTACATGGGGTAGGTTGAGATTGCTAGGTTTCCTTTTGAACAAAACAGGAGCGAGCGTCTCATCTTAGAGCGAAACCCCCGATGCTAAATAAAGATATAGGTAAGTGCCTAAGCTAGTATTTTTAAGACGCGAATTGATGGTGGCTGACTTAGACAGTCCAAATTTTTAGCGGAGAATAATTCTTTACATAAGAGTCAGATTAATAAGGCCCATATTCTTAATGGGAGGTGGCTAAAGCAGATTATTAGATATAAGACTTCTGTCTTAAAGGTCGAGAGTTTAATATAATGAGACCAATTATTGTGACTAAGCTATATATATTTTTATTATAATATATTTTTTAAAAGACTGCCGAGAAACATCAAGTTATTATTTTGTTTTTACGGTTCCGTACGAAAATAATGAAACCGGAATAGGATCACTCGTGCGTTTGTCACAGGCAATTTTCTCCGAATCTACTGAACCAAGTTAGGTGAAATTCGGTAGTATGGTGTAATCCTGTGACCCAAAGACGGATATGCAAAGTATTTCTTAAATATATATTTATTATAAAAAAATCGTTTCGATTTTATTTATGACCCCTGATCTCCAAAACTTCAGAGTCGATAATTTGGGAAAAAATTGAAAATATAATTGAAAATAAAGCGGTAAACTCAATATAAAATGATCACTTACGGAAAATAGTTCACTAAAATATCATTAGATATCGCTAGTCAATTGAAAAAAACATTTAAGCTCGGCATTGTTCGGAACTCTCTTCACGTGAGTTTTATTTGCACTTGACCGGTTTTTTTCCTAAATGATTTCTACACTCCCGATTTTCTCTGTTTACAGTCTCCCATCTCATAGATATCAGAATAAATCCATCTGCACTTGAAATAGCCTTGTGACGTTACGGCGAATGAAATAAAAAGTAAGTTGCGTGAAGATGTAGTGTTTTACTCCCGCGTTATTGCGCCCTTATCTCGTAATAACGCAGTGATAAGGGCCGCGACCGTCCCCTCCCCGGTACCCCTCTCACCCGCTGCAAATTAACAAAAATACAGATGTCCTGTTCTGTACGTACATTTCACTCTATAAGGCCTTCTTGTACGGCACATCATTTGTAGATATATCAATAAGTTATTGTAACCGCATGAGACTGATAGAGAACCAAATAATACTCTATTTGCCAAGTTCTTAACAATACAATGTGCTCAAAAAAATACGTAATCCAATACATCTAATACGAATGTAAGTTAACAGCCGTGACAATTAATAGACCTCGTCAATAGTCGTGAAATAGCAGATAAATTGCAACTGAAGCTCCTAGATATCATGATCATGTTGGCAGCAAACCGGCATTTCTTGATTAAACTAGAAGAAATTTATTCAAGAAATGCTGGTTTATTGCCAACGTGTTGATGATGACGTGTTGAGAGTGTCGAAAAGGAGAGACTGTTTAAAAAAAGAGAAGAAAAAGTTGGAATGCGTATCTCGGACTCCAATTCGAAACATAACACTGAGGATTCAACCGGCAACACCCTCATGAAGAGAAAGATCAATACTGAAGTAAATCTAAAGCTACTTTTCTACACTGTAAATATTTTGTGTAGGCTCACCTCTGTTTTACTTATTACTTTTTTGAGGAAAACGTTTGAAGCGGTAATAGTGTGGGCGGGCGTCCATCGCGCCCTGATGCACGGTTATTGCTTTTGTTGGGACACGGCCACGTTAAATAAGTGCCCGACATTACGCCCTATTGTATTACACTTAAGAGCCCGATAATTTGTTCAGGCGTTCTTGTTTTGTTATGAGTTTTGTCAATTGTTAGATAATACGAGTCAATAAAGACTTCAATTCATAAGTTGATCTATTGATCAACTTAAGAATTGAGGTCTACATATTGTTTCATATTTGGTTTCACTGATTACTATGATAGTGATAGTGTTAATTTATTCAATTGTATAGGTATACTTATGCATACTCTTACATTTCAGTGCCAACGAATGTTCTTTTACAATTTGTAAAGATTTTACTTTTACATTTCAAACACTGAACTGGTTATCACTAAATTTTATACCGAGGTATTCATTAAAAAATATCGTCTCACAAATACATCAACAGAGTAAGGTACTCGTGCAACCTGCACAATGAATCATTATCTATTATAAAATATAAAACTTCAATAAATTATTGGTTTCTCGTTCATACACTTAAAATTACAAAGATAGTTTATGTAGATCGATATAAAGATAGGTATATTATTTTTGCCAGAGTTACAGTGCGTATAAACTACAGCTACGCTTTGTGGAAGGATGGATTAATATACTCGTAGCTCTTTTTGCGAGCGCGGGAGCGAAACCTGAAGAGCGTGTTCAAACAAAAGATATCCTAAATATGAGCTCTTGCATCCTACACACGCTACACGCTGTTAAGTTCTGCTAGGTGAGTATAGTATTAGTAAGCGATTAAACGTAGTTTTTATAAGGGCTTTAAGCAATATAAGAAAATGAAGCATGGTGGAATAAAAATTCACGTGAGCAGCACTTGATCCCGCGACTGAGTACTTGTAGGATCTCGACTCTACCAATAAAACCAACTGCGCTGTCGCTGCACGATGAATATTCCTATAACATCGAATTTTATTTGATAAGGTAATATTCGTGTAAGACCTTTGTTTAGCGTTCCCTAAAAAAACTTGTTTATTTCTCATACAAACCAAACTCATGAAAAATAAAAATCTAGCGACTAATCACACAGATAGATCTATGTAAGCTGTGAACTTGTGTTGTGGAATAGATACTAACATAACGATGCTATTATATGATATTATATAGCTTTAAATATTTATAAATGTGAAACCTTCACGAAACTGCTTCGAAGTAATTAAAGCTTATCAATAACAATATCTGGTGACGTTGATTGAATCGCGTCTGTGGATTTGCCAAGTGGATTTGTTTGACAATAACAGCGTCACACACCCACGTACCGTCAACAAAAGAGTTCGGGATACAAAATTCCTCAATATTTAAATTAATATTCTTAGGAAACCATAGGTTATAATAAAACGTTATATTTTGAAGCTATGATTTTCTGACATTTCATTGGTAAACCATTATTATTTTCCGAGTAAACCTTTGTTTAAGTTGCAGGCCGTAGATATACATTGCTGGCTGTACCCAGGCCTCACGTCGCTACAACAAGCGCGAATTTTACAATTCATAGTTCGTGTGATTGAATCCCGAGACACGCCCGATTGTATTATTCCTTTTGCATGTACTTCCTGTTTAAGTCCATACACAGACTTCAAATTGAATGGACAAAAGATGACATAAAGTAAAGCTGATGATATACTTCAGATAACTCATGTTTGCAATTCAAGCATTTATAAACGGCAGCCCAATAAAAACAGCTTAATGTTTTTATTACAGCATTTATGTATGAGAGTTTCTTTCTCCTAAATGCCTCCAAAAATTTAGATATGGTATGGGGTTTAGTTGGAATCCTTACGTCACCAACCTGAGCGACATTAACTTATAGACAGGAACTAAAACCACAGATTGGATGATCAGATGATCTTAAAGCTTCGATAGGAATCGTAAAGATAAAATTAATGATCGAAACAAGGCGAAAGATTAAAGTGGAGACTTTTGACTAAGTAGTACGTAAACAGAATAACAAAAATATATAACTAGAGTTTTTTTGTTCAGTCGGTTGCTTTGATGTTACATTTATACATTTTCTTTTTACTTTTTTTAGGGTTCCGTAGTAAACTAGGAACCCTTATAGTTACGCCATGTGGCCCCCAAAAAGTGGTAGAAAACAATGTAAAAAACAATTTTTTTTTAGGTTTGCTCCCATACAAGTAAAGTGGGGGAGTAATTTTTTTTTCTCTAGTTACCCATCGTGTGGGGTATTGTTAAAAAGGTCTGTGAAAAATATTATGAAATTGAGAACACCATTTTTCGATTTAGGGATCCGTTTCCCCCCATCTATCTGCTAAACGATTATAAATGGATACGTGAAAAAAATTACAGCTGAAGTTGAAAGAAAAACTATCAGAGCTGAGTACTAAGTGCAAACTCAAAAGTTATAGGCAACCAACTTATAAAATGTATTGGAAAATGCAATATTTCATAAAATTTTCATTGTTAGATGTTTTGGTCGTTAAACTGTAAGGTGCGAGTGTAAACAGTGTGAACTCAAAGTTGTCATTCGCAACTACGGAACCCTACACTACGCTAAAAAGGATACTGTCTATGAGGTTAGGGCTAACCTTAAAAGACTGGACAATTATAATGTTTTTTAAATGTCTATAAACTTTTGTTTACTATTTCCAGTCGAGTAATGTTTTAAGAAGTCTTCGTATGAAAATGAACGTAGCCGCCTCGTTTGTCGCTCACACGCCACACTGCCGCCCCGCGCCGCATATACTAAGATTTCCCAGGACACCCCGCACTAACTACAACAGCGAGACACATAGCAACAACAACATTATTTATTGATATGATATAAAAACAAATGTAATATGTTTATATATACATATATACGGACAAATCACACAGATTGAGCTAGCCCCAAAGTAAGTTCTTAAGAAAGACTTGTGTTATGGGATACTAACTCAACGATACTATATTTTATAACAAATACATATATAGATAAACATCCAAGACACAGGTCAATCTGAAAAATATAATTTTTCATCTTGACCTGACCGGGGATCGAACCCGGGACCCTCCGTGTCACAGGCCGGCGTGTTGACCGCTGTGCCACGGAGCTCGTGCATTAAGCATTCAAATAAAGCTCTGTCTAGTAAAAAAATACATAATTTCATGTAAGTTACGTACGAGTAGCTTCTCTCCACGTCTTCATCCACAGTTAAAAATTATTCAAGTACCTATTAAACTCATTGAATGCCGATTTTTAACCGACTTCGTCGCGGTTTCAATTGACTTTCAAAAAATGGTTCTCCATTGATCTGTAATTTTTTTGTATGTTTGATACTTACCTGATAATTGCGTTATTAATAAACGGATTTGGGAAATTCAAACGTCATTGAGTGATGAGAATCCATCATTTATTTTTCACAAAGATGTCCATGATCCCACTATACCGCTATCAATTACTTATGCTAATGTTATTCTAGTGTAAAGTTGTACTTTTCTCTCGGTTACAACTCAATCGGTGGCGCAACAATTTTTGTTTTACGGTGGGCGATGGCGGGAGATGGCGGGCGTAATGGCGGAGGCGGTCATCTCGGGAGAGGGTCACTTAGACCCTCGGGCGACAATGACCGCCGCTAAATTATTCAGCTGCGATGTTAGCATTAGCCGACATATTAAATGCGGATTGGAGGTACGAGGGTCCGTGAACAGTGACTTTGTTATTGCTACTTTTAGGGTTCTGCCTGCGGACAACAAATGTACCTACCACTGCAATTCTGGTTACACACAATATTCACGTCTTTTTCATAGCAGAATATTTTTTATTATTAAATACCTGCTTATACTTCATGTAGAGTTCAAGAACAATTAAGTTTAGATGTGTTGTCCAAAGCATAAGATTGCGTAATTTTAATAGTATATAGCTGTTAAAAAGAGTTTGTTTGGGAGTTTCTTCTTTACAGTGGTCGATTCGGAAACGGTACATATCTATAACTTTTAAACATCAATTAGTTAGTAATATAAATATACAAAATATATCTTTTGAAATGTTATTTGACGTGAAAACGCCTGCAACGGCCTTTTCTTCTGAATGAACGTTTTGATTTTGTAATACTGCTAAATTTGTAATAATTTCCTCAAACTGTTACAGAATTCAGAAAGTTCATCGTGGTTGCCATCGTATTGTGCATAGACGCAGCAGCATAAGAATTGTATATTGCTTCGAATTGCGCCGTCAGTCGTCTGAATTTGGTCTGTGACAGTCTAATCCCTTTATTCGGCGAGCCAGCGAGATATTGCGGGACGCCTGGCGGTGGCGGGATGCAGTGCTTCAAATTATATTGACCGCCAGTTTTGGATTCAAATATACTCGCAAAATCAAGGTATTTCTATTTTGCACAACGCCCACCCCACTAACGCTAATACTGGTATAATTTTTCGATCAAAATTCCCATACAAGAAACGTGGTTTTGTTAGTTAAATATTTTTGTGTACTACGGAACCCCTTAGGTTTGTTTAAATCCAACTCACACTAGGACAGTCTTATTATCTCTTTAGAGATGTTTAGGCTGTGTTTTACTATAGCATTACCGGTTGAATAAATTATTGTGGTTGAATAGTAAATAGAATGAGCGCTTAGTGATCACACGAGACAAAACAAGTAATTTAATTAAAAAATTTAAACAACCCGCCTGACCATTAGCAATACCTTTTTACGTCTGTGAATTTTACGGAGAAACATTTTGAAATACTGGACTGGAGATTCGGCTCTCTGTTTGGGTTCACAAGATGGTAAATTTTGCTGATATAAAAGGGGTTCAAAATTTTTCTGTAACAAACCAAGATATTTTGCCAAACTAATATTTGCGTTTTTTCTATGCTGGTCTTTGAGAAAAAAATAAACTTAGGATGTACCAGCTGCTTGCTTCTCTTTCCGCGCAGATCGTAAAAACTGATCGCTGAAATGGGCTTCAGGAATCATGTCAAATTAGCGATGCGCCTAGCAAGTCATCACTATTTTGATTTCGTTCCCATCTACAAGCCCATCAACGTGCTAAACGTGGTCTTAAGGTTTTACAGATCTGGGCTCTATCTACAGTAAATCATCACTGGTAACACCATATTAGCCGAAGATTTTTGCATCAGTGCCCAAAGTCAAAAGTCCTCGGCGCCAATATGTATTTTGGACGATAAGACTGTGAAGCTTCCAGAAAGCTGCCCAGCAAAGTCAGATTCACTGAAAAACCTTGTCCTTGGACTGGAGCTTCCTACCTATATCAATTGACCCTGTTAGCAGCAGACTGTAGTTGGAGTAAAAAAACGATACCTCGAGCTTGCTGAATACATGTTTATTTACGTTTAAGTAAATGTACTGCTCTACAGGTTCAAGGGTTTAGTTTCCAACAATCACTGGAGAAGGCGCAACATGAATATTCGACATAATTTTTGTCTTATCCATGATCTTTCTTCTTGAGAAACTTCATTGAGGTCATTGAGCATTGTCCTGAAATGACTCCGCCGGTTTCAGAGAAATGATGTCTCCCTTCGATATAGCGATGGTCAATACGGCATCACTGGAGAGACTGAAGTACGAGTACGGTCTATGTTTCAATTGAATCGAAGGCTTTCTCATAGTCCACAGACGCTAAGTATAGTTGGTCTACTGTATAACCTGCCGCTGCGTTGTGATGTGATCTATGGGACTATAGCATTTTAAACCGATCCATCTCAAATATCTGAAAAATTAAGAATATTTCTTTCTTTCGGAATCAACTTGTTATCCCTTTTGTCACGCTTAGAACATTGTTGTTTATGTCTTCACTTTGCATGTTTATTGCGCCTTATACTATGATGTATTCTGTGGTTGCAGCGCTGTGGTATGCAACACTAGCGCCACCCAGCAGTTATTCTTTTAATACTAAGTCATATTAAATTTAAAGAAATCTATCATGTACATTACTAGTGAATTACTGGTAGTATTTTGGTTCATTATATTCATTTGATAAATTGAGAGGAACACAAGCTAACGCCAAAAATTACTACTATTAGAGTTCTTTTTTTTTAAACACGGTGTAGCTAGCTCCAAGTGAGCTTTTGCCACTTCACCGGACCTTTGCGGTGAGGACAGAGTGCCCTCAACCTGTAAGGCGAACATCACCGAAGGGCTCCACGAGGGACGGACCTCGGTTTTGGGCGTTGCATGTGCACGCAAAGCTTAGAGAGAAGCTAACTTTTTTACGCCTGATAGGCCGCGATTTGCATGATCGTAAAATGGGATTCCTCTGGCTATCTAGAGCCGGAGAGCTTTCAGTAACGAAGTAGTTCCGTCATTCGTAAGTACGAGTACTTGTGGCTACCGGCGGCGCGGTGAATGAAACGATTAAACAAATGGGATATTACGTCGTAGGTCATGATCGGGCGGATGCGAACAGGATTTGGCTTATACTCTCCACGCTGGCCAGATGGGTTGGAGAGGTATCTTTGATGTTAATAAGCTTTGTTTAGCTTGTGTTTCCTTAGTCGCCTTTTACGACATCCACGGGATGACTTGGCAACTCCAAGTCCACTCCTATTCTACTCTGCCGGGAACTACACGGCTAGTCGTAGTGTCGTAGTGTCGGCTGTCTTAGGGATATCGTATGTGTAAAGCAAACTCAGGCGGGGCGAAAGAACAGCGTCTTGATGAACGCGGGGTGAAATGGGACGGGGTCTTGGAGACATCCTTCAACTCTGTAGTGGAAGGTCCTGTCCGACAAGAAGTCTCGAATAATAAACGCGAGACTGTTGGGAAGGCCCAAGTTGCCAGCTTGGAAATTTAGCCAAAATGTCAGAATTTGTCAAAAAAATTCGCTATACTGTGTAAGGCGGTGTTTTGATAGATATGCTCCGTAATTGATGGTGACACGCATGTTTGGCTTGGAATCCAAACTGTTCGTCGGAGATGAAACTTTTGGACTTTACATAGTCCTTAAATAAATAATCAGTCGGGTAATAATAAATATAAATTTATACAAATATACAAACAACTAGCTATTTCTATGTGTGACTGTGGAGTATGTGTAGTGTGATTAAAAAAAAAACAACCATAGCGCGTTTTAAAATTGCTCCAGCGCCATCTAGTTCTCGTTACAGGAACTTAGTATTTACTCCTGCAAAATTGTTCATTTAAAGCCGAAAATATATATTTTAACTGACGTTACATGGTTGACACCTCTCCTGGGAAGACCACAAATCTAAAGAGACCTCGTATTTCAAAATTGGTCAAGGCATTATGGCTACAGGAAGGGTCAACTTTTTGCCAGTTTTTGCCAGTTAACGTCCGCTGTATATTTGTTTTTTTGATGTCACATAGCCTATGACACTCCGGGAAGAATCCGAATCTACTGACACCTCACACCACAAAATCCGTCCAGCCGTTTAGGCTGCAGGATGCAACAATGGAACAGACATATTTACATACATACATACATAGATATATACATACATACATACATAGGCTCGAAAAACATTACCCTCCTTCTGGGTGGGTCAGTCGGGTAATAACGGCACTTACAGTATGATGACAACTGAATCATAACTCTGTGTCAGTTTTCATGTGCACTTTAAGCAGCCCTAGCTGGTCTGTCCAAATATTTATGGGGTTTTGTCCATTTGTGCGCTGCGACGACACGCGTCATTGTTTTGCGTGTGATTGTTTGTGACAAATGGCGCCGCGACGCCGATACGCGCGAATTGAAACGCTTCAATTTGGTGCGTCGCCCGCTGCCCCCGTTGCCCCCGCCGCGTCCAGCCGCCCGCGACAAGCGATTTTTATTCAACGAATTATATGTTTTCAGCCGGGCTGTTTCGCGCCACTGCCCAGTCGGCCAACGGAAATATTGTACCTACGTTGTAGAAATTTTTTGGATAGCTGCAGTTTAAATAGGTAGCTTTCTGAATATATGAGAACACCTATTAGTGCCTTGTTATATCTAGTATGCACCCCTTGTATATACTTATCTGGTTCTATAAAAACTTACATTTATAGAATAGAACTTTTGCTGGCATTGATCCCATAGGTAAAGTTGTTAATATTAACGAGCTGAGTGTCCCCTTTAAGGTTCAAGGGTCAATTTACATGCTATCTAGAGACAAATCACACAAACAATACACAAGCGGAAATACAAAAATCCATGCATCCAAAATATTAACAAGATTTGTGGAAATTGTCACTAATCTCAATGCATTACTAACAAGAAAAATTACATCTTCTTTTCGTATCAGTGACAAACCAAGTTAAGCAATATAAGAAAATTTACATGAAAATCAGATGATGGTAAAATAAACCTACGAGGCAAAATGCACCGCTTGCGTCAACGTCAACACAACGAAACGTCGGAAACAATCACATTCACTGCCAAATAAAGAGAGGATGGAAGAACACAAACCGTGTTGTAACTTCAAAAGAAAGATAATATACATACACGGTAAATATGTCTCACGCATTAACGTCATCAAACGAAATGTCGGACACAATCGCATTCACTGACAAATAAAGAGAGGATGGAAGAAGAGACGCCGTGTTTGTAACTTCAGAAGTAATAAAATATATATATGTCGCAGGGAAATCAGGATATTAGGGATTTCACGAAATCCCTACTAGGGATATCAAGAAATCCCGGTAGATGTCGAATATTCTTGTTTTTTACGACTTTTTACTAAAAATATCTAGTGATAAGACAAAACACCACTTTACCGTCAGTAAGACGTCGTTTCACTAAACTAAATCTAGTGAAATAACGAATATTGTTGAAGAATAAAGTAATAAAACAACATTACAAATTAAGTGGTGCATTTTTATTAGAAAACAAAGTTTTAATTAACTTAACATTTTAATCTGACAATGATATCACGTATTATACTTATACAATAGGCATAGGTAGTATTGGAGATAAAAAATGATCTTTTCAAATTTTGGCCATCAGCTGGTATATTAAAGGATTGGTTACCCCGATTACGAATACGAATTCAATTCTAAAAGCAGAAACAACATTCACAGATGCAGTGCCACAAATTGAACTGTCATTGCAAGAGTTAGATAGAAGAATATCAACATTTGGTGGACAAGGTTTTAAAAAATGTAACTGAAAAATCAAAGGTTAGTTTAGTGAAACAACGTTTTACTGACGGCAAATTGGTGTTTTGTCATATCACTAGATATTTTTAGAAAAAGTCGTAAAAAACAAGAATATTCGACATCTACCGGAAGTTCGTGATATCCCTAGGGATTACGTGAAATCCCTAATATCCTCATTTCCCTGCGACATATACATGGTAATCACGCTTCAAGCATCAACGTCAACAAAACAAAACGTCGAAAACAATCGCATTCACTGTAGAATGAAGAGAGGAAGGAAAAACACACGAACTGATGCGACTTTAGAAGGAATGAACATACAACGGATCGTCGGAAACAATCATTTTTCCCGCCAAAAAAAGAGTTGATGTAGGTGAGGATCATGATAGCACATGAAAAGAAATGAAATGAATAGTTTTTATTCAAATTTGGATCTCATGTATCACTTTTTGAACGTCATGTTGATTGTATAATTAAAATAAAATGTGTAATGTCTGTATATAATAAAAAACCGGCCAAGTGCGTGTCGGGCCACGCGCAGTGTAGGGTTCCGTAGTTGCGAATGACAACTTTGAGTTCACACTATTCACACTCGCACCTTACAGTTTAACGACCAAAAACATCTAACAATGAAAATAGTATGAAATTTTACAGTTTATAAGTTGGTTGCCTATAACTTTTTAGTTTGTACTTACTACTCAGCTCAGATAGTTTTCCTTTCAACTTTAGTATATATGCTACTGTTGTAATTTTTTTCACGTATCTATATATAACCGTTTAGCAGATAGAGGGGGGGACACTTACCTCTAACAAAAATTCGCACTTTAAAACCAAATATTTCGGAAACAGAGCCCTTAATCAAAAAATGGTGTTCTCAACCTCACTATTAATTTTTGAAAGACCTATTTAACGATACCCCACACAAAGCGAAAAAAAAAATACTCCCTCACTTTACTTGTATGGGAGCTACCCTAAAAAAATTTTTTTTCAAGATTTTATTCTATCACTTTTTTGCCATGATTAATATACATACCCATACCAAATTACAGCTTTCTAGTACTTATAGTCTCTGCGTAAAACCGCGGACGGACAGACAGACAGACAGACAGACAGACATGGCGAAACTATAAGGGTTCCTTGTTTACTACGGAACCCTAAAAAGGATCTGAAATAAGAGCGCTACACATAAACTCAATCAACAAAACAAATAGTAATAAACTTACCGGAAAATAATTCGTGGTCAGGTAAATACACAAACACGTTTTATCAAGACTTTATCCCAGGGTAGAGATAATCATATAGAAAAATGCAATAAAATAGTGATGGATTGCTAGCCGTTTTGCCTATTGTCATGAATTCTTAGATTTGCGCCAATTTCCTGGGCGTCTACGGTCTGCTCGCAATAAGAAATATCTATTAACGGATAGATATTTCTCATTGCGAGCAGACCGTAGTTTTGTTCTTTTCTCCCAGACCAACGTATTACTAGCAATATATTACTAGCAATATTTTAGCGTAATTGAAATACGTATAACAATAAAACAGGCCGTCAAACATGCTAATTCACCGCAAAACAGAATAATACGCGGTCATGCGTCAAGAAGAATATAATAAATATAAACTGAAATGCGCCTCACGCATCAAAGTCGCTCAACAACACGAACGTCAGAAACAATCGCATTTGCAACGAGGCTTTTTCATAACAGCGAGTCTACAGAAGGATAACGAACGTAAAAGCATCAACTTTAGGCAGCGCTTTCAACAAAGATGAGTGTAGTGAAGTAGTCCGTGCAACTAAAAAAAAAACCTTTTGATGAAGTCTATGTACTGAGAAAAGTTTTACGAGTGCTTGGTAACAAGATTAAAAATAAACTGCTATTGGTGTGTTCTTATGTTTCATATCCTTCGTGACCTTTGGTAAGAACAGCCTCATTGTATACCTACTTCAATCTTAGTTTAAGCAAATTTTTATCTGCATTGATTTTGTTTACTTATTTGGAAATTAGTTGTGTTAAAACTCTGAAGCATTATCATGACTTCATGGAATGAAATTTACATGGAATAAGTCTTTTGTGAAAGAGAATTTGAGCAATAATGTAAAATGTAACGACGATGCTCTCGGTAAAGTATACAGTGCTTTTATTATTTGTATCTCATTTTTTTGCTCAGTTTTGGTGGAATACTTATTGTATATCTGCTTCAATCTTGGCTTGAGTGAAACGCTCCTCTATACGCTCATGATTTATTTATTTCGAGCCATCACGTGTCCCACGGCTGGGCAAAGGCCTCCCTCCACTTCTTCCATTCAGTCCGGTCTTGCGTTATCTCCTTCCATTCTTTGTTGAATTTGTCCAGCTCATCACGCCATCGCGTTCTCGGTCTACCGAGTCTTCTAGGATTATTAGGGATCCAGCAGGAGGTGATTTTTGCCCAAAAATCATTAGGTCTACGGTATATGTGGCCAACCCAGTCCCACTTCAATTTTGCGGCCTTCAAAGCTACGGTGTTACTTCGGTGTTACGCTCATGAAAGTCACGATAATGCTTCAGAGATTTGATACAACTGTCCTATACACAAGTTTCGTTTACTTATGTGGCAAGTGTGGAAAGGACAGTTGTATCAACGATACGACTCTGTGCATTATTGCTAAGGCGTACAGCGTGAAAACTCTGCGCATTCATTATTTGTATCGTACAGTGAGGGTAGGGGCGACGGATAAGTGGGTCGACCTGCGAGCAACAAAAAAGTGGAAACAATACAGCAAAAACAACATGTAGGCGGGCGCGGGCGGTGACGCGCGTCGCTATCCGTGTCCAGCGCGCGACTGATTGCCCCTGAAAGGGTGAACCGAACGAAAAAATAAAAAGCAGAAAGTACTTGCTGATTAAAACACAGCGACAGGACAGGACAAAGCGATTATCGGACCGTACAACGCCGTCTATTACTTGCTGCCGTTGTTGCCGGATTAATTTGTTACAGTCAATCTTTTTTGAACGAATCCAATTTCAATATTGAATAAATATTGTCGGGTTCATGTGACTTTCGCGGATAATGCGGATGAACGATTAGTGTTAAAATGTTTTAGCTTAACGGTTTTTGAATTTAAATCCATGACTTGAATTCATATTTTTCATTCGACAAAATAATTCTGCCGGTTGTTTTTTATCATTTTGAGTTTATTTTATTTTCCAAAGACTTTTTACAGCAAATATAGGTATTTTATATTGTTCTGTCGTACTTACGTCGTTAATATATATTCTAGAGGTTCTGCATCCCTGGGTTTCTCTATCAAATGCTCAGATCATAGAATCTGTAGTATAATAGAAATGTAAGAGATAGAAGTTAAATTAATCGTTCTAACATTAATCTAAACAGATAATAGGATATGGATTTGCCACTGTACCTAATTATAAGTTCTCCATCATTTGATTGTCTGTTAGGTAAGTACTCCAGGGTAAAAAAACCAGTACAAGTAAGTACTTACGTCGTGTAACCACGCCAGCTTTCTCGCGGGAGGGTTGGCGCGCACGTGGCACTCGAAGTAGACGTCGTCGCGCTCCTTGATGTCCGAGGACGACAGGGAACTGCCCAGCTTCAGATGCACCACGGGTGGATCTGGAAGAACAACGGTATTATTAGCTGGTGGATACGATCGGTTGAGATTTTATTAAAGAAAGCACCGAAAAGCAGCCTCCAGCCGGTCGTAATGAGGAAACATTTGTCTAGCCATTAGTGGTGACTGATCGTGACTGAGATGATGATGTTCAAAGCGACCAAGTGGTTCAAGTTAGATAAGATGGACTTGTATTTTCTGGCTTTGTACTTTACATGATTTGACAATTACGTCTTTGTTAGTATTTAAAACTGGCTTATTCTTGGTTTGATGTAAATATTGAGAGGAATCCTGCAAGTACCAGAGCTGGAGAGACTTTAAATGGTACAATAAGTTGTTTGTTTGGTTGCTTATGCTTAATCGGATATATCGCAGATTTAATTGATGACTTCATAAACCTTTTCCACTATTAATACATACGAAAAGTGTCAGTATGAATGAATTGAACAGTTGTATGGCCAGGAAGACCCGTGGCGGTTGGCCTTCTGCCAAGCCCACTGGAACCTAACTACGAAACATGAATTTTATCACAGCAGTATAGTAATTTTATTCAACCATTGCCTGTTCTGCTGTGGAAATTTGTCCAGTGATTAGTTGCTCCCATGTAAAATGTAGAAGTACTTACCTATACGAGTATGTAGAATAGCAAATAAAAATTATCTTCTTCTTAAGTGTACGTAAGTGACTGGTGTCACATATTTCATCCTGCTTAAAAGCCACGAATACAAGTTTACAAAGGCTTCCTGGTGAAAGCACGTGGAACCATAGAGTAACGTGCCTACCGAGTTATGTTGATACTTAGTGAAATAGACAACTATTTGCCGGTTTTCTTACAATATTTTACTTCACCAGTGCAAGTATTAGTTTAAAAAATTACTGTACAAAAATCAGATTGTCCAACAAACTTAGAGCACTTTCGGATTAAGATATTTAATCCCATAAATAAATTAACGACTCTCATCTCTTTACACGAAAGGACAAGCGCGTACAGTAGTCAAAAGTAAGCAAAGTATCACATGCAACGAACTTCACAAAGTACTCTTAGTATTGTTTTGCGAGGTGTGACCTACCTAACCTATTGTTTACCTGAATCTATAGTTTAATGACCTTGTGTCATTTGAAGTCTGCATTTAAGGAAGTACTTACAAACTACACTTATAGTCCAGGCCGTCTCCATGAACAGCGCCGTCCGGTTGGGGTTCTCGGCCCGACACGTGATCTGCTTGCCGTCGTCGTCCAGCGTTGGCACGAAACTCATCACGCTCACTGTCAGGTTGTCTCGGAGCTCCTCCTGGGAACAAAATTATTCTTCGGTCAACAATTTACACTTTATTTTAGCGGTTGACTTAGAGAAAGCATTTATTGCACCGAAAAGCTGTGTTAGGTAGGGCTATATGTAGGATACCGCAAAGAACAAGCTGTAAACCGAGTTTCATTAAATTGAACTTGCTTACACGAATACCATCATTGTACATATACGAAATATGTTGTTTTGTAAAGGTTAACCCACATCTATTTGCAAGGAACTCTGAATCCTTATCGTGGTAGATTTCCTGATAAGTTAGACTACAACTCTTTACAATCAAAGCTGTTACCCGATGGCTATTCGTATTTTTAATTAAAACAATGCACACTCAGTCCACATATATATAAGTAGTTTATAAGGTCTAACTAGAATTGTGAGTTGACGTCGCTTGGAGAAAATGCGCTGTGCAGTTTGTTGCCGCTTCTTCTGCACTCCGCTTTGGAAGCGGCCTAAACTTAGCCATAAGTAATTATTGACGTCAACAAAATTTTTTTGTTGTAAAAATTGTAAACACAAATATGACAATTAATAAGTGTTCAAAGAAACCTATATTAAATAAACGATTGAATTTGAATGATTTATAATAAATTGCAAGAAGACTTGAAGGCCTTACTGTTGCCATTATTTAAAAGGAAACTTCGTAGCTTCCTGGTAGAGAAATGTTACTACACAATGGATGAGTTTGATTGAACAATTTTATTTGACATTTATTACAATAAATTATTAAATTTTACTAATACCCCATGAATACATATTTGATTGATATAGGGTTTGTTTGACATGTGGATATATTATATTTTAATTAGTATTGACTGCATTAACTGTCTTAATATTTGCATGCCTGTATTTTGGTTAAGAGTGAGGAGTTGTTTTATGTACCTACCACCTATTTGTACCACTTTTATAGCAAATAAATGAATTTGTATTTGTATAGAATTGATCTCAATGTAACGGTATAGTTTTGTGAGAAAATTTGTTACAAACACCCTATTGATTGTTAGGATTGTAGTAGAAGTTAGTAGGTGTAGAGTTTGCAATTTTTTAAAGAAATATTATTAAGCAAAATAACTAAGTTAATTTTTTTTGTGGCAGTGATATTAAATACCGATCAAAATAATGCAAACCACCCCAAATCAAATGAAAAATCTTAATTTTTTGTGGAATAGAATGCAGTTTAGTTTAGATTCTTACAGGTCAAAAGGAACGACGAGCTCCGTGGCGCAGCGGTCATCACGCCTGCCTGCGACACGGATGGTCCCGGGTTCGATCCCCGGTCAGGTCAAGATGGAAAAACGAGTTTTTTTAGATTGACCTGGGTCTTGGATGTTTATCTATATATGTATTTGTTATAAAATATAGTATCGTTGAGTTAATATCCCATAACACAAGTCTTTCATTAGAACTTACTTTGGGGCTAGCTCAACCTGTGTCAAAAAAAAAACTGCTGTAATAACACCTTCCAGTTGCCGGTACCCAGTCTTTATTTACTGAACGGGTGGGTATGCTGTAGGACTCAGTTTATTCAGACCCTCGCTAGGTGAAAGCGGCGGGCGCCTGCGATTGAGGCCGCGCCCGTACTGGCGAACGCAAACACCGCTGTTTGTCCGGCCGCCGACCGGACCGGCCCGCTCCCGGCGGCTACTTGAAAAACTTTACAAACGGATCAAATGACAAACGGTTAAAAATTTATCATCATAATCATCATTTCATTTAAATTTTATACAAAACAGCAATACAAAATTTTTGCCTGATACTTTTTGTAGCGTAGTCCTACGCATTGTGGATGGCATATATTTTTATTGAACTAATTAATTGAATGTCAAGTAAGTATGCTGTTGGTATATAACGTGTGATAGTATTATCGTCATTTATTCCATTTATGTAACACCGGCAGCGTAGACGTGCCATCAGTTAATTCTGCTTTTAATCTTTGTTAGGTATGTGCGGATGTAACGTGTATTTCTGATCACTTCATACAAAATAACTGTTGTAATTTACTTTTTTAGGAGTGTAATAAAAATCAATCATCATCATTTCGTGTAGGTAACACAGTCAGTCGACCATGCACATCCTGGTGTCAGAGTTCTTCGGAACCGCCTCTCGGCCTCTGACGTGGTTCCTTTAACGACTACAAGATGGCAGCCGGGACCAACGGCTTAACGTGCCTTCCGAAGCACGGAATCATCTTTCTTATCAGATAATCAGGTGATTCATGCCTGCAATATCCTAACCAAACTGGAAACAACTTAACAAAGTATGCTTCCTGTGGGAATCGAACCCGCGACCTCCGGGTCAATAAGGCGAACGCCTTAACCACTGGACCACAGAGGCTGAAAAATTAATACTCTGTTCCTATTTATAGAGCAGCAGGACTACTACAGGACTCAGTTTACTCCAATCTCCGTGAGATAAAAGCGGCGGGCGCCGGCAATTGAGGGCGCGCCCGCAGGTGCCGGCGGTCGCAAACACCGCTGTTTGCCGGCCGGCCGCCGTCCGGTCCGACCTGCTCCCCTTCCGGTGGCCACTTGGAAAATGTGACCCATCATGAATACAAACAGATCAAATAACAAATGTTTTTCCGTAATATAATTTCTAATGTTTTCGCACGTGTTAGACATTTAAATAAAATTAATTTAATACGGTTTTATCGCGTTTATGTTACGTACGTTAGCTTAATAAATTATGTAATAAACGCGATAAAACCTTATTAAATTAATTTTATTTAAATATAATATCTATTTCTCGATTCGATAGTTTTGAAACGCTTGGAGCTAAGCCTTTTTCTTTTCATGTCGGTGGTAAACCGCAATAAAAGTTATATCTTTTGTTCACAAAATTTGGCTATTTGGATACCTTTGGGTAGGTACCATCATGACGTCCAAAGTACAGGAGAAGGGAAACGTAGAGCCGGATAGCATATGTGGCATTGTCAGAGGATGTCCACATTCACGAAAATAATCGGGATTGTTTATGAAACCATAGACCTGCAGCTATTTTTAGTAAGCATGGTCTCACAAAGGACATTCACAATTGTGGGCTTCTTTTATCTAAAAAGTAAATTGAACTGGAACTGATCAACCGGAAATCGCCGTGCCTTGCCACTTATATCTTTTTCCCCAAAAAAGGACTCTTAATCTTGTTAAAGGGTGCTTACTCATCTTTGCATTTGATTATTTTCCTTAGTTACAATCACTTGTATGCTTTAAAAATACCGTTCTTAGTGCTTTAAAATGATAAATATTAATATTGACCAAATGACATACTATTTTATGGTAAAAAGTGAAGTTCATCATGTTTTCATAATTAAGATTAATAGAAAACAGTTTTCCATTTTCTGTCGCTCACTAAATGATTAACTTATCCAAGGTAAATGCATCCCTGCAGCGACGGACCGCAAAAATACAGCAGAAATCACAGACAAACTTCTCAACCTCGTTCGCGTTTCGAGTTGGAAACTCCGCAAAATAAAAAGGTTACTCCCGTCACTTGAGACTTTCTTCAACTTCTTTCCGATATTAAATCTCTCAAAGGCGCAAATTCTAGGGATTAACGAAAGGCTAAAAGGGCCCCAATCCGATGAGTACGTACTCGTATTGCGAAGAATTGCAAACTCCGATTTGTCAGCGCTATTATCAATAATGCAGCGATTACATCGTCCCCCCGCCGCCCGCCCCGCACCTCGCTTTACTCTGACTCGCTTTGGTTTGGGTGGCGTGCACAGAGAGTAAGTATGTAGAGTCCAAGTTTTATAATCTCACTCAAATTTCTTAACTCTGTTTAAATTTCTTTTGAGTGTGTAAGTGTCCAACACTGGTTTCAGATTTTTCAAGCTGCCTTAGGGCATCTAACTAGCTTCACGACTGCCATCAATGGTAGCAGCCCCGACCAACGACTTAACGAGCCTTCCAAAGCACGAAAGAGGAGGAGAAGAACAGGATATTTTTATGCCACTTGCGGTCACCCGTCCACGCACACTAGGCCATCGGGCTCCTCAACTAAATCGTGCATTTGTAAATTTGGGGTTAATTTAGTTACTGGTTTCTTATTTTACGTTTAAACGCGTGTAATTTATAACGTACTTCACCAAAACTAAATTTAGTTTTTCTTCGCCACTGAATAAGAGGAGACTGCGTTTAATACATGCGCACAGCGTGTGTCACTATTGTTAATTATTAAAACTTAACCTCTGGTGATACTCTGCATGTAGATTTGGCTTTTCCCCCTTTCCAAGCTGTTTTGTTTAGAGCTGTAACCCTAGTGTTGCCCGCGTGGGCTTAATCTCCTTTTTTCATCGCCACAACAATCACACGCGCAATAAGTATTAAACTCGTTGTTTCTTTTAATCTTAAGCTCTGGCGGCCCTTTGTGCGCTGGTTTGGCTTATTCTCCCTTTTTCATCGCCACAACAATCACGCCCGCGCGATAAATCCTCACTCGAGTGGTGTACGTCGCTCCGTTGTAGCGATTGTCACGTACGCGCTTCAATGGATGTTATAATGCTGCGAATTATTCTGTATTCCTTTTTCCTTTATGTGCCGTTCCTTTTCATACCGCCGAATGAATACTTGATCTCGCGGAAAGAAATTAGGACTCGTTCGGTTTATTGCGAATCGTAACAAGTAGGTCGTGAAACGTATACGCGTACGATAAATCTCGATTGTTTAGGCCACTTGTTTTCCCTGTCTGAATTACGGAGTAGGCCACGAAGAGTTTACTCAGTAGGCGATATCTATATCCTTGAGATACAGGTTAAATCCTAGGTCGGTATTGAGCAGCCGAGTGATGAGACCTTCGATATGTTACTAAATACCATGTTGTTATTGTAAATTCTGTAACAATCTCTATGTTTTATTAGAACTTAAGAAACTAGACCAATAAAATTATTATGAAAAATTACGAAAAGTATGCGGTAAAGATAGCCTTACTTCAGGCATACTAAGAAGCATGACTTCTAGCTCAGTCCAACAGTGTAGGTTCTGTTTTATAATAAACCAAGATAAAAATAAATTAATTATGAATAATTTTGCCTGAGACAGCGCACTCAATTACTCATTATCCAGTTGATCATAAAATCGAAAGAAGAGTGAGGGTCCGACGATATTGCAACAGAAATTGCAGTAAAACCTTAATCACGGCCGAGTCACGCGTTCGCCGCTCAATTTCATACTGCACGGCAGCAGGCGGCGCTTGGCGGCGGGCCAAGCAGATGCTTCACTACGCGCGCACTCGCGAGGCTTGCTTGCTTTTCGTGTGTGTAAGTGGCCAGCACTGGTGTTAGATTTTTCGAGCTGCCTAAAGGCATCTGACATAGCTTAACGATTGCCATTAATGGTGACAGCCGGGACCAACGACTTAAAGTGTGATGAAAGATTTTTTATGCCACTTGCGGTCACCGATCCAAGTGGGGACTTCGCCTGGGGTTGCTTAACATAAGAAAGCGCTAATAATGCTCACGCCCTCTAGGCCATCGGGCACTCTCACCACATACACGCCGGGCGTGTTCTGTAACGTCACTACCGAGAGATGTGCTCATAGTCAATTGTAAAGACTTTTATTCCTATCTTCCATATCCCTTTCTGCTTAGTTGATATAGAAGAAATAGAACATTACTGCAGCGGCCGGCAATATAGGCATTGATAGACGAACGTCACATACGTAACTCCATCAATGCCTGATTACGGCCAAGGCTTGTATAGTACTTTTCTCAAATATTGTTGTCAAAATAAAGTGAGAATTTCCAAGCATGTTTGAGAAAATACTTATTATGGACCAGTTGCTAGTTTTTTATACCGCAGAAACTGATTGATCGTTACATTGAAAAAACTAAACTATTAGCTGTCCATTACTACTTTGGTTTCGTTTTCCACTTAAAGGTTAAGTAAGGCCTTATCTCTCATGGCCTCGGACTCTGTCCCCGTTTACAGGATAATCATCAATCCTGTAAAAGTTTAAGCGCTTAGTGTCCCTCAGCCTAGAGTAAAACCAAGTGTAACGCTGGCATTTCTCATGGGGGTTGATGTCGGGTGCGCGGTAAGTAGTACATTACAGGCAAATAAATTTTAAAGAAGGTGAGTTAATCGGATAGCGGAACACATATTCCAAGTCTCCGGTCTGCTCATGTAACGTATAACTCTCCACGTTATGAAGCTGGCTGCCCCTGCGGAGTTCCTTATATGATTTTTAAAGTCCGCGGTAAACGAAGTAAAGCATGAACTACGCATTGACTTTCTTGCAATGTGAACTAGACGTGTCCTTTACAAAGTATTAAAACCGGCCAAGTGCATGTCGGGCCACGCGCAGTGTAGGGTTCCGTAGTTGCGAATGACAACGTTGAGTTCACACTGTTCACACTCGCACCTCACAGTTTACCGACCAAAAACATCTGACAATGAAAATTGTATGAAATTTTACATTTTCGAGTATATTTTATAAGTTGATTGCCTTTGACGTTGACATAGAAAGGGGGGGGGGGGGTACACTTACCTCTAACAAAAATTTGAAAACCAAATATTTCGGAAACGGATCCCTAAATCGAAAAAAAGTGTTCTCAACCTCACAATATTTTTCAAAGACCTATTTAACAATGCCCAATACGATGGGTTTGTATAGAAAAAAAAATATTACTCCCTCTTTACTTGTATGGGAGCTACCCGAAAAAAAATTTTTTTTCAAGATTTTTTTTCTACCTTTTTTTGTCATTATTGATATATATATACCCATACCAAATTACAGCTTTCTAGTACTTATAGTCTCTGAGTAAAACCGCGGACGGACAGACAGACATGGTGAAACTATAAGTTCCTTGTTTACTGGTCATACATATATTATTTACAACTGAAAACTTGTTGACGTCAGTAATTTATTTATGGCGAAGCTTAAAATAAAGTTTAAGATATTTTTATGAACCCTGTACAAATACATACTAATGTTTCTACAGGTTGGAAAAATTAAATGTGACATAAAGGCAAAGAGGATTTCTTCCTATTGATATTCAAATGTTAATTGAAGAATTTTGGAAAAAAAATTGGGAAAGGGCGAGCGCTTACAAGCTTTTTCTTGCTTTACTAATAAAATAAAAACCAAATCAAGATATACAAGCAGAAGCCAGTGAATCTGAAACTTTAATATAATGGCGAGGATTATTCTCAGAAAATAAGTCATCCATATTTTACTTTTGCATATTCGGATTCCGAGACGTGTATGTTTCGTAATTCATTTATTTTTGTCAGACATGGGTTAGAAATAGATGTTACACAAAGTTAGTGGGTTCCGCGGCGCTATGTTTCTATCGTGCCATGTCCGAACGACCGCGTCCGTCACTACGCTGCGTCACTGCTTGATAAAAAAATAATCAAAATATATTATTAACTGGTCCATAGATAGTTTATAAAAGTCTGTGGCACAAAGTTAGAATTCACTTCAGTTTCATGAGATCACCAAACGGCCGCATCCGTCACGACGCTGCACGGCTGCTTATTAAAACAATATTTTGCATCTGAACGTGTATTATTCGGTACGGTACAGGACTTAAAGTTGTGAATTAAAACAATTTACAATGTATATCTGTTTTTTTGGTCAGATCTTCTCTCTTGAGTTTGCGTGTACCACCCTAGACCTCACCATTGCTTTTCATAATGCAAGATGGGGGTCCAACACACTCAGTATTTTTGATAAATAATTTTTTATAAAATTTTATTAAATATTTAATCATATTCAATCATATAATAATCGTATAAACTCAAAATTAAATAACGTATTTGACCCACAGGATTTCTATTGTGATTCAACGTGTCAATGCAACCAGCCAAGGACAATCCCAGGCGGTCTTTAAGACTGATAATTTTAAAGATGCATAGGTAGCGGATGCAGTTTTATGTATATTTTGACGAAACATTAGCTTATAATATAGTCAAAAAAGTAATATTTGAAAAGCCTTTTCGTATAATCGGATTTTGGACGCAAATTTAAACAATATCTTGACATTCGATTGAACTCACAGTTAGTATATGTACTTGCGTATCTTTGATGTCCATGTAATAATGTAGCAACATGGAGCTGTCAGCTGACTGATGATGACCAGAACTCCTAAACTGAACAAGACAAATGGACAACAGATTTAATTTAATGCTCACTTGAATTGTAGTAAGTAGTTTTTACCCAACTGACCTACCTAGAGTAGGGTAATATTTTTCGGGCGTAAGTAAGTATGTCAGTTGCATTATTGCTTCCTTGAAGCCTTAACAGTTTGCAGGGTACAAACAATGACGTCACATACATAACTATATATACTAGAAATAAAAAAGAAAATGGTCTGATTAAAACTAACGTGAGATATAGACATTATTAAGATACGTTACAACGGGTTACTCACGTAAATAGTCAACAACAAAAACATGTCGGCCAGTAGCTGACTATTTACGTGAGTAACCCGTTGTTACGTATTTTAACAAAGAAAATGGTAATTTATTTATTATCAGTGACGTCACAACAAAGTTGACTGTAGACGGGGCCTGGTGTGAGAGAGGGCGGGGCGGCCATTACCGAATATCTCCGTTTAATTAGCAGGGCTCGACGGTAATTGCTTTTTAAATCGCCGGTCGCCTCGACCCGCGGCCGCCCGCCCTGAATGCTACTAATATTTCAGGTGAGTATAAACTAACCTACAAACTTCAATAAAGAGCAGTTAAATTTTTCTTATATTGTTATAATAAACTACTGTACAGTTCATTTGACCTAAGAATAAGTATGAAATATATCAAGAATAATCGCTAATCACAGTAGCGATATTTCGTCAAGCAAACTAATTTAATAATTACATTATTGTTCCCAAAATTTGGCTATTTGGATAGCATTTGTAGTAGGTACCATCATGTTATCCAAAGTATAGAAGGGACGCGTGAAAGAGTAGGATAGTAAACTTGACATGGTCTGGGGTTATCCAGTCCATATTCACAAAAATGATCGATGTTGTTTATGAAACCCCACCTAGACAGGTTTTCCTTGCACCGGCCGACCTGTGTCTGGAGTCCGTTTAAAGACATCCAGGTCTGTCATGGCCATTCATATCCAGCTGGAAGTTTTTCAGATAGAGGTGGAACATCCAGAACTTGTTTGATTGACATTGAATGAGATTTTTTTCAAGAAATTTTCTAAAACTTTGCCGGCTTTTTAGTCTATCTGGAGCATCAGTGTGATTTTGAAATAAAAATAATGACGTACTCGTCATTATTTTCGTTAAGCATTTTAGAGATCTCTGTTGAGCAAATACAGATCTAAGAACTTCATAGTTGGATCCTGCTTCTGAGAGCTTTTCGCCTGCAGCTGCAGCCATTTCCATATTTTCCAGGTAGTGCCAACTCTTTTTAACCGTATTTCTAAGAATCACTACAAAGTAACATCTACTTATAGTTTATATTTATATTTACATCATGAGAAACTACCGTTTATTTGCATACCTTTGCAATTCTTAGAAATCGTGCTTGATGTTTTAAAAGAAAAATATACTGATTGGTACTTAGAGTTATTTTGAATTCCCTGCCGATATTTTAGTAATAGAAGAAGAATAGAATCAGAATCACTTATTCCAAAGAAAAAAAATGATATTTATGAAAAAGATATCGAAATATGCCTAAGAATTTTGACCAGCTAATCGGTGAATTTGTATACGACATATAAATATTTCTGGCAGTTTAAATCACCCTGTGTATATCCTCATCTTCTATATTTTCTCACATTTTTAATACTATTTTTTCTCATATTTAGAATTTTAATAATAACCAATTAAATTAAAAATTTGCTGCCTACATCACTAGGTTTTTATGTTTTTTTTTAAGGTAACTAGCTGTTACCCGCGGCTTCGCCCGTGAGGTATATAGCCTTTGTCCTTCTCAGTACCCTAACCTATGTGTATGCAAAATTTCATGATGATCGGTTCAGTAGATAGGGCCTGAAAGCGTAACAAACAAACAAACAAACTCACTTTCGCGTTTATAATATTAGTTAGGATTAGGATAGTTAGGATTAGGATTAGTATTAGGATAGGATAAGATTAGGTCGCTGTACATAAAAGCACATAATATTATACTACAACTGGATATAGCTCTTGTAGGGGTACACTCATACATTGTTAAAATGAAACTCAGCAAATTCTTGTGGCGCGAGCGCACGGCAGTCGCCCTCCGCCTGCCTCCGTTCCCACTCGCGGACTTCTGTCCTATATGTAATTTACGATTCGATTTAATTTCGTAACTTGTACTTGTGTTGTGAAAAGTTTTGAGAACAATATACCCGGACTTTCGTGAACTGCATTCCTGTTGTTTTACTGTGGACACTAAACCTACCTACATAGTTAGCTTTCATCGAGACATAATAATTTGGAGTCAGAGTAGCCTATACAACGTAGTGATAACTGGCAGTACCGAACATTACGTACAGTGGTGACACCCGTGTGCAGTAAAATAACTCTCAGTGCAGTGATTTTTTTAAATTGGGGGCGGCTCAATTTAACGGGTTCGGAGCAGGCTCGGTGGTAACACTACCACTCATCAATTCACTCTCCGAGGACAGTGATTTCACGAACTTTTGAGATGGCTGAAGAAGACAAACCGGAGGTGGTTTTGATCTCCGTATCGGCGCGCATCCCGGAATTTTGGACGGACCAACCCGCGTTATGGTTCATCCATTTCGAAGCAGCAGTAGCTCCGCAGAAGGCAAGTGACCAGTCGAGGTACCAACTACTCATTGCGAAACTAAGTAAACAAGTTATACAGCAAGTAGCTGGTTTCCTAGAAGCACCACCCGACGCCAACAGATACGAAGCACTGAAAGCACATCTACTTAGCATCTACGAGGAATCTGAAACCAAACGCATTCAGACACTCATGAGCGAAATGCAGCTGGGTGACCAGAAACCGTCACAACTCCTTAGGCGGATGCAGAGTTTGGCAGGCAACCGCGTCTCGGCGCAGACGTTGGTGGTCCTGTGGCAGAATCACCTTCCGACCGCAGTACGAACGGTGCTGGCAGCTACCACCTTGGAGGACGCCGAAAAGCTCGCGGCAGTAGCAGATAAAGTGATGGAGACAACTCGACCGATGGAGGTAGCAGCCGTCAGTCAGGAGCAACCAAACCATTTGTCTGAAGCCATAGAGAAGCTCAGTTTAGAAGTCGCCGAGCTACGAAAGGAGAGGTTTGGCGCACGCAACCGCAGCAGGTCGAACCAGCGACATAGAAGACGCAGTAATAGTCGAGCGAGAAACGGATCGGGCGCACGAAAGGACAATAATCTATGTTTTTTCCACTATAGATTTGGAAAGGAAGCGAGAAAATGTCGGAATCCTTGTGCATGGAAGTCGGAAAACTAGCAGCCGTACAGTCGGCGACGGGAAGCTGTATTGGTGGATCAAACCGTCGGTTATGTATAACGGATAAAAATAGTAAGTTAAGTTATTTAATCGATACCGGTGCCAATGTGTCAGTTCTGCCCTCGCATGTTGTCAAACGCAGTCCTTCGAATAATTCAGATGGTTACGTATTGTTTGCAGCGAATGGCACTCAAATTAAAACATATGGCACTAGCACATTGACCCTGGATCTCAATCTTAGACGAGCATTTCGTTGGACATTTATTGTGGCTGACGTCAAACAGCCTATCATAGGCGCGGATTTTTTAAGTCACTATAAATTGATAGTCGATCTAAGCAATAAACGATTAATTGATACCCTTACAAATTTGAATGTAATAACACGCGTTCAGTGTTGTAATAATCCGTCTATCTCGACTTTATCCGTAAATAATCCGTATCATGATTTACTTAAACTATTTCCAGACATAACCAAACCAATGTCTTTTAGAGAACCCCCACAGCATTCAGAGAAGCACTACATCGAGACAACGGGACCACCGGTTCACGCTAGGGCGAGACCTTTACCTCCAGAACGTTTAAAGAAGGTAAAAGAAGAGTTTAAGGTAATGGTAGAGTTAGGAATTTGCAGGCCATCGAAGAGTGCGTGGGCAAGTCCACTACACGTGGTACAGAAGAAAAATGGGGACATTCGCCCGTGCGGTGACTACCGGCAGCTGAACGCCATCACCAAACCGGATAGGTACCCCATCCCACGACTGCATGATTTCACCTACTTACTATCAGGTAAAAATATTTTTTCAAGAATTGACGTCAATAGGGCGTATCATTTTCTTCCTATTAATGAGGACGATATTCCCAAGACGGCCATAATTTCCCCGATCGGTCTTCACGAATTTACCAGGATGAGTTTTGGTCTGCGCAACGCTGCGCAATCCTTTCAGAGGTTCATGAATCACGCGGTATTACAAGGGTTAGACTTTCTTTTCAGTTACATCGATGACGTCATCATAGCGAGCGTGAGCGAGACAGAGCATCGCGAGCATCTCCGTTTATTATTCGAGCGTTTAAATAGGTATGGTTTAACAATTAATCAATCTAAATGTGTTTTTGGTGTCTCAGAGTTGGAATTCGTAGGATTCCATGTTTCGAGAGAAGGCATCCGACCTTTACCAGATAAGGTACAAGCTATCTCTGATTTTCCAAAACCAACGACTGTTAACGAATTAAGACGATTTTTAGGCATGGTCAATTTCTATAGGAAACATATTCCACGCGCGGTTCAGAGTCAAGCTACGTTGTCAAGGTATTTACATAACGCTAAAAAGAACGACAAATCGCCTATTGCATGGACGCCGGATGCGGACGCAGCATTTCTGGAATGTAAGTTACAGTTACAGAATGCGGTCACGTTGTGGTACCCGAGCAGCGACGCTACGTTAGCACTGTTCACGGACGCGTCAGATACATGTACAGGGGGTGTTCTACAACAACTCGACAAGGGTGTGTGGAAACCTTTAGGCTATTTTTCTAAACGCTTATCAGATACACAGCAACGTTATAGTACATACGATCGAGAACTGCTGGCGATCTACCTAGCTATCAAACATTTCCGTAAGTTGTTTGAAGGAAGGCCTTTGACGATATACACTGACCATCGACCTTTGGTGCATGCTTTTTCAAAAATTGGTACGGATTCCGAAACACCACGACGAACAAGGCAACTCTTATTCATTAGCGAATTTACGACAGACATTCGACACGTCGTAGGCAGCGACAATGTGGTCGCTGACGCGTTATCACGCGTCGCGACTATATCCTGTCCCACAAGCATCGATTACGAGCAACTAGCTGAATCGCAGAAACGCGACGAGTTCGTAATCCAGCGCGAGGCAGGAAATGTAAGTAATAACAAAGTTGTAATCAAACGCATGTTTTTACCCACGGTTGGAAAAGAGGTGTTTTGCGAAGTTACAACATCAAAAATTAGGCCATACTTACCAGAAACCTATAGACGCATAGCTTTCGATAGCGTGCACGAGCTAAGTCATCCAGGCGTACGGACTACGCGTAAATTAATTTCTGACAGATTTTTCTGGCCTGGCATGAATGCTGACATAGGCAGATGGGCTAAAACTTGTGTCAGTTGTCAAAAAGCGAAGATCGGCAGACATACCATTTCAGAGTATGGTACATTCCAGCAGGCAGATCGGTTTGAGCATATTCACGCGGACCTAGTGGGCCCCTTACCCATTTCATGCGATGGATTCAGGTATTGTTTAACCATCATTGACAGAGGTACACGGTGGCCTGAGGCTATACCGATCAAAGACATAACTGCGGAAACAGTTGCCAAAGTCATCTACGAGAACTGGATAACGAGATATGGATGTCCAGCCAGACTGACAACGGACCAGGGCCGACAGTTCGAGAGCCAGCTGTTTACAAGTTTAATGAAATATTTGGGCGTGAAAAAGGTAAGAACTTCTAGTTACCACGCGCAGGCGAACGGCCTGGTGGAACGATGGCATCGTAGCTTGAAAGCTTCGTTGATGGCCCGTTTAACCAACAAGTCGTGGGTGGACGAGCTACCAACCGTGCTTTACGGCTTAAGAGCTGCTGGACGCAGCTAGAGCGGCATTAGTGCAGCTGAGTATACGTTTGGAAGGCCACTAAGGCTCCCTAATGATTTTTTTAGTGCATCGAAAACTATACTTGATGACTCGTATACGGTTATAGAAGATATAGCGGGAACTTAAAGAACGCCATAACTGGCGTTTTGTTTGGACCCGCGATGGTAGGATATACGCACGCCAGAACCCGGGACTGGATGTGCCTCGCCACCGTATCCGTACCGACGATGATCTTGTACGTGTTTTTAAATGAACAATACGTTTGTGTTACTGTTATCTCCTTGTGTAAAGTGTTTAACCTAAATTTCTTTAACATAGTCCATGCTTTTTTTACTAAAGAGATATTAATGAACCAAAAAAACCGTAATCTCCTAATCACTTATTGTGCATTTCATTGTCATAGTAAGAATATTTCAATTGTCCGCTTTGTTACTATACTGCCAATGAACTATTTCTTTCTGGTTTTAATCAACAGACATGAAATGTATTTGTCGAAATTAAATGCATGGCAGTCCTTTTTCTTATGTAATCGTACTTTTATTTTTTTGATACAGCCGTGCATTGCAATCAACGACAGAAATAAAAGTTTTTATCACAGCACTACGCAGTATTTCACTCTAATAACTATTATTTATTATCGCCAAATTTCAATCACAATATTATATACATATATAAACATACATACAATACCTATTCGCTTTTTCATTCTTACACATAAACACAAAACACATGATCCTATCACATTTTTATATACTTTTATTACTACTCGTTTGCCACGGTGCCGTTTATACTTATTCGCAACATATGTTTTAACCATTCCTCGGTACTCATAAAACTTCATTCCTAAAGTTAGGTTTATTCAATCCGGGATCCCTAGGAACTGGCCACGAAGACTTTCTCGTAGCCATGAGTCGCTTTAATGCCGATATTGTCGCAATAAACGAATCATGGCTGCGCGAAGGCGAAGAGTGGCGTGCTCCTGCAGTGCCCGGCTATCGACTGAGAAACACGCCGCGGCCGACGCGAATGCGTAATGGTCGTGGCGGGGGGGTCGCCTTCTACGTGAAAACAGGTATTCGAGCACGCCTTGTTACATATCCCGCCGCTAACATCGAGCAAATGTGGTTATCCTTATCAATCAATGGTCGCAGTTTTATTATTGGAACGGCTTACCGTCCCGAGTGGATTAATGTTGATAACTTTTTTGATGCTCTAACTGAATCGCTGACTCACTTTTCTAATTACGATAATGTGATATTACTGGGAGATTTCAACATAAACCTATTAAAGACAAATGAAAAATCTTTAAATTTTATTAACTTCTTGAATTACATGGATCTGAATCAAGTGGTTTCCGAGCCCACGCACTTTTACATCAAAGATGGCCTCCCGAAGGAGTCACTGATTGACGTCGTATGTACAAATGCTAATGTCCGCGAGGTGTCCGTAACAAATATCACAGGTGGACTAGGCCATGCTATGGTGAATGTTACTTTTGCTGTGAAAAGAAATAAAATACCTCCAAAAATTATAACCTACCGCCCTATTAAAAATATAAATATCGACCTTTTTAACAAAGATTTAAATTCAATTGACTGGGAATCTATTTTGCTCTTAAGCTCGGTGGAGGAGAAAGCAAATACTTTTAATCAACTTTTGCTATCGCTATTTGACAGACACGCTCCATTTAAAGCTCGAAAAATTAAACCAAATAACTCGTACCCATGGATTACGGACAATATTAAATTATTGATGGCTGAGCGTAATGAAGCACATGATAAATATCGCAAGCTCAAATCTGAAAGTTCTAAGAAATATTATATTGAGCTTAAAAGTTTAGTTACCAACAGTATTCTTAACGAACAAAAAGCATATTACAATCATCACGTAAACACGATATCGAAAGACTCAAAGTCACTTTGGAATAATTTAAAAAAGACAATACCAATAAAGAACCTCAAAAATCGTGACAATCTTCCTGAAAGCCTTCATGACGCAAATGCTATTAATAACTGTTTTCTTGATGTCCCTGGTTGCGATACAGTTCCTCCGTCCGAATTTTCTTTTTTCAATTCCCAAAAGTTTTGCAATGCCTCTTTTTCGTTAAAGACAGTAAGTGAAGATGATATTGCTAAACTTATTCTTTCCATTACTACAAACGCTGTTGGTGGAGATGGTATAAGTCGAGATATGCTACTTTTTACATTGCCTAGGACACTCCCAATTATTACACATATTATAAATAGTTCTGTTCTCTCCGGAGAGGTACCTAGTGTTTGGAAATCGGCCATAGTTACTCCATTGCCCAAAGTCGATGATCCTAAGGAGCCTAAAGACTTACGAGCAATAAGTATTCTACCATATCTTTCAAAGTTACTTGAGAAGGTAGTATACGTGCAGCTTTGTGATTTTGTAGAATCAAATAACATATTACCTCCATATCAATCTGGTTTTCGCAAGGGTATGGGTACTACGACCGCATTGTTGGACGTGGTGGACAATATACTGTCTGAGCAAGATCAAGGTAACGGCACCTGTCTGGTGCTGCTAGATTTTTCCCGCGCTTTTGATAGCATAATTGTTCCACTGCTACTTTCAAAGTTAACTTACTATGGTGTAGATCAAAACTCGCTGGTCTGGTTCAAAAGTTATTTGCAAGGTCGCACCCAGTGCGTAAAAATAGATAAAGAAAACGGCTCATCAATCTTCTCCGATGTCAAACCTATACATCGTGGTGTACCACAAGGATCAATACTCGGCCCTCTTCTGTTCATCATATACGGTGCTGATCTATCTAAATCCATTAGACATTGCAGATATCACATATATGCCGATGATGTTCAATTATACCTGTCCGCTAGTCCCAAAAATTTTGAGTCTGCCGTTAAAGGAATAAATGATGATTTGGATGGTATAAATCGATGGGCAGAGAAAAATGGACTGGTCCTTAATCCAGAAAAGTCCAAATTTGTTATTGTTGGGTCAAAATGTCAAGTCAAAAAAATTCTTAATCTAGATCTAAAGATCCAAGTACAAAATAAAGAGATCGCACGAGTTGAGGAGGCTAGAAACTTAGGTATCCTTCTTGACAGTGAACTTCGTTTCGAAAAGCACGTTGCAAATTTGGTAAAATCTTGTTTTTATCGACTTAAAATATTATACCGCATCCGCCACCTTCTTTGTGATAGAATACGTGTCATGCTTTGCGAGTCACTTATACTATCTCGTTTAAACTACGGAGACATTATTTACGGGCCTAGAATGTTATCCAAGTCACGTCGTCTTATCCAAAGGGTTCAAAATGCATGTTGCCGTTTTTGTTATAAAATACCTCCAAGAAGCCGAATCACACCCTTTCTAAATGCCGCCTCTAATCTGAATATGACTGGTCGTAGGCATCTGCACTTGGCATCTCTCCTTTTTGATATCATACACTTCAAGAAGCCTGATTATCTGTATGGTAAATTGAGATTCTCCTCATTCCACAGCAGATATGGCACGAGAGCTACTCGTGGCATTCTGTCAGGTTATTCACACAGAACAGCTGCTTTTGCCGGCAGTTTCCGCTACCTAGCAACCAAATGCTGGAATAACATCCCTCCACCTATTAGACACCTTCCTTCCAAATATTCTTTCAAGAAGCAATTCCAATTATTTCTTTTAAATAAACAAAAATTAGGAATACCGCATGGTTGGTCGGTAGCGGATTTTGTTGTGTAGGAGTTTGGCATTTACAGTGAACTTTTAGTCAATATTTTTTGATCATTTCATTTTGTCTGAATATATATTTTTATACCTATTTATTTATAAGTACATATTTTATTTCAATTTAGCTCATAGCATATTCTTATATATTTTTATTATGTACTGAAGATTTACTGCACTGTGCTTTGATATTCTTGTGCTGATTAAATAACATGTTTTGAGTTAATCTTATAGTATTGTAGATTGCTGTCGATCGCCACTTAGGTCATGGCAGAATACCAGTGCTTTGCTCGCTTAGCGTGAGTAAAGATTACACTGAGCTTATGACCTTTTTGGATGGCTGCAGCGCACATAGGCTGTTACTATTTTTTCTGTACTATATAAATAAAAAATATTTGTTTAAGTTGTTATCTGTAATAGTATGTGTGTGTTTAAGTTATCTAAATAAAGCTTTATTCTATTCTATTCTATTCTATTCTATTCTATTCTATATTCGGCAATCTATTGAAAAACTAAGGCCGATACCCAACAAACATAGGGATAATCGTCAATGGTTTGTACATTCAGATTTAGAGTCATGTACACACGTATTTGTAAGAGACGATTCGGTAAAGAAACCATTGAAAGCTCCGTATGATGGGCCATATAAAGTAATTAAAAGATACGAAAAAACATTCAAAATTCAGTTACAGAATCGTCGTTCAATAATTTCAATAGACAGACTCAAACCAGCATATATAATAAATACAGACGAGCAAACACCGGCGTCAAGTATAGTTAACGATAACAGCACAGGTAAGCAGATGACGCAACCTCCCAGCGAGGCCAGCCCGGCAACGCAGCGAACAACGAGTAGAGGCCGCGTCATCAAAAAACCCGTACGTTTTAGTTAGAAAATAAGTTTATAATCTAGGGCATCCGTGTTCGATTCCTCCAGAGCATCATTTTTGTCTCATTAGGCAAACATCTTCGATTCAGATAGTAACTACCTTCTTGAGTTACACACAAAATTTTGGTCGTTTTTAATAAATCTCAAAATGGGTCAATATACTACCAAAGTAGAGGAAACAAGCTATACCCAAAACAACGTAAATCAAGTTACCGATCTGAAAGCGAAAATAGAAAATTTTAACATCGTGGTTATCTGCATAAGCATCGGTACAGCCCTTGTTTTATGTTGCGGTATGTATTTTTGTTGCATGCGATGTACAAAAGGCGTGAAGAAATGGCTCGAGAAAAGATTAACAGTAACTCTGGAGGAAGCGGCAGGTCAGCGGTCGCAGGCGGCACAGGGAGAGAGAGGTAAACCAAAAATAGTTTACGCATGAATCCTGTCTACCTGTGTCTGAAAATAGTTTATAGATACCTATATTGTAAGGATATATTTTTTTTGCAGGTTCACATTTTTATCTCAGAAAGATCTTTGTTTAAAAATTTCAATAAACCATACAACATTGTTGGATGAATTACAAGTGTATTAAATAATGCATTAACACAAATTTTACAAAATAATGTAACATTACGAAATTAGTATCATCTGTTGTAAGAAAATTGTAAATGTTGTTGAAAATCTGTATTCGGTCATTTACAAAAAACATGGTTTATAAGATGTTCAAAATGTATCAATAATTCATTATTGTTTTCAACCTTTACGATGACAGGAGTTTAGATATTAAGTTACAACTTAGCGACGATGATGTCACACCGTATCCATTGTATTGTATTCAGTCAAACTATAGTAGAGTACAGAATCGGCACCTGTTGGATTTGTGATTGTAATCGAATTTTCATGTTATTTTGCTTAAAATTTGTCGATATCTTGCCAAATTTTAGGAGGGGTGTGATGTAGGGGTACACTCATACATTGTTAAAATGAAACTCAGCAAATTCTTGTGGCGCGAGCGCACGGCAGTCGCCCTCCGCCTGCCTCCGTTCCCACTCGCGGACTTCTGTCCTATATGTAATTTACGATTCGATTTAATTTCGTAACTTGTACTTGTGTTGTGAAAAGTTTTGAGAACAATATACCCGGACTTTCGTGAACTGCATTCCTGTTGTTTTACTGTGGACACTAAACCTACCTACATAGTTAGCTTTCATCGAGACATAATAATTTGGAGTCAGAGTAGCCTATACAACGTAGTGATAACTGGCAGTACCGAACATTACGTACACTCTCATCTGATACGGCTATCTTCAAGCAATCATCTGGTAGTCGTTAAAGGAACCACGTCAGAGGCCGAGAGGTGGTTCCGAAGAACTCTGACACCAGGGTGTGCATGGTCGACTGACCGTGTCACCTACACGAAACGATGATGATCTTCAAGCAAAATGCGATTTTTTTTCTGGTTAAATATTAAATGTAGTCTGTAAATGTGTGCAGATATTGCCAGGAAACCCCTCATGAGGTGGTCTCAGCCAATACGTTGATGATCTCGGTATTTAATTACTGTTTATTAATAACCTCACTCTATAGAGTCAACACGAACAAGAGCCTACGAATACCGTGAAGTTATTTACAGCTGACCTAGAAACCGCCCCATTGATTGCGCGGCGTCCCGAATAAGCCATTATAATTTAGAGACTTTACCGGCGCTGAAACCTCCGTCCACAGTTCGAATCGGCCGCGGCTTAAATCCCAATCGCCTGAAATATAGAGGTGAAGTGGTAATTCAGTGACAATCACCGCGAGAATAATGAGAGGCTGATACGAAACACTGCGGACACAGAAATAATGACTTACATAAGATTTTTTCGTTTTATCTCGCTATTGTCTATTACTTGTAATAGGTATGTACCTTGTTTATTTGAAAGTCAGCGTAGATTGGAATTAAAACTATAAATTATTGCAACTAGTTTAATGGCATTCTTTTTACGCACTAGTATTTACAAACGTAGCTCTTCTTATTTCTAGTTATTGTCCCCTCTCAATGCGATACAAGAACAAGGGTGATGAAGATAACAACCGAGGCAAAAATTAAGCTCAAATTTTGTATTATGAATCTTCATATTAGAGTATTCTACTACACCAAAAACCGGATGAGTGCGCTAGGTAAAGTCAAGCGTCAAAAAGAAGTCAGAACATTTTATACAATTATTATGAAAAGTTCTGACACTTTTGACGCTATGCTGTACAAAAAAAATACGGGATTTTCCTTTATGTGTGCTCTAAGAGCTTCCTTACTGCATAGTGAAAGTGATCCTATAAGAGTTCAACTTTACCTTTTGACGCATAAAATCCTAAAATTAATAAGATAAATAATTTATATGGGATTTTATTTTGCATTCACAATGCTATTTTACCTTATTTATTAAATAAAGAAAATTAAAAAGGTGAAAAAATTCCACGCGGGCAGGACTTGAACCTGCGTCTAGATCTCAGTACGATCTATGCGTTGCCAATAACGCCACCGCGCTTCAAGCCCCGGCGCCAAATTTCTCCACCACATCCCATTCTTCTTACACGCATCTAGGCTTGCGTCACCCAACACAACTACCCCACTTTTACAAGTGCGGTATTTGATTTGAACTCATTTTGCAATGAATTTGGAAATCAACTAATGTGTAGGAAGCCATACAATACTTTATATGGGATTTTATTTTGCATTCACAATGCTATTTTACCTTATTTATTAAATAAAGAAAATAAGAAATGGTGAAAAAATTCCACGCGGGCAGGACTTGAACTTGCGTCTAGATTCTTATTTTCTTTATTTAATAATTAATAAGATAAATTCACACTTACTAGCAAATAACTTGAAAATGAAACCTTAAGATTTGGAATTAGAAAAAGAGTCTGTGAATAGAAGAGGGTTTATATCCGTACTATTTTTGATCTGCGCCGCCAATCCTTGCCTTTGAAACGTCGCGAATCCTTCCTCGGAATTTTATTGTCTAATTAGCCGTGTTCCGCGCGATTTATTACGTTTTAAATTATGCACGAAGGTGCTTCGTTCCCGGAATTGTGGGAGTTTTCATTAGAGTGGAGACGCTCCAAAATAAATATAATTTAATTACGTCGGGCCGGACTGGAGCAGGCAATGTCTTTTTGAAATGAGCACACTTTGAGTGCCTGTTTCTATTGATTTAAGTGCAATTTTAGTAAATAGTTTAAACTTTATATCTGGTGTAAAGCGTTGATGCTTGTATATTTTGTTGTTGCACAAATCGTTCTTGGATATAAGTAGTGAAATTCTAACCAGTTCAGTTGTAGTAAATTGTGTCTAATTTAACATATCCGCGATGTGCCTTTACGCACTGTAGCCTTGTATTGCCGACTTAGAATTATTTGTAGTAATAAATTAGAGTATTAAACTCGCTCTTTCTTTACTTTGTTACTCTTGTACGAAGAACAAAAAAAAACGTACATACGTGTGTAAAATGGAGTTTTCTTGACTCTACCAAATTCTTACGTATGATACATATCAAAAACATTCAAGATATTGGATCCCCGATTTATTCTCGCAATCAACAAAACTCTATAGAATATTTTCAAACTGATGACTTTTGATTTTGAGTTTAATTATACAGCAAGTCCGAATAGCAGCAATAGAGAACATGAAATTGATGACCACTCCAACGTTTAGTGTTACTTATATCAACGACTGAAGTGATAATCACTGCATTGACACAAGCCTTGAGCAAACATAGAACACGTGTTATGTTATGGTGTCCGTGTGTGCGATTGCGGCCGGTGGCAAACAATTAACGCACAAACAAACAAACAAACACCAGGTGTTTGCCGAGGCAGAGCGGTGAGCCGAGTGGTCTGTGGTCGCGGTCAATCATACCCGATTACTGAACATATTATTATAGTCATATTTAGCATACAAAGCTAACATACAAAGCTTCTTATCTTCAAGAAGAGAGAAGATAACTTTGGACTTAGAAGTCCGAGGCTTTCATTCACTTTGTACTTCACTTCTTGACTTCTCCACGCCGTTTCGTAAAGCAAATCACTTGCTGCGGGTATTTGTACGGAATAGAAAATAATAAAAATTTTAAAGCAATACTAGTGGTATTTGTTCGTGGTATTCGATTGGAATAAATCCGGGTCTACACGCTGATAGACCAAGAAGTACTTATTTTATTAAATATAAAAATACCTAATAGATGGCGTCTTCCAACATTTTTTAATTATTAAATTATAAAATTATTCGGGCACTCAGAGGTCACTACGTCTTTCAAACCTGTACGATGATTTATATGTTCAGTGGAATGGGCGTGAAAGCGTAACAAACAAACAAACTCACTTTCGCATTTATAATCTTAGTTAGGAAGTAAGGATAGGATTAGGATTATATTTAAACCAGCTAAACGCACGAATTGATAAAATACATTTGATAATTAGATGCGCTCAACATTTTTAGGGTTATAGAAAATTTAGATGTTAGATAATAGAGGTAAAATATAATCAACACGCGTAGAGTACCTTTCACGAAAGAAAAATAAACTATTTCCAAGGAATATGCATAAGTATGTACCAGTAAAGCCAGTAGCATTCTCAAAAATTAACGCGTTTTGAAAGTACAGCTTTCCTGGACTAGCAAAATTTTATTAAGAAAGGGTTCTGGGAACGAAATCATTTCAAGAAATTGTTTCTACTAGAATTTAACGTCCAAGAATTATAGTTTTTTTCAAATACAGAAAAATACAGAAAAGCCTAATATTCTTGATATTATAGGGTGTGATTAGATCTCAATTTATTAAAGCCATAGTTTTAGGTTTTTACGCATTTTCATTCTTGTATTTTTCAAAAAAAGATGTTACTGGCAAATGGCTCAACAGAATTGCTACATCGCTATAGATTTGTTTTGTAGACTTTGAAAGAACTTCAATAACTTCTTTATGTGAAAGTGTTCACGGTTGTATCCACTGAGTGCTGCTGAAAGCTGAAGTGAGTTTGAACTCAAGGTTCACTGTAATAACAACAAAATAATCATCCAGTAGACAATTAAAGACCTCAATAGGTATATTAAAAGAAAATCAACGCTTACTTCCGCTGTTCTCGTGGCCAACCTGCAAAGTTATGGGACAGGCGACAGACTCGCGACGGAGCCACTGCAGAAAACAAGCGCCTGCAGCGGCCGGGCCGTAAAACAGGGCTTAATTAGACAGCGGGCGGAATGCCTTAATTTATGCGCGCCCGCAATAAAAAATATAATGAAAGCGCTTCAGCGCTGTAAATTACAACGAGCCTTGTATCGCTCCGACCTGCGATTTGTCTTGCAGTTTATTTCGTGTTTGCTTTCGAATGCAGTGAGGTTTAAGTGATATTGCATTTAGTATATAGTTCGGTTGGAAAAGGAACATGCACCAACCTGGTGAAAATTATCCAGTGAATGTGTGACTATGATGAAGTTAAGAGAATGATGAAAAACAGACAGCTCACCTTAATGCGAGATCCTGTTGATATAAAAATACAGATTCAGAACAATAATTCTGTGTCCAGTGTCTATTAACAAGAGAAGAGATTGAATGATGTAGGTATGTGTGCAATTTTGGTGTGATGGCACACAGCCTAACTAAAGGATAATCAAGACACGTCTTTCGACATAATCATACATGAAGCTACGTTGAGTAATTAAGGAGATAGTACGAGTACAAACATACATAAATGACGGGCAAATCATAACGCCTTGCCGTAGTGGGGTAAAAAGGGTAATTTTACAGATACAAAGACAGATAATATACAGGTCTGTTATACCTTTTGTGTTCCGTAGTAGCGGGGATAAAAACCTGATATTATTATGAGCCTGTAGCGTAAAACAGCTGGCTGTTGTTTACCGAATGGGGCTCGTAAACAGCGGGGAAATTACATTCTGCAGCCCCATTAGCAAAGTGGAACACGGGGAAATTCTTATACAAATCATATTAAATTGTAAGATAAAATTTTGACAGTCCTATCGTCTGTTTTGATAAGTTTGATCGGACAGGCTATCATCATTGATGGCAGTCGTTAAGCTATATCAGATGCCTTTAGACAGCTTGGTAAATCTGACACTAGTTTTAGCCAGTTTTAGCTTACACATACGAAAAACAAATAAACAAACACAAGTTTAATGTATTTAAATATGATTTGTTATAGGTATCTAATTTATTAGCCACTAGCGACCCACCCTGGCTTCTTCCGGGTTTGTATTATTCACGTTAAGTACGCACAAAAGACCTAAGCGCAATTGGGGCCTCCGTTGCTTAGGTCCATTACAAGTTCACTGTGATAGACAATACAGGAAGTTTTTTATTAAGTATGTTAAGTATTTCAATAAGTAAGTAAGTTAGTAAGTTGTACAACTTACGGAGTTCTTGGTTTTATTGATAACTACCTGTTACCCGCGGCTATACTCGCGTAATATACCTATGTGCTTCTTAGTACCCTAACCTATGTGTATGCCAAATTTCATAATGATCGGTTCAGTAGATAGAACGTGAAAGCGTAAAAAACAAACTCGTTTTCGCATTCATAAAATTAGTTGGGATGGGATATCCAATCCGATTCTTTTACATATAGTTACTTATGATCTTGATGTACACGTTAATGTTAATGAGGGCCTGCACGAAGGACTTGTCCGCCCTGGGCGGGGCGGCGACACGGCCCCAGACCTTGTATCGATGAGCCCCTAGCGTACAGACACCAATATGTTATAGATATATTATATATACTTTGTGATTCCTCGTGTATCACAGATGTCCATGTTACTAAGATGGGTGTTAATTGTAATGCCTTTATTTATTTACTAGCAATTATCACGCGTTTGGCCCGCGTATTATAGCCTGTCACCCGCAGATAAATCCTAATCCTATCCTAACTATCCTAACTTATATTATAAATGCGAAAGTGAGTTTGTTTGTTTGTTTGTTTATTTGTTTTTTACGCTTTCACGCCGTATCTACTGAACCGATCATCATGAAATTTGGCATACATATAGGTGAAGGTACCAAGAACGACATAGGCTATATTTTACGCGGGCGAAGCCGCGGGTAACAGCTAGTAATTTATATATAGGTATAATAATATTGAAAATCAGTCCAGTAGTTTCGGAGCCTATTCATCATAATAATCATCCATCCATCCATCAGGTCTTTTTTCAGTCTCCACTGCAGGAGCACGACCCTCTCTGTACTACCACAGCAATATATTAGCCAGAGTAGTCAGAGGATTTGGCCTACACTCTCCACGCTGGCCAGACGGGTTGGAGAGGTCGTTTTGATGTTTCTAAGCTTTGTTTAGCATGTGTTTCCAAAGTCGCCTTTCAGGTTCGGGAATGGTCAATTTTTGCCTTCTTTCGTGAATAAAATCAATATTGATTTTACCCGAACAAAAAAAAAATATTTTTGAGATCCTCATAATGAGCCTTTTCATTTGATATATGACACAGTAAGGATTGCAAAACTTTTTTTTTTAATTTTGTAATTGGGCCCCTGAAAATGACCCTTATTTAAAAAAATCTTTATTTACTTTGCACATCCGTGTTTGGGTCATAGGATTACACTATTTTACCAAATTTCACTTAATTCAGTTCAGTAGATTTGGAGAAAATCGGCTCTGACAGACAGACGCACGAGTGATCCAATAAGGGTTCCGTTTTTCAATTTTTGTACGGAACCCTAATAATATGAAATCATATTTAAACAATAAAAATGCTAACAACAAGTCACTTATATTTGGAAAGTTTAGCGACCGATTATTCACATCCAAGATCTATCCATTCCAAGCATCTGTATTAATTGTATCATACATGACCATCAGTTTAGATCAATGCTTGCTAGATACAAAGTAAATTGATGGTTGTAGACCGGCGAGGCCGTCAGATATAATAGAAATAGCCAGTTCTGGACTCCAACGCACTATATCTGAGGATACAGCCGGGTAAACTGACAGACGAGCAGGATGATTCGTTTATTTGGCCTTACACGGAGCGTCATTTTGCGAGTGTGGCGCGGGCCTCGTCGATCAGAGCTCGCGCGATGCAAAGTGATCGATGGTTTTAGCCGCCAGATAAACTAGTCTCAGCATGACTTACGATAAGTATTTCGAGGCAAACAGGTGTAGACTGAAGGGTTTGGTGAATATTGAGTAAAATAATATTTTTTAAAAGTGTGTGTTATAATTCTGTTAGTTAAAACTCTCATGTATTGTGATTGTGTGAAGTAGTTTATTAGATATTAGTAGCAATTCTTTAAGTACTAACATAGTACAAGCACAAGCAAAAGAGGACTACGCTAGGATGAAGTAAATCTGGGTGAGATTCTATATGTACCAAATGCGATTAAGAATATGTTCTAAAATAAGTTGTTATCTGGATGCCAGAACGCCGAACAGTCACATTCTCAAAAACAAAAAGACATTTCAAAATCCCTCAAAAACTTTTTATACACACTGACCAAGTATTACTGCAAGTGCCTTCTCAATTCATGATTACGATTTCTATGACCGACCAACCGAACTTTAGAAACTAACCAATGTCCAAAACTTCCCTTTGTTTTTCAGTATAATGTTTTGTTACGTTTTATTCATTTGTTTTCCCAAAATCGAAGCATTAGACATTTGAGCCACTAATTCAGCTAGCGACGCTTACCGATATCATTCAGACGGACGCTGATCCGGTGCGGCCCCGGACGTCAGCCGGACGCCGGATAATCCGCTTAGGGTTCTTACAGACGAACTGCAAGTTGTGAACTTCAGCCGTCGCCATCTGTCGACGGCAGCAGTCAATACGTCGACGGCTGCCGCCGAGAGGCGGCAACGGCTGCCGTCGACATGCGACATCGCTTGCAGTTGGAGTGCCGCGTACTGGCAGTCGTGGTCAGCTTGTATAGGAGCCAGTTGCAAAATGGCGTCCGATGAAGAAACACTGTTATTGCTTTTGCTCCGCCGTCGCCGACAACAACGAAAAAGAAAGATACGTTCAGTGTGGGTTGAAGAAATATTAATGTATAGAGAACAAGAGGGAGATTTTTATACTCTTTATCCACGTTTGCGAAGGAATGAAAACAAATTTTTTAATTACTTTCGAATGTCAATCGCTTCTTTTGATGAGTTAACAACTATTTTGAAAGCCTCGATATCTCGCCAAGACACCGTGATGCGGAAAAGTATACCAGCTGAGCAAAGACTCGCCATGACATTAAGGTAAGCGGGTTTTATTTAAAAAAATTGTAGACACTGAAGATTATTTTTTTAATGAGATCAAATCAATATAACTTATGCAACATTTTTTAATTTAAGTTATAAAGGGAAATTTACTTAGCAACAATAATAAATCAAGTGTAACTGTCCCAAAAAAATAAAAAACCTCGCCATTATATTGCGGAAAATTATAATAACTTGTCAGAAATGAATTCTCCATAGCAATGCAATTGGGGCCGTCACGAGAGGTTTTTTATTTTTCTGGTCAGGATTTAAAATATTTTTTTCTCAAAATCAACTTGTAGCAAAACCACGACAGAAGAAGCATAAAAAAGGGCTAGAGGATATTTTCCATCTTTGGGCGAGTTATAACAAAATCGAACAAAACCGTATATCTCTTACATTTATGCTTTGTCTGCCTTTTACAAAACGTTACTTTTCTAAGTAAACTTTCATAAAAAAAAACATAAAAATAATTCAGTATTATTTTATAGGAGAATAGACAAAATATAGGAAACTTGGTGTACCGATAAAAAGGTCATTTTGTATAGATATTTTATTTCTTTGTAAGACAACGTTCACATATGGCATATTTGTTGTCAAAAAAATAAATTATATGAAATGACTTTTTCAACGACATATTGGTCATTAGTATTAAATTGGTAGACTAACTTGCCCATCCTCCTTTACGATCGATAACATTCTTTAAATTTTCACTATAATTATTACAACATAAAATTTAAAAAAAAGCTAATATAACAATGCGTAATTGAGACGAAAAGAAAATTATTCTGAGAAGATATCAGTAATTATTGTATTTGGAACAGAATCCTCAGAGCTTTCATTCTGTGTGCGCTGACTTTCCGGTCTTGCAGGATGTGTTGTAGTAGAGTACCCCGAATAGTTATAGGAGGAAGGACTCGTTGAAGGCATTGTGTATTGCACGGAATTCTGAGACGACAAGCTTTCATTAGTTGTGACTTGATTCTGCGGTCTAGCAGGATGTGTTATGGTAGAGTAACCCGCGTAGTTATATGAATACTGACTCGTTGAAGGCATTGAAAGAGACTTGTAATGTTTTATTACTTGTATAACTTCTAATTTAGCGTCTAATTTCCAATCTGCTGTTATTTTTTTGAAGTCACTTACTAGGGACAACAGAAATAACTTATCCTCATCTGGAGGAGACGAAGGGTCTCTCTCAACTTTATCCAGTCTATCATTTAATTTCTTACTTAAGTTTGTAATCAAGACATCATCATCATAAATTTGGCGTTTCCGTTGTCTTTTTGGCTCTGCTTCAGTTGATTGAACTGTTGGTGGTGAATTTGTCTGAGAGGTAGCATCAAAGTTTGAAGTACTCTCACCCTTATCTTCGGTAACATCTTTTAAAAATAGTAGCTGATCATAGAAGGTATATTGTTTTGGCGTAGACATGCTAGAACCACTTTTTCTCTTCAAGGTTCTGCAATACCTCATGAAGCCGTCTCTCAATACTTTCCATTTAGACTGTACCTGTATGGCTGAAAAGTGGGAATATAATTTTAAAATAGTGAGTGATAATAATCTTTATTAGGAAAAATAATAAAAATTAAAATAATACAATGTAGCCAAGTAGTATGTAATCAAAAGTCGTCTTCAATGTCGCAATTTGATTTTAATAGACTGATTTCAAATACCACGGTAAAAAGAATGAAGTTAATAAAGTATGTCTTTAATTTTTCAGGTTCTTAGCAACTGGTTGTTCATTTGAAGATCTACAGTATGCGTATAGATGCGGAATTTCCACAATAAGTAACATAATAAAAGATGTCTGCCAACAAGTATGGATAAATATGAGAGGCGATATTTTACCACAAAATATAACTGAAGAAACTTGGAAAAGGATTGCTGATAGATTTGAAAGACACGCTCAATTTCCTAACTGCATAGGCGCAGTTGATGGCAAACATATAAGAATATTCAAGCCAGGAAAAAGTGGATCTTCTCATTACAATTACAAGAATTATTTTTCGATTATCCTTTTAGCTATTTGTGACAGTGATTATAAATTTATATATTGTGACATAGGTTGTTACGGACGACATTCGGATTCAACTATTTTCGAAGATTCAGTGTTTTTCACAAAGCTACAAGAAAAGTCACTTAACATCCCAAAACCCAGATCGATTTCAAGTGACGGGTGTACCTTGCCTTATGTTTTAGTTGGAGACGAAGCATTCAGTTTATCAGAAAATTTGTTACGTCCATATCCAGGCAAGAAATTGACAGAAAAGATGAGAATTTTTAACTATCGCTTAACACGTGCAAGGAGATACATAGAATGTTCATTTGGCATTTTAACCAATAAGTGGCGAATCTTTCATACCCCCATGAACTTATCTTTGGAATTTTGTAAGGATGTTGTTAAAGCATGTTGTATATTACATAATTTTATACGTGACAGAGATGGTTTTACATTTGAAGATACACTTACTATCAACGGTTTGGAAAATATAGCCACAATCCCAAACGAAGGGGATTCGTTATCGGGTCCGTTAATAAGAGAAAAGTTTTCAAATTATTTTAGCAGTAGTGAAGGCAGTGTCTCGTGGCAGTTGGATTGCATATAAAACAAATAAAAGTATCTCGATTATTATAAGTTGGAAATAATCTGCTTATAGTACGTTCACATTAAGAATAAAGTGAGTCATCAGTGCAACTGCAGGACAAGGTGTATTCACAGAGGTGATAAAATTCAATAAATTCTATTTTAAAAGATTAAGTTTAATGAATATAAAAGCTTAAGATCACTGCATTCTTAACGCGTACGAACTATAATAATTAATTAAATATTTAATAAAAACTCACTTACCGATGGCGTTTTTTTCATTAACGGTTTTATCCTTGAAATCACTTACGATTTCCTCACATACTGCTGCCCATGTCCGGTTTTTTATTGTTTTGTTACTATAGTCTTGTAGCTTATAATTCCAAAGACTAGGCCTTTTTTTTACTGCCACAATTAACAATTCAACGTCAATTTCGTCGCCGGAGCTCATTTTGTGGGCGCGCGACGCTTGCGCACTCTTGGTCTATGTGCTGTCGACACTGACAAAATGGCGGACGCAACTCGCATCAACTGCAAACGTCGCCACCTGTCGGCGGCAGCCGTCGACGTATTGACTGCTGCGGCCGACGCGTCGACGGCTGCCGTCAACAGATGGCGACGGCTGAAGTTCACAACTTGCAGTTCGTCTGTAAGAACCCTATAGCTCCCACAATGCCGATCGCCGATTCGACCATTGTCTTAGCTACCATTGAACCCGGCCACAGCACGGTCGGCCGAGACTAATTAACATCACAACCACGAGTGCTCATGAGAGACGTCTAATGATGTGTGTGAATGTATGAATGACCTTTCCAACCCGTCTGACCAGCGTGGAGAGTGTAGGCCAAATCTTCTGACTGCTCTGGCTAATATATGGCTCCAGTGATACAGAGTCCACCAGAGCCATATATTAGCCAGATAGTGTGCTCCTGCAGTGATGACTAACAAAGACCCGGTGATGATGATGAAGACCAATGGAAAACAGCTTGTAAAGCAGCACCCAATCTTTGTGGCAAATTATCTCAAAGTTGAATTCTATCAAAAATATGCATATTATAATTGTTAAAGAATGTTCAATATCGTTCCAATACTTTTATTTACAAATTGTACAAAAGTCATTCAAGTCTAAACAAGGTTTTGTTCGTTGGTAGAAACTGGTTACTAAGGTGTTCGTTGAGACAATTTATTTATTGTGTGTATGTCAAAAATATAATTAGTAGAATGATAAGTAACAAAGATCTGCCAATACTTATAAAGATAGGGCTGTATTTATTCGGCAATATAAATCCAGAATGCAATAACTTCCGCTGGACAACGGCCTAATTAACTGCTGCCCGCCCCCACTCGCCGAGAGTGCTGCCAAATTGTCAGCATGTGATATAGTGATAACACTGACTACATGGATACTCATCTATGACCATTTGAATAAACTTTGCTCGTACTTGTAATTGTTCTTTGGCACTCGTATTTATGTCAGTTGCCTTTAAAACTTTAGAGAGTTTGCACGTGCTATAATAGGCCACTTACTTACACATAAAACGTATAATACGTGTTTTTAATAATCACTACTTTAAAGTAGAGAAATAAGAGAGAAAATTTGGAAGAAATCAAAAGCTGCAAAATTTAGATCAACAACAAAACGAGCAATTAAATAAAGTGTCGTTATTTTCAAGTCCTTGAGTTAAAATCGTAGACAATCTCGAGTTAAGTGCGCCTGTCATTCTGCTCGCAAACCACAATGAAGCCTTTATCTCAAGGAGTCAAGCAGCGCTCCTTGGAAGGGCATCAGCCACGGCTAGCAAGTCATGCTAATTCGCTAGACAATTACTTTGCAATGTGACCCTCTTGTCATAATGAGAGCGTTTCTAATATTTGTATCACGAGGCGTGAGGAGAGAAACATGTGTTTTAAATAACCGTGTATATCCCACGGGAATGTAAACGAACAAATTCGCATTAGTTACCACTGTGGGCGAATAGGAATCAAAACCAGAGTTTGTTATATTTGGCACCACTGGGGGCAAATGAGACTGTGAATAATTGGCTATTGCCCTTCGCCACCAGTATTTGTCACGAGTGGTGGTACCTGGCACAAGTGTACATAAAAATTGTCCCGTCTACCACCAGTGGTGGTCGCCTTCCGTGGTGGCAAATGGGATATACCCAAATAACCAATAGAATTGCGTTATTCACAGATCCCGTCTTCACTCTGCTTCTGTGTAAAACCACTGAATGGAGGTATCATATTTGTATGGTGCAATCTAATCAGTGACATGAGCTATATTTTTTTGGTAGAGCTAACAAGTTATTATTTTTCCACCGAACTTTTAATTAATAAAGGTTGCATGCCATATAATTACTTTTTTCGCCTATTCTATAGACCGGTTTCTTCGGCCTGGGTGGAAAAAAAAAACAATGCCACGTAATTTCTTCTATCCACACTGTCATGAATAAAAAATATTAAAGAAATACCTCTTCTTAGAACAAGAAAAAGGAAAAATACCTACCACAACAATATTTCCTCAGCACAGAAAAAATAAATTTCTCAATATTGAATTTGATATCAATAACTAAGATAAGCAATTATTTCTTTCAAGTATTAACTGTCGAACTTCTCATGCAGAATGTAAATCCGCCTTTATTTTCTTTGTATCATACGCACTTATTATTTAAAGAAAATTAAATTTAGACAAAGATCTCGTCGTAACAAGACGGAGCTAATGGAATCACGGTAAACTAGTTTGCGAGATTCTCCTTTTAATAGTGTCGCGTGACGCCAAACAGAATTAAGAAATTTCCTTTGAGCTGACGAAGTTACCGACACGCTTGGCTTGGCACAAGAAATATGCTTGAACATGCGCTGCAATATTCTCGTGCGAGCGCTTACAATTATATGTCATCATTTATTTTTAGGAGAAGCGACTGCTTCGTAGCTCACATGTGTATTGTAGTGCTACGAAATCCTGCGTAGCTATTTGCTACGATTCGATGCGGATGTTTCGTAGCCATAGTGCTACGACTGCATAGCTACAAAATTGTGCGTAGAATTGCGTAGCCATTTGCTATTGGATCACAATTCTTCTATGAATAATGTAAAAAGGGCGAGTACATAAAATTATACTACATAAAATTACTTATATTTAAGAGCTAAACTCTTGTTATGTAAAAATTCAAACAGAAATAATGGAGTAGTTTGGTCAGGGATGTCATTTTAAACTGCCTGTCCGGTGGTTGAAGCTATGATATTGGATACGCAAGCCCGGCCTCCCGAGCTGCTATTTTCTCATACCCATCCATCCAAGCAATTAACATTCCGAATAATTACGAGGAAAAGAATTGTTGTGATAGTTTTAAGAAAACGAGTAATTGTAGAGCTCCGTGGCGCAGCGGTCAACACGCTAGCCTGCGACACGGGGGTCCCGGGTTCGATCCCCGGTCAGGTCAAGATGGAAAAAGATCTTTTTCATATTGACCTGGGTCTTGGATGTTTATCTATATAAGTATATATTATAAAATATAGTATCGTTGAGTTAGTATCCTGCGACACAAGTTCACAACTTACTGTGGGGCTAGCTCAATTTGTGTGATATGTCCCTATATATTTATTTATTTATATTTAGATTTATTTAGCTAACGTGATCAAAGTTTCAGGCTACAACACATCGCCCTGCATTTTGCCTCAGCGCGACGAGGTGGGAGTGGCGGGTCTCGTATAAAACTCGTTCTCGGCCGACGTGACGTCCCGCTAATTTAAACCGAAAGAAATGAAATGCACGGCGGCGCCGCTCACTGACACGTTTCCTACCTATTTTTCTTTTATGTTAATCTTCGTGCAGACGTTAAAAAGAACAGAAGATCAGTTGAACCGTACCCTACGTGTACTTATGTACTTGTAGAAATATATTCACTCACATAGGCATACTTAAGATAAAATATAAATATTATTTACTGTGTTTTTTCCATCAAAAACATGTTGTAACAATCGTTCTCACTTACAGACTTCTAACAGAACAATAGCCTAGTTTCCTAAAAATATAAAACGATTATCAATTAGATAATCAAAAAGTTGACACGAATTTCTTCTTTTGTCATTTTAACAAAATATACCTTTTACAATTCCGTGTGACATCACAGTTTGCAAGAAAGTGTAGCATATCACGAACCCCATTTTAACGTGCTTTATCTTTTTCGTTTATTATTTTATTGAAACAAATTATTGACCAATATTTTTCGATTGTTTTTTTTTTTAACAGGATATTATATCAAAATCGAAAATAATAGTATGTGTTATTGCACAATTTTTCTTCCTTTTTCTTTTTTACAAATATATTCAACGCGTCAGTGAGTGGCGCGCCGCGAGCTTGCGTACAAAGAAAGGAATTGTTTGTGAGGATTTATCGCCGGAACGTGACCTGCCCCGCCTCCCCGCGCCCGCCCCGCTCGCACCGCTCCACGCACAGAAAAACACTCAAATTAGGACACCTAAGACACGAGGGATGTGTGTGATGTGAGCGAGGGCGGCAAACGAAGAAAAATTTAGTGTATTTAAAAGAAAGGGCGTTAAGCTCTTTCTGGTTTGTCTTTACATCACCGTGACCGGCCCACCTCCCACTTGTTTGCCTCACGCAAATTAAAACACTTCAATCAGGACACCTAGGGCTAGGGTTTTTTCTCGTGGACCTATTTTTTGTCCTATCAGTAGGTCCACGAAGATTATACTCGTCGTCCTTCTGCTTTATTTATATAAACCTGTATTTTGGTCTTTTTCACGGGACTCTACTTTTATTTGTTGAAGATGATTAATAAATGCCATTCAATGTCAAGACATATTACCTTGCTTAATTAGTCCCTTACTTTACTAAGTAGTAAATAAACTTAATATAAGATGGGATATCATATGAGTTAGCACGGAAAATCTTGAAAAATGTTGTGAAGATTTGAAAAGACATTTTGCTCTTTCAGTTTTGTTTTTATATTACTGGAAACTGCCCCACTCCTCCCTCGTCCCACCCCGCTCAGCTCCACGCACAATAAAACACTCTAATTAGGACACCTAGGACCCGAGGGATGCTATATGAGTGAGCACGGCAAGCAAGAAAAGTGTAAGGACAATTTATTTATAAGAAAAGGCTTTTTGTTCTTTCCGTCACTTGAATTAGAGACTTCTAATTAGGAAACCAAGAACACGACGGGTCCTTAATATACCGTGGTAACTAAATACTAAATTTTTAGTATTTACTTACTAGCTCAGCCTCCGTGGTCCAGTGGTTAAGGCGTTTGCCTTGTTGACCCGGTGGTCGTGGGTTCGATTCCCACGGGAAGCATACTTTGTTAAGTTGTTTCCAGTTTGGTTAGGACACTGCAGACATGAATCACCTGATTGTTTGATAAGAAAGATGAATCCGTGCTTCGGAAGGCACGTTAAGCCGTTGGTCCCGGCTGCCATCTGGTAGTCGTTAAAAGGAACCACGTCAGAGGCCGAGAGGCGGTTCCGAAGAACTCTGACACAAGGGTGTGCATGGTCGATTGACCGTGCCACCTACACGAAATGATGATGACTTACTAGTTAGCTTAGATTTAAGGGATGTAGGTACTGTACAGTAGGAGATATCATGACAACAGAAATTTAAAGCAGTGATTTGGTTTTAAGTAAGATGGTTTCATCATCTTTATGTTTACTTTTAACCATCTGGCAAGGCAGGCGAAAGGGCTGGCAAATTAAATTTTTATTTTCTCTCAAGCTAGTCGGTACTCAAGTGTAGTGAACTATGTAAGAACCCGAGTGCAGTGCAGAGTATCCGTAGAGTATGTCGGGCCCCAGGTGCAGGCGGTAGTTTATACCGGAGCGGTTAATGTACAAAATGGAGGCAGATGCGACGAGATATGAACCTGCTAAATTAATATGCTTGCCAACACTATAATGATGGAGCTTGTGGGTTGTGCGCAACTTAACTTGCCGAGTTATACGTAGCCTATCTTTAATACAATTGGTATGGTATTCTAATGATACTCTATACGTCACAATTGTTTACGCATTTAAATGTTAAGGTAAAATAAATATAGTCACAACCTTCTTACTTTTTAAGTATATACTTATAGAAAAGTAAGAAAGTATGTACTTCAAAACGACAAACTTATTGTTTGGAAAGTTAAGAGGCCCACGTAAAGCCGCAATCCCATACAAACGTAGTTTCGTTTTAGTTTTACAACAGTTAAACCAATTTCAACCAAATTTCGTACATACGACCGGATAAGGCATATTGATGTTTATAATCAGATTTCAATTTTAAAAACAATACCTAAACAAAATTACAGCGAGTACAAGTTTTCGATACGAAACTTCAACTCGCTGTAATTTTGTATAGGTATTGTTTTTAAAATTGAAATCTGATTATAAACATCAATATGCCTTATCCGGTCGTATGTACGAAATTTGGTTGAAATTGGTTTAACTGTTGTAAAACTAAAACGAAACTACGTTTGTATGGGATTGCGGCCTTACGTGGGACTCTTAAGTAAAATAAACAGAAAAATCCACGGTGACTATTCCCGGCAAAATAATGCAGTGTTTTGCTTTTATTCTTCCTCAGGCCTTATTATATCATTTGGGGTCGGCTCTCCTAATCGCCCTTCGCCAGGTATTTCTTGTCTGGGTCGTCATCGGATCTAATTGTATCTCTGGCTAGATCCTTCTTTACTACGGACATCCGTGTAGTTAGGGGTCTTCCACGGTTTCTAGGTCCCGAGTTGAGGTTTTTTTGTCATATGGTCTTCTGGCTTCCTCATGACATCGCCGTACCACCTGAGTCGCATTTACTTGATTTTTCCAGGAACGGGTGTGAACTTAAAACTTCCCCAAATGTAGGCATTTGGTACCTTGTCCAGCATCGTGACCCCCGCTGACCTTAGCATCCTCATTTCGTCCACATCTCTGACTGCTGTGTCTTAACCGGCCAACATTCCGTGCCAACATGCAGGTCCTAGTTCATTTTTACTTTGCTCTTGACTCTAATGGTCATTCGTTAATCGCAGAGCCATTGTTAAATAAAAATTATTAAGATACCGAGAACACACATAATCACTTTTTTGAAAAAGAAAGTATTCTTCTCAATACATAGATCGGTAGTGCTGATATTTAAGTTGTACTGTAATAACATTAGAAAGTAGGGAATGTCTTAGAAGAAAACAATAAAGGTTTCAGTTCACAAGTCAATATCGTTTCGTCGAAGATATTTGCAGTGGGGGCAGAGAGGATTGCAAGGCAGGGGGGCACCAGAGATTCGTGTTATTGAAGTGTACAAGTTGTTTATACGAGCGTGATATAAACAGATAAAAATATGATTTTTAAATATAGGTGGACTGACTAGTAATAATTTTCAAACGTTTGTTCGGTGTCCAGAGTCCCGATTGGACAGATTCCTGATTCGGCAGATCCGATTCTAGATAGATTCGTTGAATAAATGCATCTGAACTGACTCATATACATACTTACAACAGTAGTATGTTTTCTTCAGTTGTTAGATTGATATTGAATTAGATACAACATTTTGTCACATTGCGTAATTTCAAAGTAGCGTAATTGCTAAGGCCTCTTTCTGCCACTTAAAGGACCCGAGTTTGATTCCTGATTCATTCATTGTATGGGATTACTGAAAAAGAAATCATGTTGGGACAAGCTTTTATTGTAAGGCAAAAGGTGACTGTATTGAAGAGTTTTCATTATCACAGCAGTTCATTGAAATTATTTTGATGTATTTCCATTCGATTGAGATGTTAATAAATGTTACTTGCAAAATTTGATTTAAGACAGCATAAAGACACCTCAAACTAAATAAAAAGTTTGTATGTTCGGTTCTTAATTACGACTGAAGAGAGAGCAGATCTAGATGAAAGTCAGTATATAGGTAAATAATTCTCTAACTGTACCTATAGGGTAAAACACGGATAGTTGCCTCACTTTTCAAAAAGTTTGAATTATAAAAAAATAGGTCGTTATTAATAATATCTGATAATGTATACGAAAACATAGGTTCTTCGTCTTTTATAGAAGACCAATTCCGTTAGCATAATTGGTACTGGTTTAGAGTATATTACGTTTTATTTGACCTCCTAAAAAAGGGATAGTCGCCTACTGCAGCGGATAGTTGCCAAATGTTAAAAAGAGTTAGGAGGATACTTGCCGCATAGTCATACATATAACACTTAGTTTCCGTTTATACTTGCGAGGCATTCTGTTTACCTAAAATGGGCACGTGCAAGCGGTTAATATTGTTTTATATTTAAAACAAGTAAGTATAGCATAATTTTTACTTGAAAAAAAATTGAAAATATATGATGAAAAAGAATTCGCCACAGGTAGGTTTCGAATACATTCATCACATATTTTCAATTTTAATAATATACCGAGTATTGTAATGCTATTTAAAAAACCATTTAAGTGAAAAAAAAATGTTCGTTGATTAAGGAATAAATGGTTATGGATAATTGCACTTAGAGCAACTATCCGCCACAATAAATAAGGCAACTATCCTTTTTGATACGGATAGTTGCCTTTTCGATTTAGAAAATAAATAAAATCTTTTCAACAATAAAACGCAATTAATAGGGCAATCAAAGGTCTAATGTAAGCAAAGAAACAAAATGTAGTCTGAAATTACAATCAATTATAAAGATATCCAACAAAAACTAGGCACCAATATAATTTCGACGTCTGTTAATGTTTCGCAGCGGAAGATTTTTGCTCACACGGACGAAACGCGTGCACCCACTCCAACGGTTTACGTGGCAGTGAGGCCTGCGGGGGGAGCGCTTCTAACTATAATCAAGCAGTAATGCCACAAATGTACCTAACATAGAGAATTCGAAACCGACGCAAGTATCCCCCCGACGCAACTATCCGGGTTTTATCCTAGACGCTGTAGGTAGATAACTAGTTTATTAAAAGAAAGTCTGCTAGAAAAGAGTTGAAATTCTATTCAGTATTTGTTAAACTGAGTATAGTTTCGAGTGTTTTGTTTGAAGTTAACTTTCAAAAACAATCAGATCTTATCTCAGCTGCGAAGCGACTGAGCTCCTCTACAACATAACGATTTTCTGAAACAGCAACGATTTTAGTGATTTATACCGGTCGAGTAAGAGCGAGCCATTTTTTTCTAAAGATAATAACTAACATGTCAATGGCTGAATTAAAATCAGAGGCTTTATCTACCAGAGAACCAACAGGATATGCTGAGAATAAAATATAGTAGAAGTAAGTGCAAAATAATCTTATCTTAATATAAAAGCTATATAAAAGGTACTTGGAAAAATTAAAAGTTGCGTCTATAGGTAAACACTATATTATGTATCAATAAACGTACATACCACAATACATAAATAATGAATATAACTGTATTTAAGTCAGATAAGGCTATACATTCAGAGGATTTTTGCTTATAAGTTGCCCTGTTATATGTATAATTTCCCCCTTTATATTAACCACTGACACTTTATTATTCTTACTATATTCTTTAAAATTAATAAAAATAGGTTGCAAGGCAGCTTGTGGCGAGCTATTGGTGAGTAACGACACCACGGACCCGAGTGTTCCAGAGAGTCGGTCAGAGCCCTCGTTCCCGACGTGACTTCATCGGTCGTTTCCATCGTTTACCCCTTTTTCCTAGTCTGCCCAAAAGAATTGTTAGCACGTAAAAGTATCTTTCAAATCACTGTGTATTTCACTCGGCTGCTTTACTCGCCAATCGTGAACTTGTATTAGATACATCGGACACTTAGAGTGATTAGTGTAGTTCCGAGGAATGGCTCCATTGAAAGGCCCGAGTCCGGCGAAGAAATAAAAGTTAGTGCGAGTGCGTTCCTTTGTTCGAGTCGATGCAATCCGACGCGGAAGGAACTACTTGACTATTTGCAAGAGCAGTATTAGTTTGCGATGTTGTGTTTCAGTTCAGGTTTCTATTGCATACTTCTATAGAGATTTAGATTGCATCTGTAGTTTTGTTTCTGTTAGTGTTGAACTCTTAGGTACTGTTCTCTTTTTTGGTAACTACATATTTCATGACTGCTAAAACAATATAATTTAGGAGTTTATGTGTGTTCCGTAACTTCTAAATTCCTAAGTAGACTTTGATAAGTGAGGCATCGTTAGTTTTTCTTGCCTTATCCAAACTTACATAGGCTTTAATTATTTTTGGCAGGTAAGACTTTTTTGTATCATTGTAAAAAAATCGCGAAATAAACGTTTTTGTATTAAAGTACAAATCTTTTTTTTATATTCATTCATATATAATACGAGTTTTATTTGTTTATTACCATTTGTATTCTAACTTTTCATTCAAATAAAAAGCAAAGATATTAAGTAAAGAGTGACAAAGTATTTGTGTAACTTCTTAATCAAATTTAAATCAAACCTAGAAAATCTTGTGATTTCAATAATTCAGCTTTTTTGAATACTTTATATAACAAACCCTTTTTTAAATATAAAATTTTACAATCTTGGTAAAAAATGTATAGCTTATGTCACTTGGAGCTCTAACGATACCCCAAACGTCCAAATCCGTTGAGGAACTGAGAAGTTATGGAGGAATAAAATGACAATACTCTAATTTTTTGGCAGTCATGTAAAATGCATTTTATTCAACATTAATAAGATGCCATTGAACTTTTCCCTACACTCATGAGCCGTGGTTCAGCGAGTCTACCGGCAAAGGGCCCCGGTCCGAGGAGAGTGCTTGAAACGAGGGCGTTGTGAAGTGGCGTTCGTAGTTGGACCAACGTCTACCTATACACTGTATATCATGATCTAAAGGGCTGCATAACGCATAGCAAATGCACGTCGTTTGTACTTGCGATTCTCCTCTATGCCTGGAGAAAGGAAAAAAGTAAAATGTACCAGTTATTTTTCTCCCCGCGCAGACGGTAGAAGTTGTGCAAAGGTATAACCCATTAGTACTTTGTTTCTTATCCCACCTTGACACCCCGCTAAATCTTAAAAGGTAAACTTTGAAGGACAGCGAAAGTGGCAAGCGTTGCGCATTTTCTACGAAATGACGCGAGTAGAGGTGCGACCTGCAAGTGCTTATAGGTACATTCAGGTCTTTTGGCCTTGCACTTCGTATACCCCATAAGAAACAAAAAGTTAGTAATATGTATGTTTATTTTCTCCTCATTTATTTAAAAAAAGACCATTTGTTATTGGCTACCTTGTAATAATATTCATTAGACAGAAGAAAAAAGAAGAATAATGTCACTCAATTTCTTATCGTCTTAACTTAATTCCGTGAGACGTGGCTAAAATGAAAAAGTCTCATGTCACAGTAATTCAAAGTAAAGTTTCAGCAGCCCGAGTACCTGAACTTAATTAAGGCATTCAAAACTTATTTATTATTCTAAAATATTGTCGCCGCGCGTTGAATTTCAACAGTCTCGAACTTGGAAGTTTGAACGCAGAAATAACAGAGTGAATCATCGACGGCTCTTACAGATAGTTTTAACAATGTGTACCGAGTCAGTTTATCTAAGGAAGGCGTCCTCTTACCCCTCCTCCTCCCCTCCCTCCACCCAGCGCGAGAAAAGCCGGGTGCGGAGTGTTTAGTTGGGAAATTAAGTTTATTGTAGTTTAGAGGGCGCTGGAGTGGCCCGCGCCGGCTCTTTGTATGCGGCGGACTTGGTCGCTGGATCTACCTAAATGGGTTAGGCACGTACTACTTTGTAACAAATGGGATTTTGCACCATGCTGCCGGAATTAAAAACATTATGACAGCTAGCTTTTATTATGAAACTTGTTAAAATTTACAGAGAAATATATATATAAATCTTGGAATCAGCACTATTATTAGAATAGAAAATCCTACTAAAAATGGTGAAAAAATTAATCTTTTAATAGAAATTGGAGCAGCTCATCAGTGAATTGATATTGCATGATACAAAAATATTTTGGATTCTATATTGCCAGGACCTTCAAAATCTACCTGTACCTATATCAAAGTAGGTAAATATATACTTGTATTGTAAAAGACAGTCAAATGCTCTACAAATATACATATATTGGATAAGTAAACAAGATGAATGTTTATATTTAAGACTTGTACTTAGATTCTAAATTTGTCATTGAAGAAAAAAATATAGCAAATTTTACACTACCGAGTCTAGGGATTATTGCCGACATTCAACATTAGCCATATGAAAATCATCCAGATTACAGTATCAAGCACACTCATTCGGCGAGATCAGCGTCCATGAACTGCTTGGAACTCGGAGTTATGCGCAAAAGTTAGCGCCATAGGTTAATCGATTGTTCCGATGCGCTGCGAATACTAGCAATTACTGACGTCGACAATTTTTGTGGAAGTTGTGATATTGAATACATATTACAATATATATATGACAATTAATTAGTATTTAGTGTTGTTTCCAGTTTGATTAGGACATTGCAGGCATGAATCACCTGATTGTCTGATAAGAAGGATGATTCCGTACTTCGGAAGGCACGTTAAGCCGTTGGTCCCGGCTGCCATCTGGTAGTCGTTAAAGGAACCACGTCAGAGGCCGAGAGGCGGTTCCGAAGGACTCTGACAGCAGGGTGTGCATGGTCGACTGACCGTGTCACCTACACGAAATGATCATGATGGTGATTAGTGTTCAAAGAATCTATGTTTATAAAGAGCAAACGTGACTCACTGACTCCTATATCATCGAACAGCCTTCTATACACGTAGAAATTTGAAATTTGGTACAGAAGTTCCATTTATGCTGTAAGTGAGCACTAAGAAAGGATTTTTATAAATTGGACCCCTTAGAGGGAGAAATGAACTACATTTTTATCTATTATGGAATAAACAGAGCCTAAGGTTTTAAGCGGCTACGTTTAGTCTGTCGGTAGACACGCAAATAGTGATGGATTACTAAGCGCATGGCCTTTTGACTTAACCTTGCTTGATAATGTTTTCTCGGAAAGCTTTTATGGCCTACGTGGGAAAAGAAACAGCTGATAGGATGACATTCTAAGTTTTTTCTTTTCCTCCAGACCAGCTTGGTAGACGGTTATCTGATCTTTCAAACTGGTCTCAACTATTTCCTCGAATAGAATTAAAATTGCTATGTTGTATACTTATTACTCAATTTAATACCATTGATTTGGTATGATTCCTAACCTCAGTCATACGAAACACATATAGATTACAAGATTAGTCGAGTAACCTCATTTGCCGGGACCTGCGTCGGCGAACTACGGAGTTATCGCAGAAGTTAGCGCCACCAGATAAGGCGATTGTTCCGATGGTCTGAGAATCTCCACTAATTCCTGTATTTGGAACTTACTATGTAGAAATGTGAATTATGAATATATTATGAGAGACCACTTGCTTACTTTTTTGTAACTTTAGCAAAAAAGTGTGTAGTCAAACGCAAAATAAAACAATTTTACAGACTGGCCAATGTTGCGGGAGTGTTGTGGTTATCCCCCTTCAGTCCTATCTTCTCTTTTTAGCTCGACTTATCCAGGTCGAATTTTCATATTTAAAACCTAATGAAAGATAACTATCTGCTTTGAAGGCACACCAACTATATTGTAGTAGAAATATGTGGATCTAACTTTTACGAAAACTAGACTAGGCATTTCAAGTCAAGATACAGTTCTTTATACTTACTGTCTACGTAACTAAACAACCACTTAAATGGTTTTTAAATAGAATCAAAATGCTCAGTATATTATAAAAATTTAAAATATGTGAAGAAAAAGTATCGTTTATTCAAGTTTGTCAAGAATGCGTTGTACCCAACGGGGTAATGTGATGAGAGAATTTGACTAGGTAGTTGGAAGTCACGGTGATGTAGTTGGTAGCGAATCCCACCAGTGGCAAATTCTTTTTCATCACATATTTTAAATTTAGGTAAACATCCGCTGTTATGTACAAAGAACAGTCATCTTATTGGTCTTTACCAAATTGAAGAAAAAAGTAGGTGGCCTGACTAAACTAGCTCTTTCAAATCAATAGAATTCAATAGACTCGATCTCATATGCACAATAGCTGTAAAATCTGGAAAATCTTTGAGTTCATACGGTGCGTCGATTATCGCCGTCGCCTAATGCACTGCGCGCTGGCAGTCGGCCAGCGCGGCTGGCGCGGAATGCCAACCAGAGATGTACGGTTCGGTTAATATCGATGAAAATAATTACGCCTATGTGCACTGGACTAATGAACATTGATAATTAGTAATGAGGCCCACTTATTACCTAAGCATTGTCATTATTACTGCATTGCTGGAAGGAGGCCAGGCCAACGGCGAGTGAAGTTGCAGTGTATGTCGATAAACTTATTGACAATGCTTAGCTAGATATTACTAATTCTAAGCGATGATTAGTTAAATGGTTCTGATATGTTAAGTTTCTGGGGATCATCTCGCTGTATCCCATCTCTACATCAATGCATTTCGCAGTATCGATAGGTAGATCATAATGTACTTATCTATCAAAAATGTAAATATATCGATGATATTATTGCATCACGCACCTACCATGGGATATGTCGCATAGCTAAAATGCGGTTCGTAACTAAGCAGTACAAAAGTAATATAAATCGACAAAGCAAAATATATATATATATATAAATATATATATAAATTGGCCTATAGCGTCGCTAAGCCAAGGCATGTCAAAATGCTCCTCATAATGAATATCTGTATTACATCTATCAGATAATGGATCAATATTACCGGTGTGATGCATATCTAACCTGAGGCATCATAATTTGCTGCTCGTAATGAAGCCATGTTATAATTTATCTATCAACCAATTACTTAAATGTATCGGTTTGTCGTAGCGCAGCTCTAAGCCGTGGCATGCCGAAATGCTGCTTGTAATGAAGCCATGTCACACGTACATATCATCAAAGTAAATGTATCGATATCCTGGTTTGTCGTAACGCAGCTCTTAGCTGAAGCATGCTGAAATGCTGCTCGTAATGAAGTCGTGTCACATATACCTATCATCAAATGAAACGTATCGATATGCCCGGTTATCCGGTATCGATATGTCGCAGCTCTAAGCGAGGCATGCCGAAATGCTGCTTGTTATGAAGCCATGTTACACGTATCTATAATGAAAATAAATGTATCAATATCTCTGGTTTGTTGCAGTTCTAAGCCGAGGCATGCTGAAATGCTGCTCGTAATGAAGCCATGTCACACGTATCTATCATCAAAGTAAATGTATCGATATCCTGGTTTGTCGCAGCTCTTAGCTGAGGTATGCTGATATGCTGCTTTTAATAAAGTCGAGTCACATATATCTATCAATAAAGTAAATGTATCGATATCCAGGTTTGTCGCAACTCTAAGCCGAGGCATGCCGAAATGCTGCTCGTAATGAAGTCGGGGTTAAAACGCGATTCGGATTCCGCAATTAGAACTATCGCGAGTTACGGCGGCGGCGATAAAGTGCGACCTGCGGCGCGCTTACGTTACGGTACACACAATTTGTACTTACTTTAATTACTCCGGCCCGCAAACACATTCAAATGGGAATAGAACTTAGTCTTGTATGGAGAAATGGTGCCATAATATGTCGGTGGTGTATTGTGCAACACACTGTGCTACGTTTGAAGAGCTTGTCGGCCCAGGGTGCGTAGATAAGCTTTATAAGCGCTTTAGCAAGTTATGCGTAGCTCCTACTAAGGTGGATTTCCATAAGTGGCAAAAATATTCTTAAGCTACTACGTGCTACTGAAGACATATTAAACCATTGGTCCTGCCTGTCATAATATTACTAGTATTGGTTACGTACACTCACAAAAGAAAAGAAGAACCAAAAGTTCTCATTTCAAGAAAGAAGAAAGTAATCTCTGTATTAGTGGAAAATTAAAGATTCTCATAGAGGGAGAACTAGAAGTTGAACGACCAGCGGTTGTTTGACTCTGCCCTCGCCAATACACTGAGAAGTCCGGTGAAGAAGCGAAAGCTCACGTGAAGCTAGCTACATACATTACATAGTTGTTATTTGTGCAATAAAGAAATTACATACATACATACATAGTCTCGTGCTTGTGTAGAGGCGAAACACGTGTCGCGAGCACGACGGCCGATATTGCTGCAGCCTCAACGGATGTACCAATATCAGCAAGAGTTTCATGCATCAACTATTAGTTGCTGGTATGAAGGGATTGACGGTAGTGCGTGGGCGCCGGCTGGTAATAGTTTGCATAAACTAACTGATGGTGGAAACACACAAAGTAATTTAACTCAAAGTGCATGTGACTTTGACTTCCACAAAGTAACACCTGAATAAATTCGCAATGTGAATAATAATTTGTCTTCATATGCCTTGAATGAATTTTTGCAATCAATCTTTTGTTTGTTCTCTTAGTTTACTCTATATAAATCTAAAGGATGGAATTCAAAAATACTTAATTCTCAGATCACTTAACTGCGTCGACCCAAGTAGTGCGAAAACAAAGAAACTAATTTAACCCGATCTCGATCTTAGTTCTAGATCTGCAGATCTCAAACTTCATAGTTCGAGGAGCAAATCCGATTAAGTGCATACTCTTGGAGTCCAAGTTGGGGCAAGTTCCCGAATAGCCGACTGAGCTAGTTCCATCGAAATATTTGACCCGCAGTAATGAAGCGGCAGTGTTTTCCGCGTCGCCACGTTGCTTGGCGTGCCAACTAATGTGCAAACGAGCTGGCCGAGATTACGTCGGTGATGGCGATAGCCAATATGTTTTGTTAGTCAAAATAATTGATCGAGCAAGCGCAAAGTGCGAGCGAAGCTTCACTCTGCTTGAGCTTTGGCAAAAAAAAAGACATAAGTCCCAGTGTCTGATGAAAATTCGGTGAAAAAGATCAATAACGTAATAACGTACTATAAGTTTTATGTACATACATTATTACGGAAAAGTGGCGAAATCGGCATAGAGGACCTTAGCGCCATTGAAGTCTGTGACTATTATTATTATTATTAAATATATTAGGACACTATTACTATCGCCTTTGGACTGATAAGACTAGAAAGGTCTACAGCACAGATCCGCTAGTATTTTTGTTTGTTGGTTGAAACCTCTAAACCAAATACAAATAATTATTTTGTCAATCAAAAATTACGTAATCATTATCTGTTATAGATTAAGTGACACCAAAATGAATAATGCTAGAAAATTGCATTTTCAAGAAGTAAATTAAATTTTAGTAAAGTTTCTCAAAACCGAATTCCTGTAACTGGTAAAGATAATAACAAAAACACACATATTGTACTCCGAGTCCGTAAAAGGTGAAAAATAATTCAAAACATACATACTCATTCTCAATCAAAACACACTAAATTGAACTTCTCTTAGTCGGCATCGAGACTCCATCGAGTAAGACTCGCGGGTCGGGTCGGCAAACATGAGCTAAGGTGTTTGCGCACTCCGACAAACGGAGCCAGCGAATCGGCTTTCACATGTATTGCCTCTATAACTAATGTTGAATATTTTTTTTATTTCTTTTATTATTAGAAACTCATACCGTAAAGTGCTTGCCAAGATAAATGAACTCAATCACGATGGATTTATCTTCTGTAGTTGAGAAGTTTTCATGGCCTCTTTCTGACTCCGTCATCAGACCTTAGACAATATTAGCTCTACAGTTGTACCGTTGTTAAGTTTCGATAAAATCCATTCCGTTGTTTTTGCGCGATGAAAACATACATCGATTTAGAAGTTTGTTACTTATTTTCATATGAATAACATGAGGAGGGTTAGGAGAGGGCGGTCCGGTGATTTTTACGAATGTGACAACAGTGTGTACAGTAACAACTCTCTATCAATTAAAACTCTTAACTAATTTCCCACTCATTAGCTAAGACCTTAAAATACGCAAGATTCCGCTCAATACTCTGAGACTGCATCGAGAATAGATCGAGAGGCTGTGACTAAGAGTTGCGGATGTGGTTGGCAGACATGCCAGCTAAGTGTTTGCACACGATAACAAAATGGAGCCGAATGAATTGACTTTCTCACACAATTTTGCCGTTAAAACGAAGAAACGGAGCCAAACGACTCTCCTACGTTTAAACTAAATTCATGAAAAATAAGGGTTTTTGTCATGCAAAACTTATTACCTTCACCATCATCAGGTCTTATTGAGTCATAGTCAATAGTCAACAATTTTATTCATCTTAAGATATTTTCAATATCATTTGGTGAACGTCAGTTTACATTTACAATTGTTTTACAATGTTATGTTACTGTTGACGTCAATAATTTACTTAAAGCTAAGTTTACACCGCCTCCAAGCCGGAGTGCAGAAGATATATTAGCAATATATTAGCAAAGCCGACAACAAATTTGGCCGACACTCTCTACGCTGGCTAGACGGGTTGCAGGGACTGCTTTGATGTCTATAAGCTTTGTTTAGCTTGCGTTTCCTAAATCGCCTTTTACGACATCCACGGGAAGGCTTGGAGTAGTCCTATTCTACTCTGCCTGGAACCACACGGCAAAACTTTTATCGAAACACAATTCAAAGCTCTATGAATTCAATATTTATCTGTCTAGATATCAAAATAGTATACTGATAGCATCGAGTTCCATTGATGAAGATTTGCGGAGTGGATTGGCAAATACCCGAGCTAAGAAGGAGTCAACACACGAGAAACCGGCAAGCATGCATGAAAATATTGATGGATGTGGATGAAGCGAGAGGATTGCAAGGCTCGAGCCTTGCATGCTTGTAGTGCTCTCTGCCTCTCTCTAAGGGAAAAATCAATTTAACAAAAGGTGCCAGGCGAATTCACTTTTACACATGTAGCTTTTAGCACTCTATCAAAATGTCTGAATTTTATTCTTTGATAAACTAACTAAGAAAATAAAATCCGTAATTCTAATATTGTAATGTTTAACTACGAATCAATATAATTCTAACTGTTATTTTAAATGCAAAGGTTGTTTTTTGTATCTGTTTATGCTTTCATGGCTTATCAACTAAACCGATCATCATGAAATGAAATGTGTGTTGTCTCAAATATGAAAAAGATGGTACCTTTAAACCCAAAAACAAAACCTACCACTACTACTGGAATACATTTATTTAGGAATAAGTAGTTCCCTTGTACTCATTTTCTGTATGTATATTGTCTTTACATGTTATTTTGTGTACATAAATAAATAAATAAACCACTGTTTCCGAGGGATTGACATTAACAAAGCCAGTATTATGTAAATGTCATCACATCAAGTAGGTAGCTCCAGTGACAACGACTTGCGGATTGAATCGGCAAACACGCGAGCTAGGAGGTGTTTGCATTGCAACGGGGTGAATCAGCTTCTAGCGAATCATCCCCACGACTCGAGCAAAAGAACTACAGGCTTTATATTAAAGACTCGAGATATAAAAGAGTTATATTTTTCAACACTCTGTATCGATAGAAATACAGTAGCACTATGATAGAATCTAACTTTTGTATTAGGTTAGAAAATAAACAAGGTAAAAATGTAGCTTTAAACGTAGCCAGTTGATTTGAGCCTCTAAGAAATAGCGATAAGGAACACCTTTGAATTTTGTGTCTTGTACGGTACGTAGAGTGGCTTATAGTTTGAAGTAAAACTTCTAGTAAAGTCTTAAGTTTCTCAATATACATGCAATCCTGTCTTTAAATTTAAAGTACATTTTCTTATTCTGTTATTTTTGATCCCCATCTGCGTCTTGACATTGAAGTTACTAATCTCAAGTTACATTTTGTTGGAGTAAAGAAAAGCCCCATACTGAAACATTTACAAAGGAATCGAGTACGCAGACTGAGAGCTTTACACTCTCAAAAACTCATTCAAACTTCAGCCTTCAAGTCTTCAAGACTTGTAATGAGTAGAGTTTTTATTCAAATATGACTCAAAACTTTCTTTGCAACAGTATATAGAACTCTCTTAGCTATGTCTGATTTTATAATGGGTTATTAGTTTATAATGCTTAAAGCAAGATGAAAATATTTTTTCCAATTAAAGTTATTAACTAAGAAAAAAATATTTGTACTTTTTATTTAACTTAAGAACGAAGTTTCTAATCTCAAGTTAATTAAAGTGAAGCTCACGCACACCATAAACATTTACAAAAGAATCAAGTGCACAGAGTAAGAGCTTTACACTCTCAAGAACTCATTCAAACTTTAGCCCTCCAGTCTTCAAGACTTTGGAATGTGTAGAGTTTTTATTCAAATATAACTCAAAACTTTCTTTGCCAAATATGTTCTGCATATTGTTGCAAATAATGTTTTGATTCGTCCATACATATTTATCAAAACCTGTTATTCACCACTCTCAGTCGTATCAGATTTTAGAACGGGTCCCAACGCTCAACATGCTAGGATTTAAATTATTTTCTAATCACTCAAAGGGGACTTAGATAAAACATGTAAACAAGCTCCCAAATTAAAACGTCCCGAGTGCATTTGCAAAGCAAGCCGTGTCCTTTGAGCGCAGAGTACATTCTCATTAGGGCGGGTAGCAAGCAGCTGGGCCAATATGGCGGAGACGCCACGCGTTCGGCTAAATAAGCTACGACGATGCGCACTAACGACGGGGCTCCGAGGATATTTCAATAGAACTAGCTTTGCTTCACTTTACAGGGTCTTTTGTGCATCATTTATTTATAAGGATTTTTTGTTTACTAAACTCTTTACACAATTCATTGTAAACGCGGACCTAACCTCAATGAATTTTTTCCTGTCACTTAACCAAATGGGTAATGGTAAGAATTAATGATGCGGTAATGCAATAATTTAAATTTGAAAGAGAAAAACATAAATTAATATTAAATAAAGACTAAAAGAAATAGAATAATAAACTACATACATATTATACACACAAGTACACATTGATAAAATAAATAATAGAGAACTACATACATTCATCATCATCATTATCATCAGCTTTCCATAACCCACTGCTGGGCATACATACATTACAACATTAATTTTATTAGTCTGTAGTATCAAAATTCTGAATAAAAGAAACATTTTACGAAATAAAACCTGGTCAACAAGAGGCATCGCAAAACAATTACAACAAGTACCCCTGACCGGCCAGCGGGGCGGGTCAGGTGATAAATTACGCGGCAACGTTTTTATCGACACCTGCATTTGTTGTAGTCGGCAGCCCATTTGATTTGAAGTGAGCAAACGCTTCTACAAACACTGATTTCATTAAGCTTATAAACAAGAATATGCATCACATTACAAAGATAGCGAGCAAGCTTGACCAGCCGATAGGGTCGGGTCAAGTGATTAATCTTACGGCAATATTTTAATCGTCAACAACTTTGTTTGCAGCCATTGGCACCTTGCAAGAGCTGAACAACAATGGTATGTTAACTAGTCAGCAATAGGTATTGCATTACAATGACAGCAAATATGCCTAACCGGCCAATAGGGGCGGGCCAGGAGATAAATTACGCGGCATCGTTTTTATCGACACCTGCATTTTTTGTTGTTGGCACCCCATTTGATTTGAAGTGAGCAAACGCTGCTACAAATACTGACGTCAATCAAGTTTATAAAAAATCTGAACTACAACGGTATGTTACCTGGTCAACAATAGGCATCGCATTAGAATTATAGCGAGCACCCCGATCGGCCGATAGGGTGCGGGCCAGGTGATAAATTGTGCGACAACATTTGAATAATAAAAACAGCATTTGTTGCTATTGGCACCTAACAAGAGCTGAAAAACAATGGAACGTTAATTGGTCAGCAATAGCCATCGCATTACAATGATAGCGAGCACGCCTGACTGGACGATGGGGGTGGACTAGGTGATAAATTACGCGGCAACGTTTTTATCGACACGTGTATTTGTTGCTGTCGACACCAAACTATAGTCGAATTGAGTAAGCGTATTATTACGTAATATTGATGTCATCAAGCTTATAAAAAAACTGAAGAACAATGGTATGTTAAGTGGTCAGAAATAGGCATGGTATTACAATGATACCGAGCACACCTGACCGGCCAATGGGGTCGGGCCAAGTGATAAATCGCACGGCAATATTTTAATTATCAACAACTGCATTTGCAGCCATTGGCACCTAACTCGACTTGACACGAGCAAACGCTTCTACAATATTATTGATGCAGTCCAGCTTGTTAAGGAACAACTGAATAATAATGGAATGCTAACTGGTCAACCAATAGGCATCGCAGTACAATTACAGCGACCACGTTTAACTTGCCGATAGGAACGGGCCAGGTGATATATTGCGCAACAACATTTTTATCAACACCTGTGTTTTTAGCCATCGACACGTGTTTCAAATTGTAGTGATAATGATAATAGATAAATCGCTAATGATATCAAGATTTAAAAAAATATATGTATACAATATATTAACTGGTAAGCAATAGGCATCGCATTACAATTACAGCGAGCACGTTCGACGGGCCGATAGGAACGAGCCAGGTGATATATTGCGCAACAACATTTTTATCAATACCTGTAGTTTTGTAGCCGTCAAAACCCCATAATTCTTTTGCCTAATAAAAGATAAATCACTAATGCTATCAAGATTTATTAATTTAATTTTTTAAAAACAATAAACTGAGTATATACAATATGTTAACTGCTGAGCTGAGGCATCGCATTACAATTACAGCGCACCCCGACCGGTCGACAGGGGCGGGCCAGGTGATAAATCGCGCGGCAACGTTTTTATCAACACCTGCATTTGTAGCCGTCGGCGCCGCGCGATGCTTGCGCGCCCACTCACTGATACCATCTAGCTTTTGCACAGACTACACATTGATAGTGTTAGTAAATCTAGAGTGAATTTCAAAGAAGCACGGTTTATTAGTAAACGTAGACGTCATTTTTTAGTAGTCATGAATTAAAGTATTCTAAAAATCACAATCGACAAAAATACACGAGAATAAGAATAGATTTTATGTTTTATTAACGGCCTTAGGAATAGTTAAGTAAATAAAAGCGACTATTTTCTGGGAAAATAGTCCTTCTTATATAGCTACGAAAAGAAAAAAGGAAAAGAAGAATGGAGTCCACTAAATTTTTGTTTATTTTGCTCTTGGAATAGTATTGAATAAACTAGAAACGTCCTCTAATTTTTAACATTTCAAACAATTTTCTTTCAATTCACTAAACGTCATCTGCTCTATTCAATTTTGTGTCACAGACAGCGAAATCTTTGACTATAAAATGTCTACGCCCAGAATTCGATTTTGCGTAAAAGACACCCTTGTAAAGATGCGAGTAAATAAATTGAAAAGGGCACAAATAAACTCTTTTAGCGAATAGATGGGATAATATCAGGCGGCGCCGAATTTGCTGCTCGCGTCGTTTGGACAAAGTATGCGATTTCGCTGTAAGCCTGCAATTCCAACAAATATGTGATATGTGAGCGATGCGATGAAATAAATTAAGCGATATGATCGCTTCATTTTTCTCGCACAAGCAAACGCACAGTTCTGATGGAAAAGGAACTTAAAAGTTATGATGCGATGCAATGTTTTCACCAAAATAGTGTGGTGCGGAAATGTATGGAAATGCTGTGACATGTATGTAGCGATTAAGTATTTGCAAAGTGAAATTGCCCTACTGATTAATTTAAAAAAATCTAGTTGAATATTATCCACCAGAGTTGTGCTCAGCGAGGCTAAGGGAATTAAGTGATATCATGATTGGTGGTTTTGTGTACGTGAAAGTTCTCGTGACCCCACTAGTGAAGATCAGTAGTGGAATTAACAGTCCGTAGGTTTGTTTTTCCACGTCGCTTAGCTCTCTAGCCCAGCTTTGGTGGAGACTCACCCCAAAGATGAGTGTGGCGAGTTTCACAGAGCGAGGGTCAATAAACGATTTGCAGCGTCGCCGGCCGTTAAACTGCTAATAAAATGATCTCCGAGACGACTTAAGCCGACTTTTGGCTGTCTCGCTGAGAGTCACATGATTTTCAAGTAATTCTTAAAGTGGAAAGCTAATCCAAATAATACATATGATAAATTGCAGGTCGTTATGTCTACCACTAACTATGGTGATGGTGACTGGATTCATGGGGTTTTTTTAAACCATATCACTTTTATAAGACTAACTTCGCATTTATAATATATATAGGCACATATATATATTGAACGACAACGATTGAAAAATGTGTTTTGGTTCATCGAACAAACATGTAGAACTACGAGTACGTCGCAACAAAAGGCACATCAATCCGAAGCCCGCCGTGGCCGACGTGGACAAGATGTATTTTGACATAACGAGGATTATTCTAATTGGCTTCCGGAAGTCGCTCCTAATTGGCTTATCGTGATTGGTTCCTACCTCGAGCGACGGCAATGTCGCTGCCTGGAAAATTCCATTTGACCGTGAGAGACTAAAAAGTAAAGTCGGAAGGATTAAGAGTGATTTACAAATTACGCGATGGTTATGCAGGAATGTTAGTCTCACGCTAAAACTGGGACGAGACTTCTTTAAGATTTTTTTGCTCCTCCTCATACGAACGTTTTCCAGGTTGCGTCCGCGGCTTTGATGCGTCAGAGCCTGGGATCCGTTACTATGACAGTATCCGTGCAAGTATAGACAGACAGGCAGCAGCCTGCTTGACGTCAATTATTCTTGGGTGTCTTCAGAGGCATAGATAGATTACCTGTGAAGGAAGGAAGTACCTAAGTATAAGTATTTTTTCGCAGCCAGGAAGAGAATTCAGTTCCCCTCGTTTCGTAGTCAAAACTTTATTATTTTTACTCTTAACAAAAAAGTGGGTTTTTTAAATATGAATCTTGACCTATGCATTTACGGTCGGTATGACATTGAAACTTGGATCGTTGAATTTTACAGATTAGGCCCCTTTCTTTACACTTATCACAATTGCTCAATATATTTAATGGTAATCGCAAATATATTGAAAAACGTTGTCTGTTGACTATAATAGTCAGATTACTGAGTACGATTTGACTATTATAGCCATCGATTTAATATAAGTATTCGACTTCACCTCATGCCTCATATCTTGCATCACAATGTGTGTTTTATTAAGGATGTATTTGTAGTAACAATGTAAACTAGAGAACAGCCAGGCAAAACAATCAAAAAAGTAATAAAAGGGCATCTATCACATTCTTTTTTTAGTAGTCTAAAATCAGCCTCTATTTCTAGCCTTGTTGTTTGACTTTTCTAACCAGACGCCGGCTAGACAGCTGTAATTTCGAGTGTCAGCGGGCAGGCCAATAGTGTTGACAGAAGAGCTTCTAATTACAGAGTGTTTCAGGTACACGCCAGAGTGCGCTATACATGCAATTAGAGTTATTGACTAGCATAATATTTTTTTAGATCCAACATAGACTAGACAATATACATGATAAATCAATAAGGTATATTGTCAGTCACAGAATGTTAGTTATGTACCTGAACGTTTATTAGAAAATAATAATGGTATATAAATGTGATAAATAAAAAAAATCTTATACTATCAATAAATAAAACTAATACACTAAACTACTTTTAACATAATAAAATAAACTTATAAATCTAAAAATTCATGCCCATGTGGCATGTTGGCAAGGACGCTGGCTGCATTTCCACGCTGGATTGCGACGCTTATCCTTTGCTTTATTTGAATGTTAGTTGATATGTGTCGATGAAACTCAAATTCAGAGCGTGTCACTCTATTGAATTTGACATTCAGAGGTTTTTGTGTTATAACATAACGTACGGCCGTAATATTACGGTGAGCGACGCGAGAGGTGTTTTTGAGAGAGATTTTTAATTACAGAGCATGACACTGTATTCCACATCTGAAGTGTGCTTTATTTATAAGAAATAAGCATTCAAAGTTAGATTTTCTATGCACAACAGCTAGACAGTTAACATGTAGGGTGGTAATTGTTAGATGTCAGAGAGCGAGGCGAGCGACGATGCCTGAAAGGTGTAGACGGAAGATCATTTCACTAACAAATAGAGTCTAAACACAACTGAAAACACCTTCAGGTGTGAATTAAAGAAGTAAAACAAATAAAGAATACACTTTTCATTAAATAAACTATGTCTTCTTATAGAAAACTTCACAGTTCGCACAGTAGTAATATCCCTGTAAAGTGGCGATTGTGGTGTGAGGTGTCAACAAGCAAGGTGTCAAATGTCGGCTGAGGAGTATTGATGGAATTATAGAAATATTAATTACAGAGGGAGTCTATTTCACATCTAAAAGTGTGCTTTACATAATATTCATATTTTTACCGATTATTTATATTTTCTTGGTGCAGCATTAAGCAGAAATTTTTGATGTATCAGCAAACGAGAGCCAATTACTAATAACAGGCGCATTTGCTGAGTTGTGTTTATAAAAAAAATACTAAGTTATAAAGCAGTCAATCTTTGGGGCTAGCTTAATCTGTGTGATTTGTCCGTATATATTTATTTATTTATTCAAAACTAATTACACCATACGCTGTTTAAGTCGAATTATTCAAAGTAAATTTTGACCTTGCTTTTTAGGGTTCCTTGGTAAACTAGGAACCCTTATAGTTTCGCCATGTCTGTCTTTCTGTCTGTCTGTCTGTCCGTCTGTCTGTCCGTCTGCGGTTTTACTCAGAAACTATAAGTACTAGAAATCTGTAATTTGGTATGAGTGTGTATATTAATCATGTCAAAAAAGGGGTAGAAATTTTTTTTTGGAAAAAGAAAATTTTTAGCGTAGTTCCCATACAAGTAAAAAAGGAGTAATATTTTTTTTTCTATACAAACCCATCGTGTTTGGTAATGTTAAATAGGTCTTTAAAAAAATTGTGAGGTTGAGACCACATTTTTTTGATTTAGGGACCCGTTTCCGAAATATTTGGTTTTAAAATGCAAATTTTTGTTAGAAGTAAGTGTCCCCCCCTCTATCTGCTAAACGTTTATATATAAATACGTAAAAAAATTACAGCAGTAGTATATATACTGCAGTTGAAAGGAAAACTATCAGAGCTGAGTATTAAGTACAAACTAATAAGTAATAGGCAACCAACTTATAAAATGTACTCAAAAATGTAAAATTTCATACAATTTTCATTCATTGTTAGATGTTTTTGGTCGTTACACTGTGAGGTGCGAGTGAGAACAGTGTGAACTCAAAGTTGTCATTCGCAACTACGGAACCGTATATTGCGCGTGGCCCAACACGCACTAGACCGGTTTTTTTTCAATTTTGTGAGTGCAGCTAGGCCTAAATAATAAACGTGTAAAGCAGTAATAGTGAGGTGTCAGCAAGCGAGGCGCCAAGTGTCGGCTGAGGGGCTTTGATGAAAGCGCACCTTGATTGCGAGGGTGTCACTTATTCAGACCAAGACTAACTCGCTTGCGTTTTGTGGAATTAGTATTCTCTCTCTCTCTCTCTCTATTTGTGCGTTTTATTTACTTTAATAAAAAAAAGTGTGAGAAGGCGTTTTTAGTGACCAAAAAAAAAGCCTGAATGTTAATTCCCATGAAAACTACACTCCGGACGGTTGAGTCTGAAACAGTTGTGGCTGGCCATCATAATATGATGCGACTATATATTATAGAGTCGTAGCCTCCAATCATGCAGAAGATTCCAAATGGTCATCTATGTTTTTTTAGAGAATGTGTTCAGACTAACTTAATTCTAGGTGAGGTTTAGGTTCTTATGTAGATAATTTAACAAACATAAGTTTTAACGGCCTGTACAGAAGCAGCTTGAACATTCTACGTGTCTTTTTTTTCTCACCAGACTAGACGTCGTCCAGACCAGCGTCGTAGAATGTTCTTTAAATGTGTGACAGTGACCCACACTGGTGTTACATTTTTCAAGCTACCTAAAGGCATCTGACATAAGAAGGCAGACAGCCTTTAATGATGACTGCTGAGACCAACAGCTTTACGTTTTCGATGCACGGAAGATCTCGTTTAACGAGCTTAAGCGCCATACATTAAAAAAAATTTTTTTTTCGTCTTAAGCGCTAATAATGCTCACGCCAATTTTGCAAATATAGAAAAAAAAATATATATGAGGTTCTAGAACTTATTTGTTGCTTCACCTTACATTATCTTTATTCTTAGATAAAACAGTCAATATAATCTTGTTTAATACGAATGATAGGTTAATACTATAGTAAGAACTCTAAAATATTTGTTCTGCATTTAACGGGATGATTAAATAAAATCAGACAAAATGCTTGTAATAGCACTAAAATACTTAAACTTAAAATGCATCGCGTTCATCGGCAGTACAATAAAAATAGCGAACGGAATGATCCGATACCGACTAGCCGGGAGTGGCTAAGTGATTAGAAACTATCAATCTGAACAAACGTTTGAAGGGAATATAGCAGCAGGAGAGAGGAACATAGCTATCTAGCTGATTTGAAACGTAAAATAAATTAAAGCTGAAGTTATTGCAGCGGTGCGGAGTGCACCTCTCGGTACGAGCTTTTATGTCTTTCCCCGATGCAATTTCAGATGTTCAATCTAAATTAAATTATATTTCACAAACAAAATAATATTACCTCAGCATATTGTCAATTTGTGTGTCTGAAAGAAATTATTTTTCGTGTGTAGCCATAGATTTAAAAAAAATGCGTGTTTGTAGCCAACGACTTTTTACTCTATGGTCGCCGCATCAGCCCGCTCAACGCGGGATGTCTATGGTCTGCTAAAAAGCGATGTAACTCGTTATAATCATTTGTTGTCATTTTTACTTACGGTAGCAGTTGTTTTTGCTGTGATAATTTACCATCAGGTGATCTACTACAGCAACAAACAAGATTTTTTCCTGGATTTTGCTCGATAGTCTAACATTGTATAGATAATGGTACGGAACCTTTCATGCGCGAATTTGATCTCGCGATTTTTTTGATGATCAGACAATTTATAATTATTTTTCATGTTGGTTTGATTCATAAGAAGAGAAATGAAGTTTTGTAAATTAATTCTATTTTATCTGGAGAAACTACACTGTATAAAGTAATACTACTATATTTTAATCTATGCCAGGGCACTAAAATCTTGAACGAGATAAATCTCGCTCAGTGGCGTGCCTCGTCATTAAATGATTAAATAGGAAGCCGGCTACTACCGCACCGCACCGCACCGCAGGGCAACGTATTATGAGCGGAAATGCGTCAAACCACTGAGAGGGAAGTTTGCGGAACTTCAAGATTCGATATTGTGCACATGATAGTTTGTGGGCGAGCCACCATAAAGTAAGGATTTAGAAATATTTGGACAAACATGAATAAACGATCAAGAAAATTGTTGATACTTAAAAAAAAAAGTTTATTGTTATAAGAAACTACGCATTTTGACCCTTCGGTCATTTTGACTTTTTATAATAATCATCTTATGAATCGTTACTTTTAGTATCTAGTTTTTAGCGGTAGTGGCGCAGTGGTGTTGGAGCGTGACACGCAAACAAAGGGTCCCGTGTTCAGAGCCTGCCTGGACCGACCTGTACCTCTAAGTTTATAGTCCAAGTGACTTATGTTCAGTAATTTTCATCGACTACTATCTCACTCTTACGGGAAACTTCGGGAGGCTTCCTGAACACTATTGATCACGAGTGTCTGAAATAGAGAATACATGTCTACTTTCCCCGCTTTAAATTGTAAGTTGGTGGGTTTCTGTCGACATACATATCAACAACAAGTGCATTATTTAAAAAATAATAATACGTCTGCCTCTGTGTTCTGGCTCTTAGACAGGTTGCGTCCACCATATCGTTTTTTTTGCTGACCTTAGATGCTTATGGTACTCCGGGAATGAAGACAAATCTAATGACACCTCACGTTCCAAAATCGTTCAAGCCGTTAAGGCTATAGCTAACAATGATACAGAAAGCCATTCATAGATACATAGTAATACACATACATACGCGCAAAAAACATTACATTCCTTTTGTAGGTCAGTTGGGTAATAAAAGCCTAGCTCTTAAACATCAAAGAGATATATATTTTAGTAACCTCAATTCAAGTCTGAAAGTCGCCACTAAATATACATAAGCGGCGTACAAATGTCCAAACCGAATTACCCTGGTCGGACAACTGAAAAAGCCCCACACGGACGTTAATAATTGAGCAGCCGTCATTATAACATACAGCGGGGGTGAGGCGCGGGGCGGGGAGGACGGCCACATGTGCGAGTAGATATACTTGAAAGGTATCTCTTTAAGGTGTTGTGCATACTACAACAACTTGCAAATTAAAAATTTAAAAAAACCCTACAGGAGTAGGGTTTTTTTTACCAGTCATTGATTTTTTCTGACGACAGTCCGCCGTTGATATTTTGCTGACGTTACCACCACCACCATACGTGGTGGTGGTAATGTCAGCAAAATACGTCATACTAAGTGGAACAGATGTACTACCATGCATAGCTACAAACATAATATAGATGTATATACAAAAGGTCGGTCACGTAATAATAAAGGTGAATACAAATCACACGCAACCGAGATCGATATACTGAAGAATATATTAAGTAATCTTGTCATGATATAAATTGATTTAAAAAAATATGTCATGTCATTTAAGAGTCGCCTGGACGCGAATGTCTCCATACAAACGGAAAAAGGGAATGGTGGCAATATTTGATAATTTTAGGGCTAAATTAAGCATCCAATCAATTAATCAAATTATAATCTACGTACGTTCTTATACAGTTTGGTTAAATTATCAAATGTTTGAGAATTATATGCCTCTCAAGATTTCCATACAAATTTGAAAAGGCTTGTAATTCTCAAACCATTGGTATTTTAACCAAGCTGTATAGGAACGTACGTAGATTATAATAAGATTAATTGATTAAATGCTTAATTTTACTCCAAAATTATCAAATATTGCCACAATTCCCTTTTTCCGTTTGTATGGTATATGCTTCCAGGCGACTCTTAAATGATATATTTAGGTCAAAATTGAAATAGAAAGTGTAAATTTTTCTAAAATTAAGTAAAAAGGTCATCACCATCAGTCAAATTCCAGGGTTATGATAGTGCACAGATTATCTGTGTGATAGTGCGTACGAAGTCTAATGAATAACAGTGTGGCCGAAACTTGTAACGGCCCCGATGGCGCCCTGCCCTCAACTTGGCGCATTATCATAAGCCAGTCGTGTTGTGTTTCAAGGACAATCCCGTTGTAGAGCCTCTTCAGCAAGGGCTAATATCCCAACTAGTATTATGAATGCGAAAGTGAGTTTGTATATTTCTTTGTTCCTTACCTCTACACGCTTTATTTACTGAAACAATCTTCTTGAAAATTGCATAGAGGTTGACAATGCTACGGAGATGAACATAGACATACATCACGCGGTAAAAGCCGCGTTCAACAGCTAGTTATTGATAATTTTAAAATAGCTGTGGAGCAGCCCCTTTGACGACCACTCAAATAGGACTTTTTACTTTTTGAGTTCATGTAGGTATGGTAATTGTGAGTTTATTTATTCCTAACATCTGAATGCTGTAACAGATTTGGACGCATGGTATCATTAACATCTGATATGCTAAATTAATGTCATTGTGAAAGTAACTCTGCCTGTTACTGTTTTTCCTCTTTCATGCGTCAACCCTTACATCCCTTGCTAAAATTTCTCACTATTCAAGTTGGTTTGAGGACATCTTAAGTCAACAGGATGACCAAGTATGACAGTTGTTTCTTCAATTTGACTCAGAAAACATGAAAAGCAAAGGGATATTTTTAAATGAATTATTAAATACGAAAGATTGAGTTTGAGTCTAGTTGAGGAAGCCTTGAAGAAAGTACTTATAAATGAGTGTCAGCGTCTTCGTCATTAACACATTGCCAAATCATAAATGACCAAGCCCACAGTACTAAAACTTCCCTGATTAAGTCGTGAATAATCTTGAAAATATGCTCTACATTATTTTCATTCGCATATAATTATGGTCAACAAGTATGTTGTTTAATAATGCTGTTAATCCAGTGACCTGCACCGCTCTGGGAGCCTCGGGCTAGCAGTAATGAGATACGGAACGACACGCGATAGCCGGCCTTTGTAACCGTATACAATAACGTCGAACAACAAGAGCGCGGCTTCAATTGCGATCCGGTATAAATACTACTGCTGCGGGGCTAACCACTGCACTATTACATGTTATGTTTTATTATCGTGGCTTAGGAATCTTAATAATAATAATAACTTCCCGTGGTCCATATGGAAAAGCTTTAATCGCCTCCAGACTAAAGTAGGCCAATGCAGGTATCGGTGGGGCTATACTGACCAGGCAGAAATGCGATGCCAATGTGGTCATGATGACCAAGACTGCGCGAAAGAAGACCTTTTTACCGCTTCAGAAAGTGGAATTAGAGTTGCCACACACTAGAGGGACAAAATCTAATTGCCTTAAGCCATCGACACGAAAAGAAGAAGAAGGAATCTAAAACAATTCAGACTTAAAGTTTAAGACCCAAAACCACACAGAAAATTATTATATACTTGCTTTTGGGGCTCCAATTGAGTTTATGTCGATCCCACGAGAACACAGTAACTTTTCAGATATATATAAATAGGTACCCTCTTTCCTATTCCGTATCCCCGACAACGTGTGTGCAAAATTTGTACTAAGTTAAGGCGTATTACATTAAAGATATCGTATTTATATAATGATTTAAGTTACAGCAACTATATTAACTATATTAGAATTCAATAATTGATTCAATACTACACCATTAGAGAACATCACGCGAGAACTAATACTAATTATTATGTAAATGTTACAGTAATTACTACGTCAATGCTTTATAAGATTAATTACTCCTGAGATCTGTCAACTCATACAATGAATCAAAATGGGGAAGTGATAGTGGTCAGGGTGCAAGAATACATTTATTTTTAAGATCTACAAAGGAGAAGAAATAACTGGCAGGTTAAACTTTTTTTATTAGAGCTTTTATATCTTGAAAAGTTTTTTGTTTAGGAATAGTTTTTATTCCAATTTATGATAACGTGTATCACTTTTGTATCTTATTGTGTCTGCTTCATTAATGCCTCTTGTTGCATCAACGGCTCGATAGATTTAAAAAGTGAGATGTTATTAGATTTGTATTCTTCCCCAGAGTGCCATAGGCTATGAGGCGTAAGCAAAAAAATAATAAGGCAGACTTTAAATGTCAAAAAATAAATTCTAATTTTCATATCTTAAATCTTAAATATAAATATAAATAACTCAAAGATGACTGGCTGACTGACATAGTGATCTATCAACGCACAGCCCAAACCACTGGACGGATCGGGCTGAAATTTGGCATGCAGGTAGATGTTATGACGTAGGCATTCGCTGAGAAAGGATTTTGATCAATTCTACTTCTTAACGCGAGCAAAGCCGCGAGCAAAAGCTAGTTTTAAATAAAACTAGCTGATGCCCGCAACTTCGTTCGCGTGGACTATATGACTCGGGCGTATTAATATACCTTGATACGAACTAAACATACATAAGAAAATACTTGTAGCAGTGCTATAAAATTGTATGCCTCTATACAATAGGCCTTCGAGAAGGATGGACCTCAGCTTTAGGTGTTGCCTGTGTATTCAAGGCTTGGAGAGACAGCAAACTCTCATGTTTTGTCATATGGGCTGAAAACTACATTGCCAAAAGGGGAACCGCTGGATGGTCACCAGCAATATGAGCTAATCGTACTCTACGCACTCTATCCCACTCTATCGAGAATTTTACAGAGTCACACTCTCCTGAGTGTGACTCTGTAAAATTCTCGATATAAAATTTGACATGGTACTTTGTGTATCAGATGTTCTAAATCTTCGATTTTTTCACCTCAACAAAAAATACTAAGCCTGCTAAACTTTTGCTACAGCGTCATTTTTATATTTCTTATAGTTTACCCGGACCATTATAGTTCTGCGTAGGTGTTCCAAATCTTCAAATAAAATACCTCAACAAAAAATGCTCATCAGGTTGAATAACTTTTGTTAAGGCGTTATTTATATATTTCTTATAGTTTACCTGGACCATTATGGTTCTGCATGAGGTGTTCCGAATCTCAGATTTTTTATATCTCAACAAAAATGCTCATCAGGCTTAACTAATTTTGTTAAGGCTCCACTTTTATATTTCTTAATAGTTCAGCTGGATCATTACGATGCTGCATCAGGTGTTCCATTTTTTAAATCATTTCTACTTTATATGTTGCCCCGGCTTAATGCTATATAGCAAAAAACGTTTCATTCGAATCCATCCAATATTTCCGGAGATAAACGTGATCATACATACAGACAGACAGACAAGAAATTCTAAAAAAAAATTATGCTTTCTATTATTCTTTTTAGGTGTCCTTCTATCCATTTCAGTCAAAAATACTAAATGTACAGACAAAATATTTTTACTGTTTTATTATATGTATAGATAAGTACTTCCTGTTTCTACTTCGAGTGATAATCTCCTTAACGGTATGCAGAAGAAGCTATTTGCACCGTCTTCAGGCCCTCTGTTGTTTTTGCTTTTCTATTTTGTTGTCATATCCTCATTTATTTCTAGTGAGACACATCTCCGCAACGATTCCGTGCAACAATGAGAATTATGCAAATGAGGCAGTTCCTTGCCTCCTTTATCTTTCGTTGACATATGAATGTTTGTTTGTTTCAACCCCAGTGAGTGACACATCACTGTAGTATTCTCCAATGAAGAACGTAACTGCTTTATGTAGATGAAGCCGTTCCACTCCGGCTCCAGCCCTCTGTTTTCTTCCCTTATTTTTTGTTGTCATATCGTTCACTTTTGTGACGTTATGGTAATCGCGTTCGGAGGAAGGATTTTGTTTTCAATATAGACGGATGGAACTCCAAATCATTCTTATACATATACAAAATATATGTAGAGATATGATGTTAATATACAGAACAGGTATGTAAAGTAAAACTTATTGCGTATTTCAAAATCTTGATTTTTAAAGATATTTTGTTGTTATATCATTGAAACTAACGTGAGATAAATACATTATATTTAAAAACGGGTCACTCACGTGCTACTTCAATAGAGATATAGGATGGACTTTACCCGCAACCTGGAGACCGATTCTTCAAGTGAAAGATAATTTGGAGCACACAGAGCCAATAGAGACTGACACAATTAGCTCTTTCCACACACAAGCACCGTCATCGGACACGGAAGATGACGAAACGGTGACCAATGCGAGTACTACCCTGACGTCACATCATCCACATCCCCCGCCCGCGCAGCCTCCTATCCCCACCACAAGGAGCCAGCGAGCAGCGCTGCGTGCGGCGCGCCGCGAAAACGCAGTAAGGGCCCGGGATACTTCGGCGTCGCGCATCCCGAACTCGCCTTGAAAATGGACTCCTGATGAGTCCGAAACTATAGTCGGCAATCCCGACAAAGTAGCACGTGAGTGACCCGTTTTTAAATATAATGTATTTATCTCACGTTAGTTTCAATGATATAATTGTTAACCTCTACGGGGAGGTATGGCAACAACGCGCAAAGCGGTTTGCACTACTAAGAATAAAACGTAAGAAACTCGAGTGTGCTTTACAATATGTGTTGAAGTGCCGTGATAGTGGTATAGTGCCTAAATTCATGCGTATCAAACCAGTGAAGTGTATACGAGATTACAACAAATTCTTCGACTCCGTTCAAAATAAATTATTGACGCGGGTAGTGCACGACCATCACCGTAAGATCCAAAATGTTACCAAGGATTTGTATGCACTGCATTTGCAACTTTCTCACCATTTAAGGGTCGATCTATGGGAAGTTTTGGATTCAATGTCTTTTAGTAGGGCAGATATTACAAATGACAAAGTAGAACGAAGACACACAGATAAACACCAACGCCTAACAGAAAAGGCAGAGCAAAGAACGGATACTGGGTGTCACTCGGTAAATACTGAAAGGTTTGTTATAAATTTATCTTCACAACCTTTATCACCGAACCTAAACAAAGTACTGTCAAAAGGTTTAAACTTTGCTCCTACGCCACATAAACTACCAGTTGAATCCATTATTACCAGTATTGAGGACACTATTATTAGAAATAAGATCCCCCAACGTGACGCCGAATGTCTACGGCAGGATGTGTCGTCTTTGCTGCGTAAATCCAGACTTCCCAAACCGAATGTCACAAGGGAGGAGATCAAAGCCCTGAATGACTTACGGAACAACTCAGACCTATTAGTACTACCAGCTGACAAGGGCAACGCGACAGTCATAGTAGATGCGGCTACTTATCAAGAAAAGCTTACACAACTTGTAAGTGATACGTCAACTTATAAAAAGGTCAATTATAACCCTACCGCACGAGTTACCGCGGGGCTTGATAGGCTGTTGCGATCACTTTCTAATGAAGACCTTAGAAAGCGTCTACGTCCTCAAAATCCCACCGCGCCTAAAATCTATGGGCTTCCTAAAGTGCACAAAGAAAACTGGCCATTGAGACCCATTGTAAGCCAGATAGATGCACCAACGTATAAAACGTCTCGATTTATGTCAGATATTTTACAAACCCTGACAAAAAGGACTGGGAGTTACGTAAGGGATTCTACACATTTAATCGATCTACTAAAGGGAGTCAAGCTATCCGACGAGGAACTAATGGTAAGCTTCGATGTGACATCTTTGTTTACAAATGTACCAGTAGAGGAAACTATAAACATTATTGCAGAGCAAATAAAGGTTACTGACATACCTACTGAGTACATGCGTATCATTGAATTTTGTCTAAAAAGCGGATTCTTTGTATGGCAAGGTGAATATTACACCCAAATCGATGGAGTGGCAATGGGATCGCCCATTGCGCCAGTGGTGGCGAATATCTTCATGGAATGGTTGGAGGAGAGAGCGTTAAGCACTGCAACGACCAGACCCAGGCATTGGTGGAGGTATGTTGATGATGTCTTTGCAATATTGCACAAAAGCCATTTAACGTCATTTTTAGAACACCTAAATTCTTTACATCCGAAAATTAGTTTTACCACGGAAAAAGAAAAAGATGGCGTTTTAGCTTTCTTGGATGTGCTAGTGATAAGGGAATCGAATGGAGAGCTGTCACATGCGGTACATCGCAAACCGACGCATACGGACCGTTATCTAAGAGCAGATTCACACCACCACCCAGCTCATTTAGCGTCGGTGCCACGTACTCTTATCAACAGAGCAATGCGTCTATGTGACCCCCAGTTTCTAGACTCAGAGCTAGCACATGTAAAACACGTTCTGGAAGCTAATGGATTCGTGTGGAGACAAAGTTGTAGGATCAGTGCGAATAACAACAGGCACAGGACATCTGCGGATAGAGCCTTATTATACCTGCCATTTGTGAAAGGGATCACCGATAAAATTGGAAAGTTGATACGCAGGAAATATTGCATTAAAACTATTTTTCGGCCTTTAACACAAATTAGGCAATTGGTACGCTCTCCGAAAGACAGAGACCCACTAAATGTACCTGGAGTATATGAAGTACCTTGTGACTGTGGAAAGAGCTACGTGGGTGAAACAGGCCGTAATATATCCATCAGACTGAGTGAACATATCAGAAGCTTGAAGAAGTTGGACAGTAAGGGATCAGCCATCGTCGAACATACGCTAGAGTCTAATGTCAACCATTATATTCGGTTTGATAAGGCTAGAGTCTTGGCTCGGGAAAAGACTTTCTTCCCCCGAAAAATAAGAGAGGCCATAGAGATCAGTCGTCGGCCAAACTTCAATAGAGATATAGGATGGACTTTACCCGCAACCTGGAGACCGATTCTTCAAGTGAAAGATAATTTGGAGCACACAGAGCCAATAGAGACTGACACAATTAGCTCTTTCCACACACAAGCACCGTCATCGGACACGGAAGATGACGAAACGGTGACCAATGCGAGTACTACCCTGACGTCACATCATCCACATCCCCCGCCCGCGCAGCCTCCTATCCCCACCACAAGGAGCCAGCGAGCAGCGCTGCGTGCGGCGCGCCGCGAAAACGCAGTAAGGGCCCGGGATACTTCGGCGTCGCGCATCCCGAACTCGCCTTGAAAATGGACTCCTGATGAGTCCGAAACTATAGTCGGCAATCCCGACAAAGTAGCACGTGAGTGACCCGTTTTTAAATATAATATATTTTGTTGTTATTTTAAGGGACATTTGCAAATTAATGGCCAGCAATCATTTGTGAACTTATGTCGTGCGATACTAGGTTAGTTACACTTAGTTTCAATGGCTTAATTGTCCGGTTGATTTGAACAAGATCTCAACTGTATAGATTTGAAGCCTATTAAGGTCCGCTAATGATACTCCCTTCCCCACAGTTATCTCATGTGTTAATTATGTAATGTGTACACTCATGAGGTACAAATATATAGCAAATATACGCTTATTTTTTTACATTCATATTTTTTAGTCTATTAGATGAGGTCTCTCAAAATTTACTCTCAATATATTTTACGACTAAGGACCAAGACGTGACGTGGTCATATCAATGTAGAGAGCCGAATATTGGTGGCAGTCTCCTCGTCCGATATGTGCCGCGTGCAGGATGTCTAATGCGTCACCTGGGTAGTCATCATATAACTTATTACAGTGACCGTGAGGCGTGTCTCTCTTTATTTATTACTACAATATCCCTATGACTGCGTCCGTAGTGCTAAGAGGCAACGACGTTTGGTGTGCCCGCCTGGGGAATTATCCGATAATTTGTAACAGTGACCGACTGACCTACACGCGTCCATTTATTAAACCCCCGCCCAAAATAAGTTGTTTTATAAATTTTACGCATTTGCTATTTGTATATGTATGATTTGGTAAGTTAAGGGCCAACCTCGAGTAATGAAGAGAAACTTAAAGAAGAAGAAAAATGTGTATTTGTGTGTCTACCTACTAAAATGTGGTTTTCAATATTTGATATTAAATTTAGCGGGCAAGGTATTTAGCGTTATAGCTCTACTTTGAACACAGTACTCGTACAGTATCATTTGTTCACAAGGGTAAATTGTAGAAGTTGTTAAAAAGAACTAATAATATCTCTGCTCATCTTTTGTTGTTACTTTGAACCACTTTCTCGCTCTCAGAATTCTGCCACTTGGTTGCCATTGGTATTAGGTACCATCAGATCATACCATCTACAGCAGCAGGTGCAAGAGGGCAGGCAGGACAGTAAGTAGAACATTGAACTATTTATGTATCGAATCGGAAAAGGCAATGTAAAGGCAGTTTGTAGTTTGTATTTTATTCCCTAGTGTGTCATATTATTGTGCTAAAACGAGCATACAAAACACCTGATATCGTCGCCCATGGTAATCTGCAATGTGAGAGTTGTTACCTGCCGGCTTTATAAGGAATTCAACCGTCGTTTAAAGTTCCTTAAATAATATTAAATCTTTGCAGATGATTAAATAGCTTGCTAATATTTTAAAATGTTTTCTCAAAAGTACAGTATAAGATATAGTGTGGTGGCGCGGCCGATCGTTCCGCTATCTCCGATATTGCATCTCGCGACCAGACGTCACGGCATTTTCTGCACCGCTGCCGACCTGCCGGGAAATTGTGAGGTATTCCGTTGCCACTGCGCGACATTTTATACTCTCTCAAAAAGTTGCCTTAATATTGAATTGTTTTATTTGTTTTCTTCCGTCTATCTGATGTTTTAGGAGAAAAAAAGGATCTCCTTGTTTCTTTTCCAGTGCAAAATGTAAAAACGGGTCTATGGATATGTGAACGTGTCATTTATATTGTTAAAGAAGATGCGGTTAGCAACTTGTCACTTTTTCAATCCCTTTTTCCATCTACACGCCTGCCACCACGCTAAATGTATGACCGTAGGCTTTTTTATCTACGTTAGAGATACGGACGTATTAAGTGTGTATCTGAGCTTGTTGTTTGTTGTTTCATTAGCGTTGATGCTTTGGATAAATGTTAATAAAAAAACAATTTTTGACTATAAATCATCATCATAACATCTTTTCCAGTCTCCACTGTAGGAGCATGACCCTCTCTGTCTATAAATATAGAAAATAGTAGTGAAGCAGAGTGGTGATAGCTCCATTATGTCCGACGTTGCACCGCAGCGATCAGGCGCTGTCAAGGCGTTTTCTGAACTATCGGAAAACTTGGGAGGTTTTTGCGGGAGGTTATACTCCTTAATATCGTCGGAGGCCCCGTTTTTTATATTTATTTATTCAGGGGATCCAACAGCCTATAAATAATATAATAGTATTTAAACGATTAGAAATAGGAAGCCAATGGGAGGTTCCCGCCAATAGTAACAAAAATAGGTTAAGCGATAAATATTCTTCATATACTACTACTAATTACGGTTTAGTTAGTTACGGAGTAAGCAAAACCTAAAAGCATAAGACTAAATAAATAATTGATGTAAATACGGACTTTCCATTTCAAAAATAACCAAAAACTGCCACTTTTATGCGCAGTACCGAGTTGGAGTTTTACATGGCCTGGCTTGTAAATAAAATTGACGAATCATCATTTTTTTTTACAAGCCAGGAAAAAAAAAAGGCAATGAAAGGCGGTTAAGGACCTATTACTTTCTTTTTAGGGTTCCGTAGTAAACTAGCAACCCTTATAATTTCGCCATGTCTGTCTGTCTGTTTGGCCGCGGTTTTACTCAGAGACTATAAGTAGTGGAAAGCTGTAATTTGGTATGGGTATGTATTTTCATGTATATTAAACATACCAAAAAAAAGGTACAAAAAAATGATGAAAAAATTATTTTTAGGGTAGCTCCCATACAAGTAAAGAGCAAGTAATATTTTTTTTCTATACAAACCCATTGTGTTGGGTATTGTTAAATAGGTCTTTAAAAAATATTGTGAGGTTTAGAATACCATTTTTCGATATAGGGATCCGTTTCCGAAATATTTGGTTTTAAAGTTCAAATATGTGTTAGAGGTAAGTCCCCTGAAATTTAATGAAATAAGTTCAGTCACGATACAAAAATAAAGATACGTCGTAATAAATAAAATGCCTCCAAGAAACGTTTAAGAGAACGAGCAAAAATTGAAGAGGCGTGCGTAGCGGCATAAATCTCACTTGTTGGGAATTAGCCGTAAGTCGTAACGAGCGCCTCGGCTGGCTGCTGAATGCGCCCGAAAATATGCCCGTTTTTAGCACTGGACATTATTGGCCTGAGAACATTGGGAAATTGAAACAATAATCCTACTTTATATAATAAATGCGATATATTGCTTGTTTTTTACGTTTTCAGGCCCAAACTATTGAACTGATTAGATTGAAATTTTGCGTACCTACGCGTTACCTGGTATTATAACTTCTGAGAGATCGATAATGGAACAAGCAGAGCCACAGGCAAAAGCTAAAAGGTATAAAAAGGGACAGTGTTGTTGACAAAGCAGTATAAAAAGGAAGGACAATAGGACGTTTAATAGTACATTACTGCTTTTACCATAGATTTAAAACAAATCGTTTTATTATTACTTCTATGGCTTTTACGGACTATACAGGAACAGAAGCAACTGATATATATTTTATGATTTTTCTTTTATCCTTGACCAGCATGAAATATTGATGGAAATATGTCAAGAAATATGCATAAAATGTTCATAAATATTAATATATAGAAATTATTGCGCCACAATCTTTTTTACTTACTAGCCAGGTCAAATTTGAAATTCGACTTTGAAACCTCCGTAGTTGAATTCGTTCCATTTTTAAATAACACGACAGGTATGAATTTTTATAGTTACTTTGCCGGTCGCTAAAACACGACAGATATGGATTTTTATACATACTTTGCAGGCGTGTATTGGCCAGTACAGCAATATCGATTTATCCCAAACAAGGTCAACAAATCAATATAATGTTAGAATTTACAAGCATGTTTGAGAAAATAAAGTTACTACGAAATTTTCTTACACAGACAAAGGATGAGATCTCCCTTTCCATGATATTAACGCCTTATCGATTGCCAGTTCCATCAACTTTCACGTTGGCTAATCAAAAACCTACTACCTATTGAGCATAAAAGAAGATATAATTCAGACATGAACAATGGTTAAGTTAGGTTAGGTTTAGTTCAGCTATTAACGGTTCCTGATATATGTTCTACTTTTACCTGGATCACATTAGTATAATGAAATTTAAATGACAGTCCAGAAATCAAAAAATCTTGTTCCTTGAAAAAGAAAGTGCCAAAAGATCAGTAAAATATTTTGGCAATTCCATTGTCTTCTCAAAATTAACGTAGACGCATAAATGAAAATTTCGTTAGAAAAGTCCATAATAAAGTAGCTATAGATCTTTCGTAGCGCACAGAAGGCAAAACGTCGGACGCATCCGGTCGGCGCCCGGATCCCGCGAGAATAACTTTCTCTCGGCCTCGTAAAACATTTGGCGGCCTCTGCATAATTCCGCCTCGACGCCTCGCGGGCTCGCTACGACCGGCTACGAGCGGTGACGACCAGCTACGACAGATGGGTTACGATATGCTACAAGCTACGCGCAGTGCTACGACGTACATTTTAAGACACCACGAGAATTTGGAATAAAGTATTGTTTGTTTGTTTCAAGAAAATGTAATAGTACATTACTGCAGAGGCCGGGAAGTAAGGGATTGCCGGACGAGTATAGTTTTCAAGGCCGAGCGTCAGCGAGGCCTTGACAATAGTTACGAGTCCGGCAATCCCTTTCCCGCCGAGGAAAGTATAGAGATTTTCTCAATAAATGTGAGGAAATTTAACTTAAAGTTACACATAAACTTACATGCCTTAAATATTTCCCCTTACTAGGTATTTGCCGGTAGTAATTTTTCCACTTTCAAGTTTCAAATTAGGCGAAGTAGGTACTTAAAATCCATTGCAGTGTTGCTTTCATCACTAAAACTCATTTTGAACCGTTTCATTTCGAATAAATAACCAACTTTGCACATATTTACCGAAAACAATCAATGTCAATCAATTACTGCAAAGCGTTAATCACAAACTACGAAGAAGATACTATTACTAGTATCAGACGACCGACTGCCATATGTTTTCTCTAGGCAATAAGGATCATAGACAAATAATGGAGTGAGGGTGAAAATGAAAAAAATGCCATACAATTCCTTTTGAGTTTCTATGGGGGGCCATAAATTCAAAGTCAATTGACGTGTGTTCTATGCCCTAAAATCCGTAAAGGCAGTTTTTCGGCAGTGGCGTTAATCACTACGGGTATAGTGAAAATAACAGATCCCCCGAGTTTTTAATTTTTTTTTTTTCAGTTGTCAATTCCAGCAAAGGAAACAATGCCCATAGAGCCCAGTCATATTTTTCACAAAAAATTTAATAGATCATAGATTATTGTTTTCTTCTCTCGCAACGAAAATTAAGCATATTTTCGTATGATCACATATCGATATTTTAATGAAATTGTAGTTATATTCACGTATTATATGCATTTTTTAAAAATGCAGTGGTAGTAAACTGGCTGTATGACAAGTGACATAATTTACGTTACATAGATTAATTAAAAAGTTTTGAGCAGCGGCCGGGAAGTAATTTTCATACTTATTTCCTGGCCTAGGCCGGCAATGCGATGAATGAGCCAAGAATTACAAACTTCCGGTCTTCTTTTTACTACAGTAATGCCTACATTTCCGAGCATGTTTGAGAAAAAACATTTGGCGGCCTCTGCATAATTCCACCCCAACGCCTCGCGGGCACGCTGCTAAGACCGTTGACGACCAGCTGAGACGGGCTACGACACGCTACGAGCTACGCGCAGTGCTATGACGTACATCCTACAACACTGCGAGAATTTAAAGTGAAGTGTTCACTGTTTGTTTCAAGAAATGTCAAAACATTTAACGGCCTCTGCATAATTCCACCCCAACGCCTCGCGGGTGCGCCGCAGTAACTACCGGTGACGACCAGCTACGATGGGCAACGACATGCTACGAGCTATTCGCAGTACTATGACATACGTGCTACAATACTTCGAGAATTTGAAGTGTCTTCTCAAAATTAACGTAGACGCATAAATGAAAATTTCGTTAGAAAAGTCCATAATAAAGTAGCTATAGATCTTTCGTAGCGCACAGAAGGCAAAACGTCGGACGCATCCGGTCGGCGCCCGGATCCCGCGAGAATAACTTTCTCTCGGCCTCGTAAAACATTTGGCGGCCTCTGCATAATTCCGCCTCGACGCCTCGCGGGCTCGCTACGACCGGCTACGGGCGGTGACGACCAGCTACGACAGATGGGTTACGATATGCTACAAGCTACGCGCAGTGCTACGACGTACATTTTAAGACACCACGAGAATTTGGAATAAAGTATTGTTTGTTTGTTTCAAGAAATATCAAAACATTTGGCGGCCTCTACAAAATTCTGCCCCAACGCCTCGCGGGCACGCTGCTGTGACCGTTGACGACCAGCTACGATGGGTTACGTTACGACACGCTACGAGCTAATTTGGTGGCCTCTGCATAATTCCACCTCGATGCTTCGCGGCCACGCTACAACCAGCTTCAAGCGGCAACAAATAGCTAAGACGGGCTACGAGCTATGCGCAGTGCTACGAAGTACGTGCTACATAACTTGTAGTAAAGTATTCTGTATTTTTGTTTCAAAATGAGTTGCAAATAAACAAGGTTATAAACTTTATTTAAAAGTAAACTTAATATTATTAATTTCATTGCATCGGCTTCAGTTAGCACAAAAAAAACTCAATAATCATATTTTTCTCGGATTATAATCTGAAAAACCAATGTTTACAGAGGTTTGCTTTCTAAGATAAATAATAAATTGCGCAAGCATTTACCTAAGCACGTAATAATCTATTCAGTCTGTAAATGGAATGGCACAAAATGCTATTGACAAAATGTAAATAACAAAACATCAAAACAAATGTCCCTTCCTGTTCCCAATATAAATATTTTGTTATAATTCCGCTGCCATCCGTGTTTCACGCCGCCGAAGACTCGTGACTCAGTAAATTATTTATGCGTCTATTTTCCCCTTTACTTTTATTTGCATTTAAGAAAGCAATTTGGGCGTCCCGCCCGCGCCCTCCTCGCTGCTCGAGGAAGCCACTTTTTGTCGGAAGTTAAAATTGCTTGCAGTCAAAATATTTGCGGTTATTCTCATGGGCGATGCCTGATCTCTGATGTAATGATATTGCATTTTAACTTCCTTCTTTCGGGGAATCTTCCTCCAACTTGGAGTTGAGGAACGCTTTAAAATTGAATCTTTAAAGTTATATTTAAGGAGAGTAATCATTTGAAATTTGAGATTGTCATTATCACTCTACGACCCCTGTGGCTTAGTAGTACAGCAGTCTAGCCAGTTCAAGGTGGGAAATTATCTTTTTAGATAATGTTTATTTATACACTTATAATAAATGCAAACTATAATAAACTATAGTTTCGTTGAATTAGTTTACAACGTATTGTGGGTCAAGCTCAATCTGTGTCATTAGTACTTATATTTTTTTTGTATTTGATACATTCTCACATTGAGTAAGTATCCCCTGAATTAATAAAAGTACAAATACTAAAATAAAGTAAATAATGATTTGTTTTCAAGAAATATTCATGCCACTGATGAAAAGTGGAGGTATTTGCAATCACAATATAGATGCATTTATATACTTACAAGAAAAACAAGAGCCTGTAAGTAAACGAGATAATAGAGTATAATGAAGCGTATCCAGTCGAGTTGCGAGCGCCGCCGGGGGTGGTGGAAGTAAGGATTATTATCATTTCGGCGTCTATGTGGAGGAGATTGGTGAGTATTGCTTTTTACATAAATCACAGAATCCATCATTAAGCAGTAAAACAAAACAAGCTTAGTTTTATGAAACGATAAAAACGGGGCTTAATGAAGCGCTTTGAGCCGCGAGCGACGCCGGCGACGGTAATTAATATTATTATCACTCTAGTCTCTTTCTCAGAGCACTTAAAGGTCCCATGTAAAGCCGCAATCCCATACAAACGTAGTTTCGTTTTAGTTTTACAACAGTTAAGCCAATCTCAACCAAATTTCGTACATACGACCGGATAAGGCATATTGATGTTTATAATCAGATTTCAATTTTAAAAACAATACCTTTACAAAATAACACCGAGTACAAGTTTTCGATAAGAAACTTCAACTCGCTGTATACAAAATTACAGCTACGTTTGTATAGGATTGCGGCTTTACGTGGGACTCTTAAGTGACTAATTGCTATTTTATCATTAAAAATACATGCAGCCGTCTACAAACGAGCAACGTGTTAGAAATCCAGAATCTGTAAAAGAGATGATGGAGCATAATGAAGCGCATCGAGCTGCGAGCACCGCAGAAGTCAGCAATTAATACTATTATGACTTTAGTCCCTTCTAAGAGGACTTTAGCAACTTTATTCTTACATTTCTATGTAAGTTTGATGGCAAACGAGCAACACCAGAGGAGGTGCTGATGCGTTGCCGAATCTAAAGATACATAAATATAGTTATTACATATCGATAATTGATACAAAATAAGCAATTTATTACAAAACTGGAAGTCTACAAACGAGATGATTGGACATAATAAAGCGCACCGAGCCACAAGCACCGGCACGAACGGCGGTAATTAATATTATTATCAGTTTAATCTCTTCTAAGAGGAGTTACGCCACTATTGCTTTGTACTCCATAGATTCGCATAAAAAGTATTATAAGAAAAGAAACTTATAAAACCAGAAGTCAGTAAACGAGATAATGGGGCATAATGAAGCGCATCGAGCCGTGAGCGCCGCGGGCGGTGACAATTAATACTATTACCTATCACTTTAGTCTCTTCCTAGATCAGTTTAGCGACTATTGCTTCGTGTTTCTTAGATCCACATCAAAAATATTAAATGAATAAAGCAATGTGGAAAACCAGAAGTCTGTAAACGAGATAATGGGGCATAATGAAGCGCATCGAGCCGCGAGCGCCGCGGGCGGTGACAGTTAATATCATTATCACTGTAGTCGTTTTCTAAGAACATTTATGAGACTTTTGCTAGTTTTATTTAAAAATACATGAAATAAAAATACAATATAAGTAAGTAATACTAAAAGACTGACACAAGATGATTGGGCATAATGAAGCGCATAAAGCCGCAAGCACTGCATGCGGCGCCGATTTATATGATTAGCACTATAGTCTGTACTTTCTAATTATAGTTGTATGCCTAACGCCTTACCAATTAGGCCACCGCACTTCAATCCTGCATGTGGAATTTTTGATGATTTCTCATTTCTCTTAAACCTATTCATCCTACGCATTATATCAGAATAGTATTGCGCGTGCATAGAAACACTTATAAAAATATGAGGAAAATTTATTTTAAAACTAATCTGTTTGTGACAATACCACCCTCCTATATAGCCAAAGCGAGTATGGGAGTAATAAAATAAAAATAAGAAAAAAAGAAAAACGAAAAAAACGCCTGGGTAAAAGAATTTAAACAATGCCCCATACTTTCATCTAAATTTATACGGAGAGATTGAAATAAACTACAGAACCCAAATCAAATAATCAAGGTTTTACACGGAAAGAAAAAAAGACTGACGCATATCGAGGTCGAAGATTGCATCAAATTCTAACTTAAAGAAAAATTCAGATTATGATTCTCTTATTCTAGAGGGGTTGAGCAAGTATACGTAGTCGTGGCCGATTTGATAGATATAATTATATTAAAAATTACGTTCGATAAATTCATTATGAAATTTAAGAGTGCTTTGAAGGAAGCGTAACCGTGGTTTCACCACCCCTATCACTGCCCCGATTATGGTCTTCGTAACGGACCGAAACTAATCGGCGGATCCGACGTAATAAAATGTGAGAACAATGGACTACTCATCATCATCATCAGGTCTTTTTAATCACCACTGCAGGAGCACTACCCTCTCTTTACCATCTGAGCCATATACGAGTATTAACCAGAGCAGTCAGAGGATTTGGCCTAATTCTGTAAAATGTATGTAATACATTTAACAAAATTAGGCCTAATATATGTATATGACCATAAGCGCCATTGAGGTTTAAGGCGCTTAGGACTAAGGTAAGATCGTTGTGAGAAGATCTACATTTCAAGGAGCCACTAGTTGTTATAATTTTATTGCTAAGTTAACTTTCAAATGTTTATATGAACATAATGTTCAAGCATATCGTTCTTAAACGCAATACACATTAGCTACGCGACCCGCAGTGACTCGAGTGCCCGGGAACAGTATCGCGGCCATTACCCACTGTACCAATTACTCACTTGGCCCGGCGCGCACTTTGCACTGTGCTCCGTCGCGATATAGGTACAACAACACGCTATACTGAACATGGCACCTATCGTCCCAATCCTATTGTGATGATAGGTGCCATGTTCTCACTTCCACGTTCATGTACATGCCAGGTTCTGTTATTCCTCTAACCATCAAATAGGCCCGTCAAAATGAACAACTTTTTTATATGGGACCAAGGCTGAGAACTTGATAGAAACGACATTTTCAAACAAAAGCGTTTATCCGGCCTTGTAATTTTAATAAAATTATTGATTTTTTTTTAATCCTCAGCATTGGTCGCATATAGGAAAAATGTGGTTCATTTTAAAGGGTTAATAGAATGGTTTGAAAGACAGGGGTGTTTACCCTAACTTCCTGTATAAGTAAGCATCAAGGTTTTTTAATGGGCAGCATTGACAAACAACATGCATCGTCTCTTGACATTATCACTCAAATTACCGTCGATTCCTTTACCTACAATCTACGCGAGAAGAAAGAGATGGAGAAAATGGGTGAATGAGAATAAAACCAACGGTGATGCCGCTCAAATAAGCCCAAACAAACTATGGGTTCAATGGTACATACATCTTGTATACTTAGTTTAGAGTTTTACTACTAGAGACACCTTTCGACTCCATGAGTATATCAGTTCATTGACATTATGATCTGATTGACATGTGTATGCAAAATTTCAATCGGATATCAGTAAGTAAAATTTATTTTTTTATAAGATGATAAGATTCCAGGGAACAAAATCTGTAAAATTAGGTAAACTGCTAAAAATAAGGTCATTGTTAAAGAGTTCAGACAAAGAACACTTTCAATGATATGACGAGGAAAGGCCTAACAAAGAACCTCCGGCGCAAAGGTATAAAGTCCAATGTTGTCGTAAAATTAATTCCTAAAGTTACGGCGAACAATGCTCTATTACATATTCAAAATGCGGCTAGTGCGCCGCCGATATATATTAATTTTCGATTATTACGCTATTTATTCGCGAGGTCGGGCCAGTGCACAGTAGCTTCACGTAGAGACTTAGTTTTGTATCAAGTGTGAACTATGCAGCCGAATAATCATCGGTATCACTAGTAGCTCTGTAAGCTATATAGATCTAGCCAGTAGGCTCTATGTCACTTATATCCTGTGTGCCAAAGCAGTAAAATTACATGTAATTCTCAAACTTACTTACAAATATTTACAATAATTGTTTGAGAAATGCAACCTGTAACAAAACAAACAGCCGGAAAGAAAACCGCTCATATGAAAAGTTTTATTTTTCACTCTAAAACAGAGACGCTTCTTGCTTGCGCACACTAAAAGCTTAATATCAAATTTTTATTTCTACAAAAAACTGGAAAAAGTAACGTATAGTATCATATGTATTTTTCCAGTTTTTCGATACTAGGTTTACTTCAAACTGTTCTTCGAATTCTAGCCTTTTTCACCGACCTTTGTAGCCGCAGCAGAAATCCAATCACAAGTTTGTTGTTTGTTCGGTGTTTTATAGACTTTTGTTATTTATGTCATCTCTTGCAATGTACACTCACGCATAATAATTAGATTCTGAATTTAATTTGAGAACAATGTTAATAAGTATAACGCAAGTTTTCATCTCAGATCAATCTCATCGATCAATGATCTACTTGTGCAGGCGCACTCGCCCTGCTAATAGAATGCACATTAATCATCTGAGTCGGTGGGGCGGCAAATGTGCAAAATGTTGCAATATATGCACTTCTTCAAACATTGCCATGATCAGGTATTAGTCTCCGTAATAAGCTACTAGTCGCAGCGCACTCGCCCGGCTAATTGTATGCGCCACTGATCGCCGGAGTCGGTGGGGCGGCAAATCTGTAATATGTTTCAATATCCGAACTTCTCCGAACACACTGCGGCGTGTTTACAAAGTAAGCCGAGCGGCGGCCTACTATTATTTTTGAATATATTGAAGGGAGGCTTAAGGATCAAAACAATGAGAGTATAGAGAAAAGCTAAACTAAATTTCCGCGCGATTCGTTTGCTTTATTTATGGCGTATGTTCTATTCTAATGTGTCAGTTGAGACATTGCATTGTTTATTCAAGACTCATTCAGTAGATCTTGCGTGAAGAAACAACAAACATCTCACATACAAACTTGTACATTCAAGATTCTAATAGGATTGGAAAACGGGTCCATGAGCAGCAAAGCTTAAAAAACGCTACATTAAAGCCTTAAATAAGTCAATACCAGATACGGCTAGCAATCTTTGCTGTATTATAAAAATAAAGTAACCGTATATTCATGAACTTGACATCCTTCCTCCCCACATCTTTGCCGGGAGAAGGGGCGGCGACGGCAACGCGCGAATAAATATTTGCCGGTGTATTATCATCTAAATTGGTCTTATGTATAGTGAGGGACTGAGCAGTTGAGCAAACGCTGTGTTTGCGCGGTTTATTGGGCTCTTACAATTATGTTTGAACGTGTGTAATGTATGTGAGAGTGGATTGCGCCGTGTATAATGTGTGTAAGAGTAGATGTCTAACTGCCTCCGTGGTCCACTGGTTAAGGCGTTTGCCTTGTTGACCCGGGGGTCGTGGGTTCGATTCCCACGGGAAGCATACTTTATTAAGTTGTTTCCAGTTTGGTTAGGACATTGCAGGAATGAATCACCTGATTGAAAGGAACACGTCAGAGGCCAAGAGGCGGTCCCGAAGAACTTTGACACCAGGTTGTGCATGGTCGGCTGACCGTGTCACCTACACGAAATGATGATGATGAAGAGTATAATAGATGGCGCGGTGAGAGCGATCTACTTGCGAATATGAGTTACTTTGTCTAATTAACTTCATATCTTGAACTGTTTATTTTAAAAAGAATCTCTTGTAAATGAGTTGACACTTAAATATACATATTATTCCTTTTTTTCTGGAGGCTAAAGTTTTAATGACTGTGTTCGGAGGTTTTAAAAAATGGAAGCCTCGCTCTGGTTTCTTAAACGCTAATAACTGCTGAACAAATGGATACCTTCAGGAGCATACCACAAAAACAGCAAGAGCCAGATCACCAAAGCAAAAAGCGGGCCGTCGAAATTAGAGATTCGATAGGGACCTACAAAGTGCCGTATCTTGTGCTTCTTCTTGTCTTTATATTGTTAGTGAGTAAAACTGGTTGGTTGCTTGCTTGGTTTTCGTGAGTGAAAGTGGCCAAGACTAGTGTCAGATTTTGACAAAGATCTGATCTTATCTTGATCTCGGTTGTCATCTGATGATAACCAGCTAAACGTGCTTTCCGAAATACAGAAAAGTTTGGGATATTTTTATGCTACTTAAGGTAACCAATCACAGCTGGGACCATGTTCAGGGCTGCTTAACACGCGTAAGCGATAGTAATGCCTCAATCAACATCCTGAATGGAGTATTTAAAACTTATACTGATGTTAGTTCAAAGGCAATCTGACATGGTTTGTGAACCACAGCGGCAATTATCGCGCATTTTGTATAAAATGACAGCGACACATCACGTCGCATGTAATTTTATGCAAAATGCGCGACACTTGCTGCTGTCGTTAGACTTCAAGTAAATCTTAAAAGGAGTTAAAAAACAACAACCTTAAAAGGACCAAAAAAACATTTGCGACTACGTCGATCAGTCGGGTAAAAAGGGACACGGAGATGAACAATGCGATAGAGGAGTGCAAAGTGGCGTCTCTTTTACCATCGGCTTAAACCCGCGGCCGATTTGGCTGCAGATTAATAGGGGATAATTATCTGTCCCTGGCCCGGCGCCAGGCACCCGGCCCGGATGCCTGTCGCCAAGATACTTCCCGCACAATGGTGGAATCTCTGGTATATGAATCGACAGAAAGATAGAAATCCCAATAAGTATGATAATATAATCGTACTGAGATCTAGACGCAGGTTCAAGTCCTGCCCGCGTAGAATTTTTTCACCATTTCTTATTTTCTTTATTTAATAAATAAGGTAAAATAGCATTGTGAATGCAAAATGAATCCCATATAAAGTATGATAATGTGAGTAAGTTGGTTATCCACGTTTTAACTATACCTGCAATCATGAAATTTAGCATGCACGTTTTCAGAGTTAGAGAGGAAGACGAACCCTACATCCCGGAAAAGTTTTAGCCGAGAGGTAGTCGTCAGTAAGGCAGTCACACGTAAAACTTTCGCCGAATGAGATCACAATATTATATGCAGTATGTAACAAGTCAGCTGCTGACCGACAGGTTGCATCAGCATGTTTACTTTTTTATATGAAACTAGCAGCCTTCCCCGGCTGCGCCCGGACATTAATTACACCTATAAACCTTCTTCATGAATCTCTCTATCTATTGGTAAAAACTACATGAAAATTCGTGCAGTAATTTTTGACTTGTGGCGAACAGACGGACGGACAGACGCGGCGGAGGACTTTATTTTATAATATGTAGTAATGACATAATCTAGCCTAGAGGCAAAGATATGGCCTAAGATGGAGCTAGCTATCCTGTCATATAATACTATAGTAGACCCTGGCTCTAAAGCAGCTGAGGATGCAACCGGGATAAGCGATTAGATGAGAGAGACGTCCCGGAAGAGAAATATATTCTCGAGGAATCGACATGGACGCGAACGCAGCATCAGGCTAAGGATTCTATATTGACAATGAAACGCATGAGATATTAATTAATTATGATTACGCTGAAACGGTTAATAATTCCTTACTTCTTCCTCTTCTCGTGTCGGTTGCCTAAAATCAATCCTAACAAGATATTACGTTCAGCAACTTTAGAAACAGAGTAGGTAATAATTCCCTTAAGACAGAGACGAAAATAGAGAAGAAAAATTCTAAATGCAGGAGTTTACAGAATGAATATAGGAACAGTCAATAATTGTTATTTATTGACTTTAAAAAGTGATATTCCCATGCTTTTAAATTAATCAATTTTTTATGTTGTTATACGAGTGCCTAAAATCAGTATATTTTTCTAGAGTTCATGAAAGTATGCACATACATATGTAAGTTTTTTGATTCCGCCATAACTTTCAAATGGCTTAATGGATTTGATTTTTGAGTATCATTAGAATCCATAAATCTACATTACTCTCCACAGTAACATAGGTTATAATTTTTCTGCAGGTATGTCATGTTTCTATTTCTACGAAAAATCTTGCACATAACATTATTAAGCTCTGTCTAGCCGGTTCCGCGTGTTGCAGAAACGGCAGCTTCGTTTCCTTTCGCGAGCCTCGAGCGCTCTCAATAGACAATTTCGTTTTGCCAACTCCAATCTCGATAAAACTGAACGAAAGTATGTACTTGTGCACTGGTTCCCATCCGAAGCGCACGTTTTGAAGTTATAAGCTTCGGAGGGTGATGTAACTCCAATATTGAACCGAGATAAAGGGCGAGATTACTGAATGTGTTCTCAAACTTAGTCAATGTTACATCTCTAATAAATCTTTAGTATTATTGTTATGGCGCCCCACGGAACCTTCAGAACCATCGTAGAGAAATTGAGATTCACACGTTACACGATATTTCACGTGATCGTATTAGCATTAACTGGCAACGAGTTGCACAATTAGGACGGCCCGCAGCGCAATAATCGGCGGCAATAATCGAGAACAGCATCGATTATAATAGGTATCGATTATAACAATGAAAGGCTGAAAGAAGGCTGGCGGCGCGCCAACGCTGCACATAAGTGCGATCACGCGATACGGGGATATGCGGAAATCGAAAATCGATGCGATAAAACTTTTATTTGATCCGATTTGAATAGTCGAGATGGTGAGTATTTCGTGTCCGAATGCTCTCGGGAATCTCGCGGTAAAGTGATACGGAGCGTATCGCCGGACGGCTGGCGGAGTACCAGATGCAATACAGAGTTCAAGCTTTATATTATTTTTATACAACAAGCAGGTACATATTATTTTATAATTTACTATGTGTAGGTTTTTTATCCCTCACAGAGTAGATAGAGCCTAAAGCCATAAGACACTAATTTATTTGGAGAGTTCATTACGATGTACGAGTATATCCGGATCAGATGCCAACAATTTTTCAGCCGATGCATCCAGTTTATAGCAAATTGTTGTGAAATCGATAGTGAAATGCGGTGTATGATAGTTGTACGCGGCTTCTAGACAGACGGACACAAACACGTGATCTGATGGATCTCTTCTCTAAGCTACCGGACAAAAACTGTCGATTATGAAAACACGGCTTTACTCACGTTTTATTACGTCGGATCTGCCGACTAGTTTCGGTCTGTTACGAAGACCATCATCGGGGCGAGTGAAAGGGGTGGCGACACGACGGTTACGCTTCCCTCAAAGCACTGAGGGCCGCCTCCCGCGTCGCCGCCCGCGCCGCTGCCCGCGCTGCGCGGCTCGAAACGATGACCGGTGGAGGGGATGCCAAAAAACCAGAGGATGTTGCCTGTGGTGTGTCTTCATCGTTTTGTGAGTCCGCTGTTACGAAAGCACTCATATGAACTGAGCTGACCGTGTCGATACCTTTTACAGTATTGCTATAAGAGTTTCCCAACGTTTGAAGTACCGGTTTCCAAGTCGTAGGTAATGACCAACCACCATCTCGATTGAAATTCGGACGCCTCTGTATCTCAATCGCTTCGCGTATTTTACGCGGGCCGAAAGCTTTTTCACGCACTAGTACTTTGGCCTTATCGAAGCGTATATAGTGAGACACATCCGAATCCAATACATGCTCGGTGATAGCCGATCCATCCTTGTCCAATTTCTTCATGCTCCGTATATGCTCAGTCAGCCTTGTTGACACATTACAGAATCGAATGGCTACACATGGAAGCAGAGCTTAAGAGTCAGTGAAAAAACAACAGCACGGGTGCCATCTGTGGATAGAGCCCTCGTATTTCTGCCCTTTGTTAAGGGGGTTACGGATAAGATAGGTCATTTATTACGGCGTAAATACAGCATCAAAGCCATTTTCCGACCCCAGACAAAGTTAAGAGGCCTTATACGATCTCCCAAAGATAGGGACCCGCTGAATGTGCCCGGCGTATACGAGGTTCCCTGTGACTGTGGCAAAAGTTATATCGGAGAAACGGGACGTAATGTGTCAACAAGGCTGACTGAGCATATACGGAGCATGAAGAAATTGGACAAGGATGGATCGGCTATCACCGAGCATGTATTGGATTCGGATGTGTCTCACTATATACGCTTCGATAAGGCCAAAGTACTAGTGCGTGAAAAAGCTTTCGGCCCGCGTAAAATACGCGAAGCGATTGAGATACAGAGGCGTCCGAATTTCAATCGAGATGGTGGTTGGTCATTACCTACGACTTGGAAACCGGTACTTCAAACGTTGGGAAACTCTTATAGCAATACTGTAAAAGGTATCGACACGGTCAGCTCAGTTCATACGAGTGCTTTCGTAACAGCGGACTCACAAAACGATGAAGACACACCACAGGCAACATCCTCTGGTTTTTTGGCATCCCCTCCACCGGTCATCGTTTCGAGCCGCGCAGCGCGGGCAGCTGCGCGGGCGGCGACGCGGGAGGCGGCCCTCAGTGCTTTGAGGGAAGCGTAACCGTCGTGTCGCCACCCCTTTCACTCGCCCCGATGATGGTCTTCGTAACAGACCGAAACTAGTCGGCAGATCCGACGTAATAAAACGTGAGTAAAGCCGTGTTTTCATAATGAATTTATCTCGCGTAAGTTTTAATATTATTAAAAACTGTCGAGCCAGTGATTTGAAGAGAAATATTACACTTTAAGCCATCGATCTAGGTGGTCCAACTGCTACTGTCCAACTAGCTGGTGTTGTATTATACAACACCAGCTCAAATGCCAATAATTCAGTCGATAGTTTGTTGTACATTATTATAAAAATCTAAGAGGAAAATGCAAGTACTAAATGTGACAATATAAAAACTATGAGCTCTGAGTGATATCTACTCTATGCTAACGTCCGAAACTGTCGAGGCAGCTATTCGAAGAGAAATATTCTACTTGGAGCCGTCGATCTCGCCGGTCCGACATGATATATCGCCGGATCGGACGCCAATAATTCCGATGCATGCGCGAGTGCACTCGTCGAGATGAAAATATTTATTTTTAACCGCTCTTTATTTGACGAGTGGCGTTTGAGCAATCGTGGGATGTAGGTCGCGGTTCAGGTCAATTTTTCACACGTTCCTAGGTGATTAATATAAAACTCCTTTCTGCGAAAAAAATATCAAGATCATTTAAATATGACACTTTTTCTATGAGCTAATTTCTGATATCCAAGGCCTGGCTTCCATTTTGAGCATGTCAGAGATATTTCTCTTAATTAATTCAATGGTTTTTAAATAGCATTACAATGCTCGGTATATTATCAAAATTGAAAATATGTGATGAAAAAGAATTCGCCACAGGTAGGATTCGAACCACAGCTCTAAGTGTGCTACCAACTACACCACCGTGGCTTCGAATCACCGCGTTGAATTCTGTCATCACATATTACCCCGTAGGGTATAACGCATTCGAAGCATGCGTATTTCTTCAATACTACCCACTATTTAGTAGTGTGGTATTCTACTCCATTCATATCAGATGAATAGAATAGAATTCGACGCGGTGATTCGAAGCCACGGTGGTGTAGTTGGTAGCACACTTAGAGCGCAGACCTAAGAGCTGTGGGTTCGAATCCTTCCTGTGGCGAATTCTTTTTCATCACATATTTTCAATTTTAATAATATACCGAGCATTGTAATGCTATTTAAAAACCATTGAATTAAGTAAGAGCGTTCTTCAATTTAATCAACTTTCTATTCATCTGATATGAATGAAGTAGAAAACCACACTATTAAATAGTGGGTAGTATTGAAGAAATACGCATGCTTCGAATGCGTCATACCCTACGGGGTAATATGTGATGACAGAATTTGACGCGGTGATTCGAAGCCACGGTGGTGTAGTTGGTAGCACACTTAGGGCGCAGACCTAAGAGCTGTGGGTTCGAATCCTACCTGTGGCGAATTCTTTTTCATCACATATTTTCAATTTTAATTTCTCTTAATGTTTGTGTCTCATACTTAAACTCAAATATTTTAATTTTTAGTACAGTTGACGACAATAATTCATTTGAGCTTTGTTTAGGGCTAAATTTAGTATATCGGACCCACGACACAGTCTAAGAGTGTCACAACATTGTCCTCCCAATAATGGCTTAATCCTAATGTGGGCCGGAGATAATTAAGCTATTAATCATCAAATCTTTATGTTTGGGTAACTTTGACAAGTTTACAGTAGGTAGATACGTTTTTGGTTCGTATTTCTTAGACCAATGTGAAAAAAAAATATTTCTAGGTACGCATCTTTACTTTACTATGCTGCAGGTAACAAAAAAGCTATTTATAGTTTTTTTTGTCACAACTTTTTGTTACTTTTATAAAAGTACTTACGATTTACTTACGAAACATCAAACTTAAAGGATCAAGGTAAGGAACTGAGTCCAGAACCCCGTAGCAGCCAGCCAGCAAGTCGGACCAACACGCCACACCGTTGGCTGGGTTCCAACGAGGCGAATCGATACGCCCACTAGTGTTAGGTAACGATTACAAACTAGCGACGGCAGAGAAGTGCTTTACTTACAGTTTTTCTTAATGAATAGTAGGAATTCTTAATATTTTCTGAATAAATCTTTAAATTTTAAGAAGTCGGTTCGTTGTCACGCATCCTTTATCCCAGCAATAAAATCAAAGATGCAACAGAAAGAAAAGATTTTTTTATAACATTTCGTCTTGGATTCTGAAGTACTAAAATATGGAAAAGCGTTATATTATGTACAATCGACCTATAGGTAACTTTGAAACACCAGATATGAAACGATAAACAAACATTAATGGATGAATTTCGGTTTAGCATCTGTACTCTCGTCATTTCGTCACAATAGTCGGCCGGAGTCGGGCGATAATCGGACTGAGTTTAGATAAAGTTTTCTTAATTTGGACTACTTCTGGTTTAACTAAATCTGGGAGATGTTTAGTGCCGAGAGCTAGTGCGATTGCGCTGGGGTTACGCCAAATTAAGATGAATAGAGCAGTTAACGTTATTATGATTGTATGTAAATGGTCATAGCATGTTCCGTGATCTAGCCTGTGAATGTATTTGTTTTCATTTTCTGACAAAGAAAATGAGTAATTACACAAGTTAAGCATTTTTCTTCATAGTCTATATACTCGTAAAATAAGCCACTCTTGCTTCGTAATCTATTGCTTTTTAGGCAACATGATCAGGACGGGACTATTGCAAAGGATGCATACTGGTATAGGTTTTAGATTATTCAAGCTGCAAAGCATCAGACATCTATGTCAAAGGTACCTTAACTACTTTCAACAATGATGATAGCCGGGACCAACTAGCTTAACGTGCCTAAAGGAGAAACTTGACATATTTTGATACCACTTGTACTGTCACCATCCCAGTAGATCACTCCACCCGGAGTCGATTTTAATTCCTAAGTGTTGATAATGCTTACGCACATTGGCCCATATAAATAAATATAAAGGCACAAATCACACAGATTGAGCTAGCCCCAAAGTAAGTTCGAGACTTTTGTTATGGGATACTAACTCAACGATACTATATTTTATAATAGATACTTATAAAGATAAACATCCAAGACCCAGGTTAATCTGAAAAAGATCATTTTCCATATTGACCTGACCGGGGATCGAACCCGGGACCTACCGTGTCACAGGCAGGTGTTGACCGCTGCGCCACGGAGCCATATAGCTCCTCTCACACTAGAACAAGGAAGAGAAATAAGTGTCGTGTAAATGAGCAGTGATCCTCTCAGTTCGCCTCACTTCGTCGGCTGCCGTCGATAATCGCCGTCGGATTAACGCCGAGCCGCCAATTAGTGGCTGAACTCCCACTACACTACATAACTCCGGGGTGACTTGCGAAGGTTCCGGGAAAACATGACCTGACTCCTAAAATACGTGCTTTTAAATTATAACACCACTACTGTGATGCTATTCATGCTCGTAGTGCTGTCGGGCTTTCAACAATATTTTTTTAGAATTATTTGTAACTGCCGCTTCTTTTTTACTTTGGTTCATTTCGTCAATAATCGTTGCTTGATTGATTCCAATCTGCCAATTAGAAGCTAAACTTCCACTATACTAAATTACTCCCGGACAACTAGCAAATGTTCAGGAAAAATATGACTCTAAAGAACGGTACTTTAAATAGATAAACTGCAATAATGCACATTATGTGGGTTCTTCCTGATATCCCATGTCAACAAAAAATGTAATTACTAGCATTAATTTAACTTGTCCTGTTAGTGTGTCTTCTTCTTCTTCTATGCCTTCTTTTCACACACAGACATCCAACGTATGTCTGTGTGTAAAAATCTTCGAAATTATCTACTACCTTTGATTTAGCTGAAATGTATACTTGTGTGCGCGCATATTTGAGTTAGTCAAATAACAAGCAATAGGTACTATGAAGTCTGTATTATCATGTCGGTACTCTGCAAAGGTGCAGGGTAGACAGAACCCAGGTCATAGAACCTAAAGGCCACGTTTAGCGTGTTTGTGCATTAATGTGACAAGCGAAATCAAAAGTGATCTTTACTTGGACAGAAACTTCTAAATTAAACAATAAAACGCCATTGGGATAAGGCTCGTTAATTGTCTTGAAACGCACTCATAAAATTTTAATAGAATAAAATCTCATTTATACGTCGAGTGATGTGTAAAAGACTGACAATCCCTTTACTTCACTTCAGCTCGATAATCGCTCTCGGATGAACGCCGCGCCGCCAATTAGCGGCTAAACTCGGTTTACAACACACACAACTCCGGGCGCCTTGTGAATATTCCGGGGAAACATCACCTTATGCCGAAAAATGGTTAAGCTAAATGAGAATATGTGGAAGCAAGCTATGTTTGTTAGTATTGGGCAGCTAAAGGAAATATTTTATTCTGGCGAAGTGTACTTTACTATCAAAAGGTTCAAAATAGTCACTATCGCGTAGCCAGATTTGTTCAAAATTTGCCCAAATGGTATTCATCATTATTGACGATAAATTTTCTTACTAAGTTTTATCAAGAAAAATAAAAACACGACGACACTCTGTCAAAAATACCAATAAACTACATTTCACTCATTATTTGAGGAGTTGTGTGTGATGGCCCGAAAAGGTACCCTACTTAACCCTTTTCCTGTCCGTAAATACACATTTTAGTAAAACAATCGATGTAATTCTCGATACAGAGAACTACAAAATCTTGCCATATTCTCAAATATTCGTGTACCAATGATACTGAATAACCAATTTCCCAAAGGAACATGGGTGGAAATATGAAAAATAAATTTGGAGTCCCCATACAAAATTGTTTATCAGTTGGTCGTTTTAGTATAAGATGTCCAATCTTTTTATACTTAGATCATGTGTGTAGACCTTATGTTCCTTGGAAAAAGTTGCTCAGTATGATTAACATAAATACGTTCGAGAATATTGCAAGGTTACAGGTTTAAATGGTGTATAGCTCGATTACCCAGTACTATTTATGTGAATTCTACGTATATATATAATATTTCTTGACAGTCATACCAACTCGTATGCCATAACACTGTAGTCAGCGTGATGCTTTCACTCCACAACGTACACCATCCCACATGATTGTAACGGCTACTTACGACTATAAATATTAGAGTTGAAATAAAATAACGCTGTTATCAATTTTGTGATATATTTAAAGGATTTCAGACCTGGGCTCTGTCTACCCCGCAAGGGAAAAAGACGTGATAGTATTTATGTATGAATGTATGTGATAAATTCGTAAGTGCCGAACATCACATAACGCTTATGAATAAATTATAATAAACAACGCGGAAACAAAATTGAAATAACGCGAAAAGCGTTTTCTGTCAATGGAAATAATTGACATGACATTGAAATCAAAACAAAAAGCTCTCCGCAACTCAAACAAAAATATATTTCCAGCGGAACGAAACACGGAATAAAAATAAAAACGCCCACGAACTTTGCTGGGAAAGTTAAAAAAATAAAAGTTCATTGCGCAGCTTCGACTCCGAAGAGTGTTAGATTCACTTAGTTTTTATTTTCTGAAACTTGGAGAGAGAACAGGCGTATACGTATCGAGTGCCCTGATGTTACGTATAATATAGCTAATAGCTTTCTTATGACTTAATAAATATATACGGACACATCACACTGGTTAAGCTAACTCCAAAGAAAGTTCGGGACTTAACTTGTTGGATACTAAATCAACGATACTATATTTTACTACAAATACATATAAAGCTCATCCAAGTCCCAAATCAATCTTAAAAATATATTTTCCATCGTGACCTGACCTGCCCGCCTATTTACTAACTCGGATGACAGGTGTCGATGCCTATCAATCTAGGATGCTGTTACAATGCGGTTTTTGTATTTTAGATAAAAAGTTAGAGCAAGCAACACTCGCATTGTAATTCTAGATTGATAGGCATTGACACCTGTCATCCGAGTTAGTAAATAAGGGGGCTGACCAGTTGAAACCGGGAACTACAACGTGACAGCCTGGCATCATGATCACAAAGGTCGTCATTCTCTAAAGATATTGCTGAGTGAGCTGAAATTGAGGAAAAGATTTTTTTTTTTTTTTTGGCGATGTGTTTTGGCGGTATCTCTCGGTAACTAGGTACTTATTTTAATGTATGCTATCACAAAATTGGAAGACGAGTATATTCGTAAATAAATAAGAAATCAGTTTTATGTTTACTATCATATCATGATTTTATAACAATGTTAAATACAAATGAAAGAACATAGAGTGCCTCATATACATATGCAAGAACTATAAATAATTTAATAGAGATGATTATAATCATTAAAGATACAACGTAAAGCATAAGCGCAACAGAAATATATGACAATGAACTTCAAAATAAATAATATTTTCACATAAACCCATACTCGAGAAAAATAAATTGCAGAAAATCTGTTTAGGTCATGTCTCGGTTATTTTATTCGCCCGCGCAAGACGCTCACAACACACGGCGGGTTATCGACGACAATATCGTTATTGCACAATAGTCCGGCTGGCATTACGTATGCATGCGTCCGGCGTCCGGGGCCGGACCGGCAGCCCCGGTCGACCCGGAGCCGTGTAAATATTTTAAATCGTATTACTGACAAGTGCAGGCCTCTTGCATAGCCTTCTAATAAGAATAGACCTGACGTTATGCTCATAAAAATTCAGGCGAATGTTTAAGATCATGATTACATTTATCATCACAAGTCAATTAATCTAATAAGTTGTCTTATTAAAATTTAATAAGAGATAATCTGTTTATGTAATACAACTTTGAATATGAGTTATATAAAATAGTAAAGCACAGATGTTCTAAACACAAATAATAATTTATATTGACCGGACTAAGTAGCAATCTTTTATTTATTTATTTCCCTAGGCGTTTCTATGGATTTATAATCCATCGCATTCACAGCGAGACTGGAATACTGCCGCTTATGATTGTTGCAAAATTTTTCACCGTGTAATTTGAGCGCACAATCAATAGGCAAGTATTGCAACATAGAATTAACATATTTCTTTTTACTTTGCCGTGCATAATTCTTTTGAACTCTGTGGCGCCGCCTCTCTGGGACAAGCCGTTCAGGCGGACCTCTTTTGATTGTTGTGCAAATCGTCCTCCATGTGATTGGGCGCGCGATAAACGGGAAGTGGTGCGACATGTTTAAAGTAAAAGCTTTTCCGAATATTTAAGCTTGTGTGTGAAAGTTTCACTCCAATAAAATTTGCTAGCGTGGAATCGCATTTTTTGGGCAAAATATAGTAATGAACAGTGTAACAAATATTAAAAGGTTTTATGACTTTTGGTTTTTCTTGCATCTAGAGTTATGACTCCTTGGACATTCAGACACCCGATCTAACATACCCAGAAGACTTTTAAAAATGTACAAAATAATGACTGTCTGACTCAAAGGCTCTCTATAGCAGTTCAAAGAGGAAATGCAGCGAGTATAATGGAAACCTTTGGGTCTGAGACAAAGCAGGGCATTTTGATTTAGAATTTTGACGGAGCATGTTACGGGTACATTTCTGTGACTTTACCGAAACCCGAGAATTTCATTTCTGCCATTTGTGCCACATCTGCACACAACAATCTCTTTCCAGCCTTGTGCCTGTAGCCCAGGTATTTAAGAGACTACACTAAGGCAGTAATAAGGTGTCGCGGTGAGAAATGCGCAATCCGAGCCAACAAGTTTCTCGTTAGCGGGGGCTCGTATTAGCGGAACTTCGGGGCTTCGTTATAAATTAATGCTTACGAAGGATTTTGAGAATAATATTAATAGGTCTTTTATTTCAATGTAGTTTTCAAGACTCTGTTTCTCATCATAGATGACTATTCGGACAAAAAATCAAAAGTTATATCAAACATTTTTTTAAATTTAAATTGTAATTTTTCCGCACTCAAACTTAATTAGGCTTAATAAACTAAAATTGTAAATTATAGTTTGATGTCAAAAATAAAAACAAATGCTTATTTCTGCAAAAAAAAAATGAAGCGTTGTCACTTGGGATAAAGTAAGATATCTCACACATTAAAGTCTGTTCTCGCATTTTGGAGTTAGGGTGCAATAAAGAAACCATATTTTTTGGGCAATGATGTAAAACTATTTTTGGTCAGTATTTTTAATCAAGACTGTTAGCATACAACACACATTGAGCTCCATTATGGTCCAAACTTTCTTTGAGAGCCTCAGACTACAATCACTAATTTATACTCCAGTTTAATTCATTTTCTATTTTCGAACCCATCTCATTCCAAAACAAAGTCATGCACAATATTCATTATTTTACTGAAATATCCATAAACAGTCCCCGACCTGTAGAGGTTATGCCGAAAATGAAATAGTTCAATCGGCGCTGCATCCATTTAAACGTTTTGTCTTGCTCTAGTCCGGTCTGATTAGCTGTCGTAATTACTCCGGACGGCCGGACATATAGCGTCCGGTCCGGACATGTCTGGTATGCCTTCCTTTTTCGACTCATATACACAGGTAGATATAGTGGTAAGGTTCACTAATAATACTACTTTAGCAATTGTGTCACACGACAAGTGTAGGCATGCTTAGTAGAGTCAATAAACAAGTTTTTTTCATTGATAAGATAAGGGTCGTGGGTTTGAGTACTACCTGTGGCGAGTTCTTTTCATCACATATCTTCAATTTTGTATAAAACTTATAACTGCCCTGCTAAATAAAATATAGCCAGTGTCACTCGGAATGTAAAAAGACTTAGGCGTTAGCCGTAATTATATAATAAATAGATATAGGTAAAGCGTGCAGTAGAATAATTGGACGTAGTGATGGGGAAAGCAAGTGAAAGAGTACCCACGTAAACAGTTACTTCACCAATTTCTAATACCGATCAATACAAATGCTGTTTTCATTAGTGTAGTTAGTATCAAACACTATGTTTTACCATTTACTATATCCGTGTATGGAGGCTTTTATGTACTCTCTGTCTATCTGGACGTCTTGAAAATTGATACCTTAACAAATTATTGCGTAGCCGGAGAATACAAACTGTCCTATCCCTGTAGTGAATAAAGCTGCAGCTGAAAACATTTTCTTCTTTAATAAAAGCGAAATAATACATAGTGCTCTCATTAAGATTAAATGAATACTTACCCATTAAGTACTCGGTAAAGATAGAATGGGAGAGACACAAATGAAGGAAATAAAGTTAATTAGTACTTGTCGGCGACGTTAAGTAAGATTTAGTAAAAGTTTATTTTAGTTAGTAAATCTTTATATTTACAACAATACTTTTTTTGAAATATTATTTTATTATATATCGAACCATCAAGAAAACATATTAGGTTTTTAGATTTTTTTGTTGTTGATCAACTACAGAAGAATGCTGGTGTCATGTCGTATCAAGAACGAAAGTCTATAAAGCAGAGGATAGTGAAGTTTGGCGCACACTCCATCCAGGAGAGCTACAAAGCCCTTAAATATATAGGTAAGAAGAAGAAGAAAATTTATTAGGTAGATCATGTCTCTTCAACTATAGACTTTGCAGTAAAAGATCCTGCTACCATTCAATCAATGTACAGTTGTGGGCAGATATACCCGACTGTCATTTTAAAATAAGGGGTCATTTTAAAATCTATTTATAAGGGAGTCCGGTTTATCAGCCGCCACATCTCAAAATTGCAAAAGAATAGTGACCTGAAACACCCAACGACAAGGGTTACTAGGAAAACGCGGAATGTTTATGATGAAAAATCCATGATTTAACAAATTGTATGTTATCAACAAAAAAATTGTTTCCTAACTGATTGATCACGGTTTGAGAGTGACTATAAAATAATGAGTGACTCACCGTTATCCTCTTGAGCTGTCGCTTCCCTTTGTACCAGGTGACGAGCGCGGGCGGCCTGCTACCGGCCGACTCACAGGCCACCTCGTATCGCCGCTCTGCCGTCAGCACGCCGCCCTCGCCTAGCGAGGTGGGCTTCTTTATCTCCACTGTGAGTGGTCGTACTGGAGGAGAAATCATAAAAAAATATAAAAATTACTTCATGTTCATTAATTATTATTACCTTACAAATCAAACAATAAGGGAGCGAAAGAATGGTAACGAGTCTGCGTTTCTATCATAAACTATTATGGTGGTCCCACCCAGCAGTTATATAACAACGATAACATTCTATAACACCATAAATTATCAAGAATGTTATTGTTATATAACGTTATATAACGTTGTTATATAACGTTATAATGCTGTGTGGGAGCACTTTTATATATCCTATTCTAAACAAGTTACGATTGACTTTCGCCCACACACTGCTACTCGTCGCATCGCAGGAAATAGGTGGCACGACGATAAAATCACGTAAAATCGTCGCGATTCCCTCGCACGTAGGTAATGCATTATTATTACGAGCCATTAAAGAATGTCCCAAGGTAATGCATAAGTTTTAAAATTAATTAAGGTACAAATAAAAAATGAAAATAGGCTTTTGTCGAAAAACGTGTACTGTACGTACATTAATATCAATGTCTTGTGTTCTGAGCCATCTTGACTCTAGTGCCAGTAAAACTTTGTGGAATTGGATGACGAAAAACCTTTCTATTCTTAACTATGTTATTTATAACTAGCTGTTACCCGCGGCTTTGCCCGCGTGATATATAGCCTATGTCCTTCTCGGTACCCTAGTCTATGTGTATGCAAAATTTCATGAAGATTGGTTCAGTAGATACGGCGTGAAAGCGTAACAAACAAACAAATAAATAAACAAACAAACAAACTCACTATCGCATTTATAATATTAGTTGGGATGAAGCTGGATTTGTCCACAAAATAACATGGCTGTTATTCAATCTTTGCATCAAGTTACATAACATAGGGAACAAATGTTTTGCTTTGTTTTCTCCACCGGGTTTAGGCAGAAGGATGAAACCCAAAAAATGCTGGCTTTAGGTTACTAGAGTTGAAACGCTTGGCAATGGTCTGACAATAACGGATACCGAAGACCATGGGCAGAAGAGAAGAAAAGCCGGAACGTGTACCTCGACTCCAAAGCTTCATAACTAAGATAAATAGTTACCGGACTAATTTACTTTAACAAATGTGTTGGTTGTAGGTTCACAATTATATAACCTTTACTGTTTTCGACCCGACTCTCTAGAGAAATTTTGTACACAAAGCTTATTACCATGAATTTTCACACTAACAAACGATATAATAAGCTGATAATGGGCAGTTACGTGAAAATGTAACTCCAAAACAGGATTTCACAATGAAATTCCATTACAGACTGCTCTCCAAATTAAATTACGCGAAAATATTTTCCGTTAATTTAGTTAATAATGAGGTCCACGCTATAAATTGCCACATGACGGCCGCTCGGGCACAATAGGGCGGTGTGACGGTGTGACGTCACCGTGCAGCGATGCGGCAATGGCCTCTGGCCACTGATTGGAATGACTGGCACTTATAATTATGCGTGTGTTTTAATATAAAAGCCATTTTGATCAGTTTTTTTCTGAACCAACTTGTGAAGATGATAAGAAATCAAATATATTTTCGAAATTTTCTACCAGATTCCAGACAGATGGGCTCGAGGCTACTCTTTGAGCTTCATACAGAAACGAAGAAAGAGGGGAAGACTATATAGGCAATTGCGATACAATAAAGATGACTATTTATGTGGAATTTACAACCGTATGTGAACACTAAAATTGTAGATTTTGGCTCACAAGTAGAACACGTCTAAGATAAAAAAATTCTATAATTTATTTAAAGTTTTTTGGTAACAAATCGTGATGATTGTTTAAATAAATTGAAGGGGAATAAATGTATATATTTATGATGTATGATTCAAATACATATATTTCAATTGATGACGTGACGCCTCATCTATATAAATATAGTTTAGATTTTCCCTGAAGCTATGTATTTTATGCTATGTATGTATTGTATACTTTCCAAATATATATTTTTTATTCACATTTAAAAGGTGAATATTTATTTTATCCCTTCAAATGTTATATATATTATCCTAACACCCAAAAATATTGGGTGTTACGATAAAAACCCTTGTCCTTCAAACCATCAAATCAGCCCTTCAATATGAAAAAACTTTTCATATGGGTATGGGAGTAATGACCGTCAACTCTAACAAATTAAAAAGACATTTTCAAACAAAAGCGTTCGGCCGTCCCGGCATTTTGTACGAAAAGTGCTGAAACTTTTTGAAGTTCCTGGGGTTGGTCCAATAAGAAAAGTTGTTCATTTTGATGGGCTGATTTGATGGTTTGAGAGTCAATAGTATTGTACCCTAACACCTTGTATATGTTTACAAGAGGTGATCAAAATTTTACTTAATTATCCAGTAAAAATAATAAGTGTAAACACTCGCGCCAAAAAAAGCCCCGGTTGGCTGTATACTTAAATCAGCCAAAAATTTGACTAAAATACATTTATTTTTTTATATAATATTATATTCTTATATAATAAACTTCTCCTCTCAGAATACCTCCTGCAAAGCGGAAACACAGACGTATCTATGTCAAAAACAAAAAAAAAACATTTTATTAAATATTTTTCTCGCCTTGTAAATGTAAACCATAATAGAAAGGTGAAGCACGAATATAAATCTCTCAAAATTTATCACCTCAGGATTAAAATGAATCATTCAGTGACGCGGAAAATGAATTAGGGATAAAGTTGATTAAGAGTCCACAGAAGGTGCAAAACTCGCCATGATATAAAAATTTGTAGCCGTCGCTCCCCAAAAACAATTAGTGAGCGGCAAAGAAGTCAGTAATATAGATGGATGTTCTTAATTGTGGCACACAATAAGGAGACAATAGATGGAAAGCCCTTTTATTGATATATTAAATTATATGTCGACAAAATACAATTTACAAAAATGTATTAATTAGGAACTAAAATCATATCAACGAAATGTCCAAAAAAACAAAACGATTTTAGTCATACTACCCATAATGGACATTCCAAATTTCTTAGCTTTAGTTTGTAAAAATTAACCAATCTCAGCAACTGAAATACCGGCATCTTATATGTTTAGCTATGGCATCGATTTTAGATAAAATGATTGGTTAAAACTATTAAACTCAGTGATTCCAAGTGGATGACAAGCCAAAGCTTGGATGGAAATTAAATTCTAAATTCTAGGTGTCCCTTACGAGGTTATGGTTCATCACCAGATCGGGGTCATTTGATGAAGCGTCACCTCTATAAACCTCTAATTTGTGGTGGGTGGTAGCCGGTCGTAGCTTTATCTTAATTAACTATGAAACCGAGTCGAATTAATATTCGAGCCTTTCTACGCAAACATCCTCTTCCGGCCTTTTTTGCTATAATGAAGCAAAGGATTAGCCGGAGTTTGCATTGCAATCCTTTTACTTCTTCGGGGCTGTTTGGCTTTGCAGGTGGGGCAAGAATTAATTGATCTTCCAAGTACCACTTGTAAGAAAATTGTTATGAGTTTTGTAATTTATGACTACGCCTACACTCTCGGTTTGAAGTCAGTGCTCCTAAATTTAAATGAAATACAATATCATTGCTGAAAAATAATCGCCTAAAAACACGTTTCGTATGCGAAAAGGACTTTTTTTTAAAGTTATTATGTGTGGGCAGTAATCTTTAGAACTTATGAAATTATTCTACTAAACTATCTGTTACCGTCCTAACATGCGATACAGCTTCTTTTTCACTTGTTCAGAACTGAATAAAGGTAAACTTAAGTGCGGATTTGAAGGTGGCAATAACTCTAAGCATCTAGTTGTAGCAGACGAGTATACGAGCAGATATTGAAATTGGAAATATGTGATGAAAAATTATTGCCACAGGATGGATTTAAGCCTACGACGTTTCATGTCTTACCTGTCAAGGCTCTTAATCACTGATCTTCCGTAGCTTCATATTACCTCGGTCAATTGTTTTATCACATATTTTATATGTATTTATTTACTGAATAAATTATATTTTTTTTCTATTGAGTCATCTATAGAAGAACCTAATACTAAAGCTGATGGTACTCTTTGTACTACTAGAGCTATATATTAGTCAGAGCACTCAGAGGATTTGGCCTACACTCTCGACGCTGGCCAGAGGGGTTGGGGAGGTCTCTTTGATATTTATAAACTTTGTTTAGCTTGTATTTCCTAAGTCGCATTTTACGACATCCACGGGAAGACTTGGAGTGTTCCTATTCTACTCTGGCGAGAACCACATGGCATTAAGATTCTTTAGGAATTCAAAACCAATAGAAAAACTTACGGAACATATCCAGCACGAGTGACAGCTCCTTGGGCGGCACCAGATGCGAGTTGGCGGCCTGGCACGTGAAGACGGCGGCGTAGTCGGCGCGCCGGATGGCCGGCCAGAGCAGCCGGTTCTCGATCACGTCGCCCGTGTTGTGTTCATACTCCTCGTCCACCAGCACGCCGTTGACAAGCCACCGAACTGACGGCTCGGGCCGACCTGGTGGAGTACATTACATATATTGTTATTACATTGTTATTAGGCAGGAAACTATGAAAAACACATGACTAAGTAGTTTGGAAAGACTGATACATGCTAACTATCCTAATCCTAACTAATATTATAAATGCGAAAGTGAGTTTGTTTGTTTGTCACGCTGTATCTCCTGAACCGATCATCACGAAATTTTGCATACGCATAGGTTAGGGTACTGAAAAAGACAAAGGCTATATATCTCGCAGACGGGGCGGTGCGTAACAGCTAGTAGGTAATATAGCGTCGTAATACTATCACATCTTTTTCTTGCGGAGTAGACAGACCCCTGGTCTAGAAAACCAAAAGGCCACATTTAGCATGTTAGTAGGCTGGTAGGTGAAGTGGTGATAATATCAAAGAAAAAATAATAAATACAAATATCATATCTAAAAACTAGGAAATACGTAAAATGCTACAACCAGTTCTCTTTTTGTATCATTTTAATTAATTTATCTCTACTATCCTATCTATAATAAGACTTACTTCCACGTAAGAAACATTTTACTTACTTCTTACGAGTAAGTACAATAAAGTTGGTAACAGTTTAAAATTACGAAACTTTCAGTAGCCTTTTCCTAATAAAATAAGGAACCTAGGAAACAATTACCGAATAGATCCAACGTTCTCTGTTTACATTTCTATTGGAAGTTCAAAGTTCCACACTCTGTTTATTCTGAGGCTCCATAAACACTGTTCAATCGAGACCATCAATTCCGGTTGAATGAGAAACAAAATTGTCAAAGCGGGACGCGGACGTTTCCTTGGACAAATACAAAACTAAATGTAGTTGGAGCGAGATGTACACTTCGGGAAATGATTGACGCATTTATAGAGATAAAAAATAGCTCTTGACATCAAATTGATATCACAAAAATATCTCATTACCACAATCATATTTTAAACAGGTACAATTGAATATAAATGCATTAATTTAGGTGGATTTGGATGTATGAGGGACGGTGTAACTATTTTTATATTTATAAAAAACTAGCTGTTACCCGCGGCTTTGCTCGCGTAATTTATAGCCTATGTCCTTTTCGTTACCCTAACCTATGTGTATGCAAAATTTCATGATGATCGATTCAGTAGATAGTGAAAGCGTAACAAACAAACAAACAAATAAACAAACAAATAAACAAACTCACTTTCGCATTTATAATATTAGTTGGGATTGGGATTGGGAAGTTGGGATGACATGATTTCTCTAAATATTCATTTAAACGATGCCGTTTCGTCTTTCATATACTTGGTGGACACCAATAGAGGTAAGAGAATCCTGGTGGACATCACCTACCTTCCTGAGGAGGGAAGGCGTAAGTCCGCCCGAACAAAGTAATAACCGATATATTACCAGTATTGCTGGAGCTGAAAATAAACTAAAAATGATATCTGTCGGCGTCATCGTACTCAAACCGGCGAAAAGATGATTCACTGTACAAATCATGTAAACAACAGGTGTCAGGTGCACGACTTGTAAACAGCACGTGCACTGTTGTCGAGCCATCGCCCCACTCCCCCACTCTGCACTTGTTTTGCAACGGGTATATAATGGGCGCGCTGGCATTTGAATGGCAGTCTTGTCTCTGGCTTGGCACAGTGCACACGTTGTACTAAAGTGGCTCAACCTTGACTCTTCATAATTAATTTGTGTATCGAATTAATTATTATTATCAAAGGATTTGTAATAAATTACTGTTTGATCAGTTGATTAAAATAGTTTACCCAGACTTCTGAATCTTTTATTATGACCGACCAATTTCCTACATATCTAAAAGACTGTTGACTACCTGTCAATAATAATAATAAATCATTTTATCTCAGTTTTATCTCATGTCAATAGCAGTAATAGTCCGCTAGTAAACCACAAAATAGGTATATTTTACTTGTAGTTTAAAATTTCGCTTCGCTTCACGAGTTCACCAAGCGGATCTATTTGTTCTAGTTAAAAAATCTATGATTTGGTTTGCGCCAGGCGTCCTCAATAGGCCCTTTGTCGGTACGCAAATAAACTCGCTGAGGGCGTTCTGTACAGCGCCCTTTGTCCTTTGTCGCGTGTTTGTTCGTCTGCGCTTTTGTCCGCTCGCAGCCGCGGCCTCCGTCCACTTCGCCAGATTGAATTGGTTCAGGTTGGAGTGACGTCAGACCCTTTCCGGATGTCAATGGATTTAATTTGGATTAGCGTTGACTCTAAACAAGTGTGCGGCAATGCTGCTGACTTGGTAATGAGTTTGCAGCCGGAGAGGGAAGTTAAAGGGATAACGTGGGCAAGATATTCGATATTATGCAAATTGCCAAAATGTCTACATGAATAACTTTTCTGACAACGATCAGAATAGATACACCAAGGTTATTGGTACGTACATTATCTTGTATTTTTTACACATAACATCAAGTGTCGATCCTTAATCGCAATAGTATTAGAAGCGTTTCATGTTTTGTTTTCATGCCCCAGTCAGCTTATTTATTCTTGTTTAGAAATCTATGATATGGTTTGGCGCACGTTGTTATAGTACATTGTGAAGCAAGGGCGGTATAGAAGACATTACGTCAAACGAGCGACTACTAACAAGCACGAGGCGAAGCCGAGTGCTTTTAGTAGTCCAAGTTTGTAATGTCTAATACCGGCCGTGATACACACAATGTTTTTCATCTCACCGAGCAAATAGTAGAGTAAAAAATATATTTTTCATATTATATTGGTTGAAATTGTATAGTATGAATATAGTTTACCTTGAAAATTATCATTTATGCATCTGCAAGCTGGCTGATTATATTACCTATATCAACATTAGTGACCATCTATTAATTTATGCATGCAAATTAATGAAAATTACGACTATTTATAAATATTTTGCCTAACAAGAAATAGCGGCAAACTAAAGTGAGTAGAAAATGTATCCGAGGATTCCACAGATAATGAAAACGTTTTATCCAAAAAGTGGAAGTCAAAGATCGATGAATACAAACAGCCAGCCACCACGGCCATTAACAATTCCAAATTTGAATTAAGGACAAAAATCTCGCAGTATAGTTCATTTATTTTTATTTATCGGGTTCACTAGCCATTCCTAATTTGAATATTCGACTAGAAAACTTTTGGATGTAGAAGATTTGACACGTGTGCATGCTATAGTGCCTTATCAAATTTAAAAAAAAACTTAACGCGCTCATGGGCTTTATGGAATTTGTATGAAATCTTATAGCCCGTGGTCGTAATAGCGACCATCCAGCTCACTTTGCTTGCATTTAATGACACTGTTTAAGGGTAGGTGAGATGAAAAATTAATTAATCGCAATGGCATTCTGTACAGCGCCCTTTACAGCGTGTTTGTTCGTCCTGCGCTTTTGTTCGCTCCCTGCCGCGACCTCCGTCCACTTCGCCAGATTGAATTAGTTCAAGTCTGGAGTGACGGCAGATCCTATTTCCGTTGACAATGGATTAATTTGGATTTGTGTTGACTCGGATAAGTGTTTAGAAGACATGCTCTAGACTTGGTAATGGGTTTCCTGTAGTAGTCGGTACTTGAGATGGACAAAATGTTAGATATTCCTAATGCTAATTGTCTTATGGCTATAAAAATAACTTTCGACGATTGTGAGAAAATAAAGCATGTAGTACATTATCAACTTGATATTATTTATTTTAATAGTCGGGCCGATATTGGGACGGACACTATGCAAACCAATAAACACGTTTAAAAGAATGTTATTTATGATAGGTGCTCACTCATACAAAAAAATAATTCTGTGTTTTCAAAGTAGCTGATCCTACAGTACATATTTAATTTTCTCATCTTCATTAATTTGAGCAAAAACGTCAAATATTTCATTCATTGGAAGATATTTTCAGTTGGGGAACGTTAATTTTCATAAAAATTTTGTGTTAACATTTAATATATTATTAGTCGGAGCGTATTAAAACATCGTTTAAATTGCTCTTGGAAACAAATGAAGGGAAATTGACCTTCCGTGGCGAGGCATTATAACGATATCAGTCCCTCCGTTTAAAGTGTCGCCACTAGAGTCGTTATCAATTATGCAGTGACAAAATACTTCCGACGCGAGGGTGCGTCGTCGAGGCGCGGGCGCCCGCGGTGCGGTGCGGCACGGTGCGGCGCGGTGCGGTGCGGCGCGGCGGGAAGCAACCAGATTCACCTCCCGCAATTACGGGTCGCGCGGGGCAAGACAGCCGGCGCACTGGCCTAATTTATCTGTGCCCGACGCCGCGCCTAAAATCGCTTATAAGACCAAGCAGACATGCTACTTGTTGATTGGTGATAAAACTATTTTTAGGTTTTTATATGAGTCACCTGAAAATAATAAACATCGTAAGTTAATTTCGACTTAGTATTGATCAACTTACGATTGATGATTTTCCGAAAGTTGATCAAATTTTCGGAACATCATAACGGCAGTTGATATGTTCTATTTAACACAATAAATTTTAACTAATTGATCAAGGTGCGGTGCCTGGCGGTAATATTATAATTACGATTTTGCCACAAGTCAAATCATACATAAATGGACCAATCGATGCTCAGCTATCATACATACATAATGGCATGGTAAAATAGGACCACTTCAAGTCTCCCCGAGGATATCGTAGAAGGCGACTTAAAGCGGGCGCGAAGAAACTGGACTCTGGCTTATATATGACTCTGGTAGTACAGAGAGGGTCGTGCTTCTGCAGCGGAGACAAAAAAATACCTTATGATGACGATAATGATAATCACTCATTTTCGGTCATACATACATACTATCACGTCGTTTTCCCTTGCGGGGTAGACAGAGCCCAGTTCTGTAGAATCTTAAGGCCACGTTTAGCATGTTATGGTGATGAAATAGTGATGGGTTCCTCACCACATCGCCTATTGACTTGATTCCTGACGCCCATTCGGATTTTACGATTTGCGCGGGTAGAGAAGCAACTGGTACATTTTACGTTTTTTTTTTCTCCCAGTCCAGCCTGGAAGCTAATTTTCGGTCATAATTTTACTAATATTATAATTTTAATAGAAGAGACGCAAATATTCAAGGCAGTTTTAAAACATCACCAACGCTAAAAGTATTGTGTGTGCTGAGACCTTAAATCAAAAGTCGCGCGCTTCCGCCCCTTATTGTTTTGCTCGCTTTCTCTTTGATAAACAACTTCGTTTTCTTTGTATTGGATTTTGGTGTTTGGAGAATAAACATGAGACGGAATGGAAACTTGATTTAAGCGGGGAAATCGTGATTGTTCGGTAGCCTGCAGGTGTCGTTTTGTTTCATTGTTGGCGAATTAGTTGCTCCTATCGGTGGCCTTTGTTCTTTAATGAATGATGTCTGCTCGCCGAACCGTGCTCTTTTAATGATACGCCAAAAGTTCTCCAAATTGAGTGGGAAGATATTGAATTTCGACATGTTTGCTTATTTCATATTTGAATAATTGCGCCTTCACCTTAAACTTTAACGCCTACACATATTGTTAAACGCTTTAGGGCAATGGGACATTACATACACATGAGTTTTTAATTTTGTGAGCGGTGGTCAGCAATAATTTAAATCAAAATGCATGTAACTCTGACTTCGGGAAAGTTAACGCCTGAATTATTTTATATTCTTATTTTTATTTTACCTAGGAGCAAAACTGAAACTATAGTGTTTGGATCCTATGTAGAAGGAGAGGCAAATGAAAGATAAATATTAAATAAGATACATATACGTCTAAAAATTTTTAAATTAAGCCCAGTAACGCGTTGTCTATATACACTTTCTGTCTGTACCTCTGCTGATCATACTGAACAATTTTCCCCAAGGAACATAAGTCGAATATAAAAAAATGGATTTCATATACTTCATCGATCAGATATTCAGCAGTTTTGTAATAGAAACCGATTTGTTCGCAAATATAGCAAAGTTACAGATATACACAATGTTTATTGCAAATAAATAACAAGTAAGTATATGACTTCAAACTTTAAATACTTACTATTTATTTGCTCTCCCCTATTGACTCTTTTTCAGTAATATATGTGTTATACGTGATGCCTCTATGTGGCGAGTGTGTTAATCAAACCACAGTGACCGGTACCAGGAATTAAGTAATTTATTTTTTAGAAATACTAACTTATATACTAAGAAAATATACATATCGCATTGGCAGGGGAGATCGCTGATTTAGAAATACGTGTATATTCTTACGTGATGTACGTGTCTTGCTGAGTTAACAATATTTAAACACTTCCTACAGGTACATCCCGTTCGTATTCCTAAGGTCGCAATAACATGCACTGATAAAGTTTTTTTTTTTTCTAAAAAACATGAAGAGCAACAGGCTAAGCCGACCGCGGGCCCTGCCAGCGTGAAGGTTGTAAGCCTCCTCATTAGAAAGGCATCTGCCCTCACAACAATTGATTTTCGGCCGCTTTCCGAAATACGCTCCAATCAATTTCTCGATTATGCAAATTCGACGGCTCCCGTCAATTCAAATTTCGTTCGAGGGTATACTATAATCGGATGAAATCCATTTTGATTGGACTCGTGTTTTTACTCGCTGATTTTTGTACTGTAAATGACGTCTCGTATGAATCCTGTAACTTTGAAAAAAGGCTTTATAGCACTGCTATAAGGCTGGTTTACAAGAAAAGATTGCCTTTGATCTACTTGTGAGCTTTAATTATTACGCAAGTGCATCGGTTGAGTACAGGCCTTTTAAATTACCCAAAGAAAAAGTGACCAAGTGCAATTCGGGTTTGCACATGAAAAAATCGTTGGTAGTTTCAAGCTTAAATTAGCCAGACTACTACTATCATTTTTTGCAAGCGAAGATTATTTTAATTTTCTTACTGTTTGCATGAATGACAAAGTTTAATTTGAGGTTTATGAAAATGTACGGTACTATATCTCAAAAACTGATAACTATAGGTATACAGTTTGTCATTGTTAAAACCTGTCTATCTAGAATATATCAACTTAACCAAGTTTCAACTCAATAGTAGTCTCAATAGACTCAATAGATGACTGTGACATACGGTCAGATAGACAAACATGACGAATCTTTAAGGTTTTGTCATTCAGCGACGAAACCAAGAAAAGTGCAGAGCATGAGTTTTTTTTTATGTGTCTGTATATGCTTAAAGTATAATCTATACATTTTGATTGTTTTTGTTGTTCAACTTGCGTATATACGAATAGACACGGAACTCCTAGTAACGATCGCCGCGTCCGAACGGATTGTGTTTCTTAGATAAAAGGGTTTCGTTGTCTGCAGGGCGGGCGGCACGGCGGCTCAGCACTATTGTACGCCAATATATATTCAGCCGCCAGATCTTATTGTTGTATTCCACGTTGTCTATCGCGGTGGAAATCTGAGCGGGTATCCGATTAAAATATGTATGAATTAGTTCTGTTGGTATTGTATACATTTCGTTATGTGTTTTTTTTGCAGAACTTATCGTTTATTTTATAGTATTTGTTTGATACCAAGTTAGTTTATACTACAATGTAAGTGTAAATTGTCGTAATAGATACTATTTTCACTAAAAGGTATACCGCGAATATCGTAAATGGATCCAAAATGGAGATTCAGATTGTTGCGTTATCATTAATTTATACGTAAATCGGGTATGTGACGGATTTGGACGGGATTTTGCCACTTCCAAGATAAAAAAATTGGCCAAGCGCGAGTCGGGTTAACTCATGAAGGGTTCCGTAGAAGCAAGCTTAGATTAGCCAAAACTTCTATGATTTTTCGCCAGCAAAGATAACTTTGTTTTCATAGTGTTTGTATGAATGACAAAGTTATTTTACGAAAAAAAAAACGGCCAAGTGCGTGTCGGGCCACGCGCAGTGTAGAGTTCCGTAGTTGCGAATGAAAACTTTAAGTTCACTCTGTTCACACTCCCACCCGACAGTTTAACGACCAAAAACATCTAACAATGAAAATTGTAGGAAATTTTACATTTTTCCAGTACATTTTATAAGTTGGTTGCCTATTACTTTTTAGTCTGTACGTAGTACTCAGCTCTGATAGTTTTCCTTTCAACTTCAGTATATATACTACTGCTGTAATTTTTTTCACGTATCCATATATAACCGTTTAGCAGATAGAGGGGGGGGGGGGGGGGGGGGGACACTTACCTGTAACAAAAATTTGCACTTTAAAACCAAATATTTTGGAAACGCATCCCTAAATCGAAAAATGGTGTTCTCAACCTGACAATATTATTTTTAAAGACCTATTTAACGATACCCCACATGATGGATAAGTAGAGAAAAAGAAATTACTCCCCCACTGTACTTGAATGGGAGCTACCCAAAAAAAAAACTTTTTTCAAGATTTTTTTCTACCACTTTTTGGCATGACTAATATACATAGGGACCCATACTAAATTACAGCTGTCTAGTACTTATAGTCTCTGAGTAAACCCGCGGACGGACAGACAGACAGACAGACAGACAGACATGGCAAATTATAAGGGTTCCTAGTTTACTACGGAACCCTAAAATGGTCTTTGCAAGCAAGGTCAAATCACATTTAAAATGATCTAATTGAATAATATATTGTATTTAATTAATTGTTGTTCAAAATCTACAGACTCCTAGATTATATACTAATAGATATTCCTAAAATTAGCACAAAGAAGAAAAAGTGTTACAAAGGCAATAAGTAGCAGCTTATCACCATTTTATTCAAAGACTAAAGACAAAAGGAATCGCCGGGATAGAACGATAAAAGCGTTGCAGTGTCGCCACTCAGCAGTGCAAACAGAAGTCGCGGAGTCGCCGACGTCGCGACGTCGTGGCCACATCGTTTGAAAAAAGCCACAGACTAGCACAATTTACCCTGATCACTTATTGGGTTGGATATTTTATTATATTATCGTTTTTGTGTTTGACCATTGTGTATGGTAACGACCTTTGTTATTTAAATTATTTAATTATGTATGATAAATTTAGTGGTACCTCAGGGTGGCTTTGAATTGCAGAATCTCATAGGTCTTGGGTTTGATCACAAGTTAAAGCTTTATTTTTCGGATTGACCTGGGCCTTGAATGTTTATCAAAGAAGTACAGGTGTTTATTATAAATAATAATTTTGTTGAGTAAGTATCCCACTGTATAAGTTAACCACACTTAGGGGCTTGCCCAATCAATCTGCTCTGTCCAATATTATATTTTTACACTAGCAGTCCACCCCAGCTTCGCCCGTGGTACATAAATAACCGGCACTCAACCCTTAACTTCCGATATATCTGCGTATCTTTCACTTTTGTTTGTTAACTCTGAAAAACTTTATTTCATAAAGTGTTAATCAGCGTGTTTACTTATCAAAATTATAGCTCGTAACCAAATGTTGCCTCTCTACAAACTTCTCTAGCCGGAACCCCATTACCAGAGAGACGAAAAAAATTTTTTTTTTAATCTATGCCCATTACCAAGTCTGTAACACCTCCGCCGCACTTGTAAGAGTCAACACAAATCCAAATTAAATCCATTGACATCTGAAATGGGTCTGACGTCACTCCAGACCTGAACCAATTTAATTTGGCGAAGTGGACGGCGGTCGCGGCTGCGAGCGTACAAAAGCGCAGACGAACAAACACGCGACAAAGGACAAAGGGCGCTGTTCAGAACGCCCTTAGCGAGTTTATTTGCATGCGATGCGGCTCATTGAGGGTACGAGGTTTGTATCGCCCCTAACTTCAAGTGAACCATAGATTTCTAAACTAGAGTAAAAATTCATACATATGTACACATTTGCTTATATAACGGGTTTGACATAGTATTAACTCGTATGTTCAGACTTGTCTTGCAGGTATGGTGTCCGACCATATTTCCTTTTCTTTTCTTTTAGTGAATTAATTAAGAGCGTTTGACTCCTATCATGCCTGATGACAAACAACAATTATCATTTTTTAGGGTTCCGTAAAAATATTTAAAAACGGAACCCTTATAGAATCACTCGTGCGTCTGTCTGTCCGTCCGTCCTTCTGTCACAGACGATTTTCTCCGAATATACTGAACCAAATTCAGTGAAATTTGGTAAGATGGTGTAATCCTATGACCCAAACACGGATGTGTAAAGTAAATATTTTTTTTTTCGAAATCACGGTCATTTTCAGGGGCCCAACTACAAAATTTTAAAAGAAAGTTTTGCAAACCTTACTGTGTCATACATATCAAATGAAAGGGCTCATTATGAGGAGCTCAAAAATTATTTTTTGTTCGGGTAAAATCGATACTTTTGATTTTATTCACGAAAGAAGGCAAAAATTGACCATTCCTGATCTCCGAAACTACTGGGCCGAAAATTTTGAAAAAATTACAAAATGTAGTTCATTCTTTGAAGATTACAGGAAAAATAATAAGAATTCTATCACTTGAAAATAAAGTGGTAAACTCACTATAATAAATTCATCTAGGGAAATAGTTCACCAAAACACCACTAGATAGCGCTAGTCCATTGAATAAAACATTTTCGCACATTGTGTGTGTGTTCACGAAGCATATTGTACGGAACCCTCATTGCGCGAGTTTGACTCACACTTGGCCGGTTTTTTTATCTTTCTTTATGTTCTTACAAAAGTTTTTAAGATTCGGCCATTTTTTCTTTCGAAATGTAATGGCAGTTCTTTAAACATATATTTGACATAAAAATAAACAATATAACCACCCATTATTTGCTATGGTTTCCTTTAAATGACACTTAATAATATTTACACATAGACACAACCCAACAAATCTTATTTGTATGTAGATAGTTCTGGGTTTGCAATCACGTCTTTATACATATAAGATCAGTGGTTTCAGAACCAAAAACGTGTAACCAAATTCCAGCATAATTAAGCAATTATAAATAAATCACACTATGTATTTAAATACGTTTTCTTAAGTTTTACTTCACTTTAAACTATTTATCTAATAGTATTACAGCCTGGCCACGGGGACGAGCGACGCGAACGACGGCACGACGGGCGAAGCGACTAATTGTGCGGCGCGATTTGCAGGCCACGGGGCAGTCGCGTTCGCCGCGGCGACCAGAATAGACGGAGATCTGAGAGCCTAATGTCTTTATCAAAGTTATCTCGATTTGGCTAAGAAATTAAACATTTTTAGTTAAAGACATATTATTTGGAAGAGATTGTGGAGTATATATGGAGTACATATTATTTGGAGGAGATGATTTGAATAGAAGTCGGAGTATAGGCAGATGGAAATTCATAAGAAGTACAAAAAATATAGAATGTACCTACCAAAAATTTTATTTCGAGAACAATCGAACGAAAATATTCAACTAGAATTGGAGACAAAAGTATTAAAAAAACCGACTTCAATTTTTCTCTCGTACACACATAATTTATCTCAAAAACTACTCAACCGATTTTGATAAAACTTGCAGTACCTTACCTTCCACAAAAAATAATTTCAACATGGACAAACGTACAAAATCATACGAAACATACAAAACCATACAAAATATACGAAAACATACAAAATCATATAAAACATACGAAATTACACAAAATCATACAAAAACTGACAAAAACATAAAATAACATACGAAATCCTACTAAAACATAGGTACAAGCAGACAACATACAAACTAAAAATTTACAAAAAAACACGTGTGAAATTTGGCACACTTGTTAGAAGCTAAAATAAAAGTAAAATACAAACGGGCCTATCGAAAACCTTCTTTTTTGAAGTCGGTGCAAAAGAGTCAGTGCGGACAATGTTTTTTTTTTTAATTTGTATTTTAAAATTTATCTTGGCCAGACGTAGCTGGCCAAGCTCATTAATCCGCGATAAAATTTCGCCTAATTCAAAACCGACTAAAAACATTTGTTCCTTGTACTATTCGCCGCGACTGCCGCGTCGACCCCGTGGCATGCGCCGACGAATTCACGATTTTGTTTCACTCGCCCACCGCGCCGTTGGTCGCCCGCGCGATTCGCCTGATACAATTCGTCGGTCGCGTCGCCGGTCGCCGGTGCGCGTGGCATGCTTAGTAATTTTTTATTCTCTTGTTTCACTCGCCGGCCGACTCGTCGTTCGCGCCGCGCGAAAATTCGCCACGGCGAATGTCCCGTGGCCAGGCCGTTAGACAAACAATGTACAAGTAAAGTTCATTCACATTCACACTAACGAACGAAGTATACGTCTCCGCGACTACATTTAGTTTAACGTCCGCGCCCGCTTTGTCAATTTCGTCTCTTGTTCAGCCGGAATTGATGGCTCCAATTGAACTGTATTTATGGAGCCTCAGAATAAACAAAGCGAGGTCACTTTGAACTTCTAATGATAAATATTGGAGGTTCTATTCATTGTTATTTGTATAAAATGGCAGTTATAAATTATCCAGGTTATTTTTATTACATTCTTACATTCAAGTTTGAAAGTAATATCTATTTTTAACTATACATATAATGTGCGATGGACTTTTTTGCCTTGCGATATGGAATCGATGCTGCAAACTGATATAAAAAACGATATTAAATGGCTCAATTCATGTCTTTGTGATGTCTGGATGGGCTGACAGTCTGTGACGTCATACTTTGACTTTTTTAGCCAGTAAGCGTTTAGTGTCTTCGTCGATATGTTGTAGCGAGCGAGGTGGTATGCTCAACCGCCACAAAGGGAAGGTACAAAGTATTCGCCAAAGGAACCATATACGGCTTCTGTCGGAGTCCGAGGAGTCCGAGTTCTGTCGAAGGTTCTATTTATGTGCCGGAATCAAAAAACTCTGCTTGTGCGTTTTAGAATCATTCAGCGCCATCTAGAAAAGTCTTTTAGTAATTTGTTGCGTCACTATATTCACAGTTTCTCATATTAGTTCTTGTGGCGAATGTAGAGGTCGCCACACGGTTATACAGTTTAAACGCCTTACCTCCCAAGACGCGGCAGGTGAGGAGCACGTCTTGGCCCTCTTCGTGCGGGCCCAGCGTCGTGGTGTTGATGACGCGCCCCCAGCGGTCCACCACCACGGGCTTCTCGGGGGGAACTGTGGACAAACAATTATATGTATGAGTCCACCTGCGACCACGAACACTGTAAGTGTTCGAAACGTTAGGTGTATAAATAATGTAATAAACGCGATAAAACCGTACTAAATTAATTTTATTTAAATGCGTAACAATCGTGAAAACATTAAATAATGATATGATTTAGTATCATATTTGCTATTGTGATTTAGGATCGCACAAAAATGGTGTCAAAGCTTTTTTAAGGCTTAAAAGTACTTTATCTGTTAATCTGAGTATTAAACTATCTATGTGCAAAATTTCAGTAAAATCACTCAAGCGGTTTGGGCGTGACGCAGTAACAAACATTTAAACATACAAACTTTTACATTTATTTTCTAGAACAGTTCTTTTCCCCGGAATGAAAGGCAGCCTATGTCCTTCCGTACTGTAGACAACGTGAATAAACGAAAAACTTCATGATGATCGGTTTAGTTGATAGGGCCTAAAAGCTTAACAAACAAAAAAACTCACTTTTGCATTTATAAGAATACCTAGTTGGGATTAGAATTTCGTATTTCATCCTCAACTGAAATCTATTACAGTCAAATTATGGCACCAACCCTGGAACCTGGTGACAGACAGACGGACGGACGGTTGACATTGAAATCTCAGTAATGGGGTCCCGTTTAAACTTTTAGCGTACGAAACCCTAAAAATGAGTCAAATTAGGTGATGTTTTTTAATAGGAGAATAAAATATAAAAGTTTCTTCAAGAAAATGTATTCCGACATTATTAAAATTGACTCTTAACTTGTATACGCAGCAGGTTGTAGTGTAGGCCATCCATTGCATTGGCACTTTTGCTTCCAATTCGCGAAATGGATCTTGGTGCCTATTTCACGGCCAGTTAGCCGTGTTTGCCGTCCATCGCGCGCCCGGCTCGGCCCGGCGCCGGCTCCCGCCGATATTGCGCGCGATCATCCGGCACAATCGAGTTCTAAACTTAAATCGCTTGAAGCCTCAAAGACGAGCGATATCTGATTATGGTTTTGTTGTCTTTCTATTAGCCGCCGATCGCAAGTTCTGAAGCAAATCTTGTTACTTTTGATTACCTTCGGCGCTTCAGATAATTACAACAAACAGAATCAAGAATTTAATTTAAACTCTTTTGCCTAGTTAAAGTTGTTAAGTTTTATGACTTTTGATGGCAAAGGCCCTTTTGGAATAATGAAATGATCCCTTTTGTAAAGTCAATATCTTGTCTTCATATACCTAAAAAGATTAAGCCGTTTATTATACCCACTTTTTCACTGTTTATTTCTCTTCAAAATAATAGTAAACCTCTTTGTTCCGCCATTGGAGAACCTTCTTCCTGGGCAAAAACTACCATGGCTGATCTGGAAATCTCTAAATAGACTTCGGACATAGGTCAGTCGCAGCGTCGCAGCAAAGAAATTATGTCCAGATGGAGGTTTTCTGATGACACAGACTTGAGCAGTTTGTGTGATGCGTTGCAAACAATGGCCCACCTGTCTTTGTGCTCTGCGTGCCCGAACAACTGCACGCAGCAGGACTTAATGGGGCCACCGACAACGCGATTGAAGTGGTTAATTTTTGGGCCGCGACAATTTATTGTTTTCGCCATAGAACCGCTAAGAAAAAATATACATTAGCTACGTTTATCTACTATGTTTCTTTATCTTGAAAATTTGCTTATTCATTGTCATGGGTGTGAGGGATATCTGGAAAATAATAAAATATTTGCGACTCAACCACGCACGAGCGAAAGCTAGAAATAAATTCTGAGCCAAGGATAGTAAGTAGTATCTTTCTCGGTAACCCAGTTTAGCAATTCAGTTATTAATAGTCAGTGTTTAAACTTAAAATTTCCTATACTATGTAAAAATATAAATATGTACAGGCTAAACACCTAACAAACTACATAAAATCTTCCATCATTCCGTAATGCCCCTGCCGGTGTAACTCTTGAAATAGGCAGTATTTTTGTCGGCTAGTGGCTCGTTCAGTCTAGTATTAGAGGCCGAAACTAGATTGGACGGCTGTGTCCAATGTAAAACCCAATTGGGCTTTGATGCTTTAAACGGCACCGACCGAAATACCCGCTGCGGTGGCGGCGAGGCGCCATCAGCGACGCCGGATTACCGCCTTTATTGATATGGATATAGGGGTGAAATTTATGTACATGTGTTGCACGGTACGGGCCGATGGTAATCGAACGGAGCTGTTAGCAATCACCTGCGTTGTATTGGCCTGATTAATTGCTTTCGGCTCTTTCCGCCCGGCCTGCATTCGGTAATATGTTGGCTATTAATGATGCCGGGATAGTTCCCCGATTAGCTTTTTCCGAGAGCTCGTTTTGGCCGCCAAAGTATTGAGTTTTATTTCTGTCTCCTATTTAGTTAGTGTTCACCAATTTATCACAGATTAAATAGTAATAATTATTTTTTGTTTTGTATGAGATGTACTTTATGCTAAAGACATTATTTGACGATAAGAATTTTAATTGAAGATAAGATGAGCGTAGAGGGTGTTAAGAGACGGATGTACACGAGTCAACTAAAGCAGAGTTGTGTATCATAGTCAAAATAGATTAAGCAGAGAATTAGGTCTCTTCTCCATTGAGTGAAACATTGAAGTTAAACCTTTCTTTGAAGGCAAACTCATATTGTGGAAAACTACGTTAGTGCTTACTCGAAATAAATAAACTAGTCAATCATTACATTACCTTTATAGCATGTAAATTGACCGAAGATATTCCCTCGAAGGGGAGACCTAACTCGTCAAAATAAACAACTTCTCTTGGACAAATGCTGGTACTTAAAAACAAATTTGGTATTTTACTACAAAAGTGTCAAAAAAATTAAGTTGTCAGTGTTGGTCTCGTAGGAAAAGTTGTTAATATTGATGATTTGGGTCTGAGTAAACTATCGCTTTATAATCTATCACATGCAGTATTCTAGGGCGCCGCACGGACGCTTGTAAATGCCGCATACAGACGGACGCATGTAAATCACATGTATCTTTATGATTAATACTGTCTTCGCGACACTGTGTTTTGCTAGCCGCCGGCAACCCACCTTTGTACGATGCTTTTTATGAAGGAAGGCCAGGTAACCTAGACTTCTTGACATTTTACTGACTTACTCACCAAAGTTAAAAGTAATACCTAATTCTTACACTTGCTTGACTACAAGTTAATGAAGATGTATGAATTTCAATAGCAAGAGCTTTTGAAATTCATTTATCTTTATACTTTAGATTAAGATTAGGAATACCTTGATTCCGGTAATATCTGTCTCTTAGTTTTATTGAGTTTATAGTTATTTAAATAATTTTCCTTGGCCGTGGATGTTTTACTTGGCGCGTGATAAACTATACAAATATGATATGATATTGAAATAATAGGCTCAGTAGTCCAAAAGAGCTTCCCATAAGCGAAAGGTCTGGGGTTCGAACCTCGTGAGTGCCGACCGACACCTCAATCAGACTCAAGTACGGTAATTTTCATCGTCCACAATCTATGCCCGCCAAAAGAAATATTTTTGAGGAAATCAGCATTTTGTGAATTTTTTACTGGTGTAGAATAGAAAATGCAATTGCTCGCCACCATATATGCCTACTGCAAAATAGGTATTGCGTGCATTTCTTATGGCTTGTATACACTTTGATTAGTGCAAGTGCGAAGTTCATACATTTCCTACTAAACGTTTAGTACCAAATGTATGTACTTCGCACTTGCACTAATCAAAGTGTATACCGGCCATTACTCGTACCACACTGGCAAGAGCCTAAGCTCTTAAATATTATGAGACAGTAAGTAAAAAATAAAAATAAGTGAATTCTTGATTTAAAATATTAAGACGGTAACTTTGGACATAAAAGGATAAACAAAATGATATTGTACGAGCGTAACGGAGTACATTTTGTTCACACCTCATTTTGCAATAATGTGGAGATCAGACGTTACGAGGCATGATCGAGCACCTAGTATTACTTCGTGGAGCGGCCCATCAGCGAATTACAAATAAAGTATGGAGTAATACAGTGGCTTTGTTTGCATATTCGTATTATGTAAGTATATAACAAGTAGTAAGTCTTATAGCGTGTTAATATATAAGTTTAAAAAGTTGACCTTGTGTTCAGACGTTATGCTTGATGATCGAGCACCTAATATTACTTCGTGGAGCGGCCCATCAGCGAATTACAAATAAAGTATGGAGTAATACAGTGGCTTTGTTTGCATATTCGTATTATGTAAGTATATAACAAGAAGTAAGTCTTATAGCGTGTTAATATATAAGTTTAAAAAGTTGACCTTGTGTTCAGACGTTATGCTTGATGATCGAGCACCTAATATTACTTCGTGGAGCGGCCCATCAGCGAATTACAAATAAAGTATGGAGTAATACAGTGGCCTTGTTTGCATATTCGTATTATGTAAGTATATAACAAGTAGTAAGTCTTATAGCGTGTTAATATATAAGTTTAAAAAGTTGACTTTATGTTCAGACGTTATGCTTGATGATCGAGCACCTAATATTACTTCGTGGAGCGGCCCATCAGCGAATTACAAATATAGTATGGAGTAATACAGTGGCTTTGTTTGCATATTCGTATTATGTAAGTATATAACAAGTAGTAAGTCTTATAGCGTGTTAATATATAAGTTTAAAAAGTTGACTTTATGTTCAGACGTTATGCTTGATGATCGAGCACCTAATATTACTTCGTGGAGCGGCCCATCAGCGAATTACAAATATAGTATGGAGTAATACAGTGGCTTTGTTTGCATATTCGTATTATGTAAGTATATAACAAGTAGTAAGTCTTATAGCGTGTTAATATATAAGTTTAAAAAGTTGACTTTATGTTCAGACGTTATGCTTGATGATCGAGCACCTAATATTACTTCGTGGAGCGGCCCATCAGCGAATTACAAATATAGTATGGAGTAATACAGTGGCTTTGTTTGCATATTCGTATTATGTAAGTATATAACAAGTAGTAAGTCTTATAGCGTGTTAATATATAAGTTTAAAAAGTTGACTTTATGTTCAGACGTTATGCTTGATGATCGAGCACCTAATATTACTTCGTGGAGCGGCCCATCAGCGAATTACAAATAAAGTATGGAGTAATCTCATGGATTTGTTTGCATAGTCGTATTATCCAAGTATATAACAAAGACGACATAAAACGAGTTGATATTTAAACAGGTTACTTATGTCCAGACGCGTAATCATAGTACACTTAATATTACTTCATGATGCAAAAATTGTATAGTTACTCCCATGGCACATCAACATTTCAGAATGCATTTAGTTAAATTACGTTTTACAGATTGATTGATGGAACATTTCATTGAGTACCTTATAATAAATTGACGCTTTACAGATTAAATTTGAGCTAATCCAAAGAATATATACAATTATACACTACCTATATTGTGTAATTGTTTATTATTGTATATATTTATGTCACGGGTGTCATACTCAACTGCCTGTCCGTCCGCTGGTTGCATGCATGGCATCAGGTACCCGCGCCGGCCTCCCCGAGCTGCTACTTCTTATCCCCAATTCTTCAGAGCAAGTAGCATCCCTTATTCCTCTATCTCACTCCCCCTGTCCATCAAATCCTACCCCTCTTTCGCTTAAAAACGGTTTTAATGGGCAGCAGCATCGGAACCGAGATAAGCCAAACAAACTGCGCTCACCAACCCGTCTGCCAAGCGTGGTGAGTATGGCACAATCCCCTCAATGAACTAAAATATACCAAGGACTCGACTCCGGTAGCGGTCATGGTAACGGCAGGACAGGGGTGCTAAAAATCTCCGGAAGATGGTAAGCCTGATCGGCTTACCACCCCCAACGAATGCTGTCCCTGGTAACACACAACATTCGCACGATGAGGTTAGACGAGAAGGTCGAGGAAGTGGATGAGGCAATCAGTTAATTGGAAAATAAATGCATAGTTACTCCGATGGCTATGTTAACATTTTATCTAGTAAGTATGTAGATCTCGTTAATTTTTTTAACTGTATTGTAACTTTTTTTTGCAATAACGTTATGCTCAGACCTTACGCAAAATGATCGAGCATCTAATATTACTTTGGGGCGCAGAAAAAATATAGTTACACCATAGCAGTGCAATATTTTATCGAGCAAGTACTAGTTGGATTTTTTAAGATCAGTTTTGACTTAAGTATAATGGATTTTCATTTTGCCATAACATTACGAGAGGGATCATCATCATCAGGTCTTTTTATAGTCTCCACTGCAGGAGCACGACTCTCTCATTACTATCAGAGCCATAGATTAGCAAGAGCAATCAGAGGATTCAGCCTACATTCTCCACGCTGGCCAGACGGGGTGGAGAGGTCTCTTTGATGTTCATAAGCTTTGTTTAGCTTGTGTTTCCTAAGTCGCCTTCTACGGGACATCCACGGGAAGACTTAGAGTGGTCCTATTCTACTCTGCCGGGAACACACGACACGAGAGGGATCATTCAGTACGTAATATACTTTTGTGGCGTGATCTGGCATTGAATTGATGTTACCATTCTATCTACCTAGTAAGCACTAGATGTGCATTGTACTGAATGTTATTTACTTAATCGGAAGAATAGTTTTAGAATAACATTACGATAAGACGTCACTCGGGATGATCGAGCGTCTAACATCACTTTGTAGCGGGGCCCATCAGCAAATTGCAAAGAAAATGTAGACTTATCCCATGTCTTTGTTTGTATTAAAATACGATTCCTCAGAAGTAAGAGACAGTTCAAACAAAGCTCAATAATACACCGCACATGTACGCAAATCCGTTTGGGAGCACAAACGGCGATGTAACAAGATTTGTGGAGCATAATCCGATGTCGGCGAGCGGCTGGTCAGTCATTAGGCTGCGTGAGTGGCTTCTTACGGCCTTACGGGCATTACGGACTTTGATTGGCAGCGGCTGCTTAGCTCGGGACTTGGTCGTTTTTATTCTTGACGGTAAAGGTACACTGCATGATTAATATATAGGGTTTTCTTTTTTTAATCTAATGAGCTTTATCTTTGTTGACGTCGCTTGGAGAAAATGCGCTGTGCAGTTTGTTGCCGCTTCTTCTGCACTCTGCTTTGGAAGTGGCCTAAACTTAGCCATAAGTAATTATTGACGTCAACAAATTTTTTTGTTGTAAAATTGTAAACACAAATATAACAATTAATAAGTGTTCAAAGAAACCTATATTAAATAAACGATTGAATCTTGAATCTTTACTATTTTGTAGCAGATAAAGTCAAACACTAACAAGCACTACAAGAAAAGCCGCCGTTTTTGACAGTTTACGTCCACCATATTGATTTTTCGGTGACGTTATAAGCCTGCGATAATTCGAGGAAAAATAAAAATCTAATGGTTTGGCCTCGTACCTATAGATTTACCACCAGAAGCTCCTAAGAAGCTATCATAGAACCTGCGCCATCTTTGATGGCTACTTGTTAAAACTGCACCTTACAAACACAGATACTTTGTATCTCATTTAACTGAACATTGGCAGAATCACTGAAACCTCGGTGGAAGTCACAATTTAAGGCAGAAGAAGAAGGAGAAAATTGATCATTATAAACTAATTGTTGGCTGTAACTTGTGTCAATTACCCACACTTGTGGCAACAACGCAACACATAAACTTAAGTACGTAAGTACATACAATATGTACGAAAAACATTACCCTTCTTTTGGATAGGTCAGTCGGGTAAAAACAGATATAAAATTCCTTTTACTTAAATGAAGCTACAATATCTGCAAAAAATAATGACTATAATCCAAATATGATTGATTACTAACATTCTATTTCTCTCATGAAAGCCGGAGCTCTCTTACAACTATTGTACCTACAATAGTTGTCAACCAGTCGATTATAGTGATAACTCTTTGAGCCAAGAAAGTAATCATTATTCAATAATTTCAGAATTAAGAGTCGCATAGAACGTTATTATTTGTATTGTCCAAAACTATCTAGGTGTTCTACAAGTGTCACTTTTAACTTTTCACTTTCGAATTAAACTTTATGCGAAATATTTTTTATGCCAAACAACTTTTAAACCAAAAAAAGTTATGCGTTCGGATAGTGAACCAATCGCGTTGAGGCTATAGCAACAACGACACTACACGAGGCATTTTCGGGTATTGGACCTATATGTTGTGTGACCTTATTATATAGTGGGAAAGTTAATTTAACAGCCTCTGTGTTCCAGTGGTTAAGGCATTCGATTAACGGACTCGGGGTCGTGGGTTCGATTCCCACGGAACATACTTTGTGAAGTTGTTTCCAGTTTGGTTAGGACATTGCAGGCATGATCACCTGATTGTCTGATAAGAAAGATGATTCTGTGCTTCGGAAGGCACGATAAGCCGTTCGTCCCGGCTGCCATCTGGTAGTCGTTAAAGTAACCACGACAGAGGCCGAGAGGCGTTCCAACGAACTCTGACACCAGGGTGAGCATGGTCGACTGACCGTGTCACCTACACTGATGATGATGATGAGTGGGAAAGTGGAAATGACTGACATTCTGTGAAGTTATCACATAATAGTGGTAAAAAGTAAATAAGAAATTACCTAATAGGTTAATATTTATTTGTATATGTTTGTTTGCATTCACAATGCTAGTCTGAAGCATTCCTATTAAATTATTAAAGTTTATTCTTATTATCCATCGCAGCTCTACGTTTCGACACATTGCACGAAGTTGTGCCACGTTGTGCCACGTTGCTACGTCACGCCACTCTGGCGATTAGTTCACGAAGCATTATGAGATTTCCATATTCGCTGAGTGACTGCTACGTTTAATCTAGAAATAACCGCTTTCGCGAGCGCTGAGCGCTATTTAGGACTTTACATATTTAACGGGGTTAGTTACGGCACTTATTAACTGGAACTGTTTCATGACTGTTTGAATTATGAAACTGAAGTACAATAACTATTGTATATTCATTATTATTTTTCAAGAAAATTATGTCCAATGCTTAATAAACTTTTATACTTTAACTAAAATCCATCATCATCATCATCTTCGCGTTTTGCGCGCTCCTCAGCTATAATGCGTCTGGACCCGGGGTGCATGGCCCTCAATTTGTTTGTTTGTTTTTTTTTTTGTTTAAGTGGCTGACCCTGGTGTCAGATTTTCAAGCTGAATAAAGTCATCTGACATAGTTTCACGACTGCCATCAACGATGACGGCCGGGACCAAAGGCTTAACGTGCCTTCCGTAGCATGAAGGATCTCGACGTGTTATATGCCACTTCCGGGGTCCGCTATTATAAATAAAGGTAAATATATTTTACAAAACATAGACAGCATAGTCCTGCATCCGTGCTGTAATATGATTCATAGAAGAAAAAAAAACATTTGGATGGAAAATCACTAATATTTTTTTACATTTCCTGTATGATAAATGACCAAAATGTTCTACGATATTTCACGTACAGTAAAACAGTTCAGTTTGTTTTGAAATGATGTCATATTTACTATTTAATTCACAGCTAGGACCAACAAATAATAAAAACAGAAAGTTATACAAATAGCTGTCGGCATCATAATTTATCAATTCGTTCTGATAGAACAGGTCGATTTAGACATTTCCAATAAAACCCTATATTTTTCGGGCAGCGACAACAGCCAGCCTTACAGCTATATTGTTCTACATCTGTGTATTTTGACGATCTGTGTAGTGTGTTAGTGGTACCGAAAGTGCCCTAGAATTTCAGTTTACCAGGTTCAGTTCCCAGCAACGTCATGATGGAAAACAATATTTTTCGGATATCATCACTGGAGTTTTGTTTTTTTTTTATTAAATAGAAATTACGGAAAGCGCAGTCAGGTTTTTTATTTTTTTAAATAATCCACTTGTATAAATGTATGAGGTTCATTTGTCTATATACCCTATAAATCTGTTACCTATTTAAGAATATGACATTGTTCTTGAACATATCTATACCGTAAATTGGGTCAGAATATGAAAAATAATGGAATTTCTCATACTGAATCGATTAGCTTATTAGCAGTTTTTACCTGTAAATGTAATTTTTGCCCTGAGTTATGTTCGAACGAAGTCGCAATGTCTAACATACAGTTAAGTCACACTTTATATTGAAACAGAACTAGTATTCTGGAAATCTGAAGAATGAGTGCTAAGCTTTAGAGTGCCTCTACTAAGAAACACTGCTCCTGCAAAGCCTCTGCAAAGACACTCTGTAGCTTTGGCTAGTAATCAACAAATTGTTGCTACCCTACATGAAGTCTTGATTGCTGAACCTCATAATTCTAAAACGCAATGCGTTAACGCTGTACCACAGGTATATGGTAGCATTCACAAAGGTAAATTATTCAATCTGTTAAAGAATATACGTATAGATAGCGGAGATTTTTGGATGCTGGAGGAGTATTTGAATGTTGTTGGTATCTTTTGGGGTACGTTACCTTAAAAAGAGGCACAAAGGAGCTCCGTCATCAGCGATTTCAGTAATCGACACTGGCCGCGGACCGTACTGATGTGCTTATCAACTCAAGTCCCTGAAGAAAATCCCCAGATAAAGCCAAAACATGTCAGATAATAGTTGATTTTGTAGAAGTAACCCTAATATCGCATATTAATAATACAATCAATTAGCATCGTGATAGAACAGGTTGAAGTACAACAACTTAGAAAGTGGTTAATTGTTTAATTTAAGAAATTCTTAGTGCTTTTGCACTAAGTATTTCTCAAATAGAAACAATTAATACATAAAATATGTATCTTGTAACGCAACCGGCAAATAGCAACACTAGCGTGACGACATAGCTCGCCCCGCCGCCCCGCCCATCCCACTGCCAGCCACATCGCCTGCTTTACCTATCGCCGAGTAAAAGCGTCACTTCTTGTAGAGCAGCCGACCGCACAACATTAATTTAGCCACTATATTGTAATGTTGAGTGTTGATACTGTCCCTAATGGATTAAAATGCGCGTCGCCAAACGCCAGCTGCTCTATTGAATTTTATAAGTCTGATCAGCGACCCTGCCATATGACTCACATTTCTATAAGAGCAATGTGTGCCTACCGATGTCTTAGCACCAATTGCCAAACAAACACCGTGACCTTCGCAAAAATGCCAGACAAATGCTAATCGCTTACATCGCGCCTCGCTGGAGTCCGCCATGTTAATTGTGGTGCAAATGCCACGCCGGCAGACGCCGATAACGGCCTTTTTATCGAGACCTGCCGTTAGTTCTTCAAAAAAGGGTCGGTCCGCACTGACGGCGGAAAACGTTCTCTAAGTTGTCTG